>JASAOG010000290.1:0-110000 GCA_030265305.1 Biomphalaria pfeifferi | reverse complement strand
CTGTGGCCTACGGGTAACGAGGGTGTCATGTGGCCAGCACAACAACCAACAGATTTTACTTTTCCCCAACAGATGTCAGGTACCCATTTAGAGCTGGGTAGACTCAGAGGCGCCCCAAAGATCCCGAAATTAAAAATCCCAGTCTTCACCAAGATTCGACCCCCGGTTTGGAAGGCAAACGCTTTACCACTCAGCCACCGCGCCTCCAATGTATATAAATGAATAGTTTGAAAACCTTAGCACTGATCTTCAAATTCACTAATATTTAATTCACTTTTTTTCGATTTATTAAATTCTCAATTCACCAATTTTTCAAATCACTCACTTTTCATCACATTAGTTTTTACAAATGTTAAACTCATTCCGTCTGTCAGTCTGTCTGTCTGGTACAACTTTTACACACTTTTCTTTCTCCCACTTGCTATTATAGGATCAATATGCAGAATATGAAATTTCGCACAGCTATTTATAGTTTCTGACGACACATTAATCAATAAAAAATTTACCAATGAGTTAATAAATTATATATATATATATAAGACTATCTTTGAGTCCGAAGATTAGTGAGGAATACAGTATTTCCCGTAGCTGCGCAGCCCCATCTGTGACCTACATATTTTGCCATTGTCCGCAGGTGGTCAATATAGATTTTCTTTTCGTCGTCTGCGTTTGTCCTTGGCAGCGGATTTTCTTTTCGTCTCAAATAATAGATTAGTGGGAATGTATACACTGTGTTTTATACAGAAAAAGGGAAATAAACTTTTAGTATTGTGAGATATGCCCGTGATTAAAGAATTAAATCTTGCAGTATTGAGACATACGAAAGTGGTTGTGTGGTTCTGCCCCACATGCAAGCCTTTTAATAAAAGGTTTTAATATTTTGCTTGTATAATTAACTAATCAGATTTCTGAATTTTGGTCATAACAAAGGTGTCACGCTCGACTGAACAGTAAGCCCAATAAAACGGTTAGGCCGGGGGTCGGCAACCTTTTGAGTCGGAAGAGCCAAAAATTACAATTTATAAAATGTTTAAGTTTTTAAAGAGCCACAAAAAGTTTTCTTGCAAATTATAAATAGTACTGACACAATTAGTTTTTTTTAATGAAAAAAAATCGAATACATATGTGTTTGCCGCAACATTTCAAATAATGTATATATGGCTTTATTAGATAATTATTTTTTATTTCGGTAACAACTAAAGCAAGTAAATATTTACTTACAACATTAACTTGTACTTCAATAACAAATAATTGAGCAAACAAATTTAATGGGAGCGTTTGATTTGCATGGTTTTAGAAAGTTTGGATACATTTGGCTCATACGGCAACTTGTTATTATTTAGTTTCAAACACAACTCTAAATTTTCAATTGTTAGTTGACTTCTTACTTTACTTTTAATTATAATCATGCAAGAAAACGCACGAATATGTCGATCCAAAAATAGCACTCCTAATGCCAACTTCTTCACCTCACAGTAGCAATCTGGAAGATTATTCCATGCTCCGAATCAACTTGTGCATTCCTTTTAAAGTTGTCCAATTTTTGTTGCGTTATGTATAAAAGGCCTACATTTCTATACCTCCAACATTTCCAACTTGCTTTTCAACTCTGTAAATTTCCCACTCAAAATTTTACTTTTGAAATCGATCAATTGCATTTCTAGAGATTCAGTATCAATTCCAAGTGGATCAGCGTGGATTTCGTTACTATTTGTTGAGATGGTGTACAAAGAATGCTAGAATGGTTTTGTTGGTTTTAACTGCTCAAATCTGTCAAGAAATTCATCTTTGATTTGTTTCTTACTGTGCTGAAATATTTTGTGTCAAAAGTTGCACTGCTTTAGACATTTAAAATGAAGTAATTGACCGCTCTGAATATCTTCTGCAAAAAAAAATTATTTTTCTTCCAAACAAACCAATTCTTTCACCAAAACATAGGTTGGGTTTCCTTTTCCTTGCACTTTTAGATTCAGGTCATTTCATTTCTCTCTTATATCCACCATAAGTAAATGTTTTTGCAAATATTTGTCGTTCGGTGTGATTAATGCCTTTTTCATTTAGGAATATATTTATTTCATTCGAGCACAAAGCAAAACATTTCATCGTCTTACCTTTGGAAAGTCATAGACCTTTTTTTGGGACGAAGGATACTGAGTCTCCATTTCGTTAAAGAATTCTTTAAACTGACGAAGGTAGAGTGATTTTGACAAGATGCTGTTAATAATCTTGATTACCACAGTCTTGAACTCATCTATTTCGGTCGGAATCGTTAGGGACACAAAGCACTTCTTGATGCATTATTCAGTGAAACGTAAGAATTTCTTGGTTTATTTTGCTCCGACGAATCGTTGTTGCCCATTTATACTTCTGGCTCTATCAGTTGCTATTGAAATGATTCCATTTAAACCGTTCTTATTGTTTTCAAGGTATTTTTGCATGACATTCGCTCTATCGGTAACAATCTTAGAAGTTGTTCTTTTGGGCTTTGGGAGGACATATACCTGACAAAATGGGCAACTTGTGTCGTGTCTTTATGTCGCAAGACTCATTTATAGCAAGTGATATGGCAGAAAAAAAGTTGAATATCTTCCACCTGCAAATATGTCTTGTACTGTTTTAGCTGATAGTGGCAAATCATTGATTCTTTTCAAGATATCTGTTTTGTTTTTGAAATCGCGAAACAGTTCTTCAGATGCACGTAGGAAGCTTTCTTTGACATACTCATCATCTGTAAATGGTTTGCCTTTTTGTACAATTTCTAGTTGTGCGCAAAGCTTGCCAGAATAGCATTACTTGTAGATTGCTTTTAACTTTGAGAAGATAATTTGCTTTTAACTCATTTACTTGAAACAACAAACTACATGACACTACAAAAATAAACTATACGCCACAGCTAAAGAGAGTGGTGAAATGCCAGTTCTTATTGCGTCAAAGCGAATTAAAACCTAAATAGAAACATCCGACAACGGCGTCATTTGAGAGCTTCCAACGGACTGACAACAGCGACGATGCACGACGCGTGTAACGGGGGAGATGTGTGGTGAAAAGTAAGTACAAGAGGCTGAGAGATTGAATCGGCGCCTAATCTTCGTTAAACGATTCAGAACTATTTCAAAAAATGTTTCGATAAAATAATTCATATTTGCGTATGGAACTCAAGAGCCGCAGCTTCACATCCAAAGAGCCGCATGTGGCTCGCGAGCCGCAGGTTGCCTACCCCGGGGTTAGGCTAACAAAATAGGTCACAAAAGGAAAACAAAATGTTCCATGTGTCCATCCTATCGTTTTGGTGAATAAGGTCCATTCATAATGCCAATCGTCATTACTTTCAATGTAAAATGTTTGGCATGTTTCGGATGTTCCTTCAGAGTCGCAGGTCACCTACACCCTAGTCCAAACCTCCCGCAGGCGATGGCAGCGGACAGGGTATGAACCCGGGACCATCGATACGACCGAACAATAGTCCTGCGCGCATACCACATGACCAAGCAGTTCAGTGTACTCATAGTAAACAATTTAATTGTTTGATTTTATTGGCACTTGAATATATGTCATCGTCTAATTGTATTTGATTCTCCAGGGGTTCAGTTGGAACCTATTAAACTTCGATCAGCTGAACTATTGATTTTGAGTTATTTCAGAGAAGAAATCCGCGAGTATGTGCTTTGGGTAGAACAAAAACCAGTTTAAATTTACAAATAATAGGCTTACATAATACAAATATAAACTCTCCAAAGGGAGATGCCTGAAAATGAAATGAAATATTAACAGTTCAAATTTTTTTTTTATCTAATGAAAATAATTTTTACAAAGCTTATATCAAGTCACTCTGTCTGTCTGTCTGTCAAAATGTTCGTACACGTTAGTTCTTCCACACTTGTACAATCTCGGACCAAGCTGAAATTTCGCACAATCATTTCTTTTACTTTTACTAAACTCACAGACACGCGTGACTAGAGACTTTTAGTGGCTAGAAACACATACTGACTTGAGACACACATTACTAGAGACTCACAGTGACTAGAGACACACAATGACTTGAGACAGAGTGATTAGAGACACAGTAAGTTTAGAAACACTGCTACTAGAGACACGCGGTTACTATAGACACACACTGACTTTAGACACGCATTGACTAGAGACACGCATTGACTAGAGAAACACATTGACTAGAGACACACATTGACTAGAGAAACACATTGACTAGAGAAACACATTGACTAGAGACACACATTGACTAGAGACACACATTGACTAGAGAGACACATTGACTAGAGAGACACATTGACTAGAGAGACACGCTGACTAGAGACACACGCTGACTAGAGACACATGCTGACTAGAGACACACGCTGACTAGAGACACACACTGACTTGAGACACACACTGATTAGAGACACACGCTGACTAGAGGCAAACGGTGAGTAAAGAGTGATACACTAAGACTTCATGACTAGAGACACACATGACTTGAGACACACATGATTACAGACACACATGATTAGAGACATACATGATTAGAGACACACATGACTTGAGACACACATAACAAAAGAATCGCTTAGAAAAAAAAAAAGACCTGAAATCCTAAAAACCTTCAATTAGAAATATGGCGTCGAGAGTACTTTCAAACGTCTCAGTTTGGCTAGCGATGACGTCATTCGGTTTTTGGTGAATTGGTGTGTGACTTTGTATTCCTGGTGGTCGATTAGTTAATTTCCACAAGTTTCAAGTTTCACCCAGACACTAAAACATTGGACTCACGCACGACCAGGAGAATAACTCCTTAAGTGGACGAGTCACGTGATAGAACCTATTTATAGATATTCGCTTCCTCCTTGAACACAAAAGCAAAAATTCTCAAAATTAATTCAGAAAAGTAGTTCTTTGACAGAACTACACTACTACGTGTGTGTGCGTGCGAGAGAGAGGGAGTACTCTAAATGCACATGATCACATTAACGAGTGAGACAAAGGCCGAGTGAGGTGGGGTGAGGGCCTCACTGAACTGATAACAACCCACAGGACGTCTGACGTCACGTTCAGCTTGGGCCTAAAGTAACGTCGCAAATAAAACTGGGCGGGAGTTAACGTCACAACTGTATCGCAGACGTGACGTCTGGAATTTTACAGACAAGAAAACTTCCAAAAAGAACAGGAGACAGAAAATGAGAGGGGTGGGGGGAGGCGCCTTTGACCAGTCACCAGTCTAGAGACACATGCATGTTAGTGTCGAATAGTGGAGGGTGATCTCCCTTATGGATGAACTATAAATAAAAAGAATAAACATAAAACGTTATTTCAGCTTGGTAAGGCCAATATTAGTACAAGCATCGTCTGTGTGGGACCCTTCAACTCAAGAAAACTTGAAGAAACTGGAACAGACACAAAATAGAGCCTCAAAACTTAAAAAAAAAAAAAAAAAAGACTCCGAGCCAGATATTATATCCCAGCCTTGATAGTTGATTTCACATTTCTTGAGGGAACTCTTGAAAAGATTGTTACGATCTTCTCCATCAGGCCTTCTGCAAACACTGCTAAACACAACACAGCACATCTAACATAAGAACTTGACAACAAGAGTTTCAATAAACAATGTGGCGTTTTAATTACAATTACACCGACAGACAATTCAACACAATGGGCTACACTAACTACAAATGCTTCTTTGTACTTAGCAAAACTGACTAACTAACACTACAAGACTCTCTAGCTCGTACAGCTACATTCTCCCAAGGTACCGCACAGTCCTTACTGCCTTGCTGTCCTGGACTCATCTGTCCTGAACTGAACTGTCCTTTCCTACACATTGTCTCTCGAACGTAAAAGCTTATGACCATAATACTGGTCATATTAGCGGTGTACTAGCAGTAACGTCCCTTGTTCAACAGCCGTTGACCCATTGACCTGTGTGGTTGGCCTGAGTCGTGTGTATCAGTAGGCCACACACACATTAACCCTTTCGGTCCGCCACTGGAGTTACTACAGTATCTTTATACCTGTTGTATTGCTTTCGTGGTCAACGCATTCTACTGTACAGCGCCCAACCGTTTTTCTTTTCCCCAACTAATGTCAGGTACCCACCAGAGCTGGGGGGAGGGGGTTAAGAGGCGCCCTAAAAAAGTTTGCAATGAAATTTAATTAGAAAAATGAGGGCGCCAGATATAAACCTTTCAAATTTTTTTACCCAACTGAAAACAAGCACAGTCTAAAAGAAAAAAACTTAAAAAAAGCTTATCTAGGGGTAAAAACTCCGCACTTACATCTGTATTCCATAATAATGTAGAAGATATTTCCCTTATTGTATATCAAACAAAATAATAAACTACCAGTCAATTAATTACTAACTGGTTAATTTATTGATTCATGTCTTGATCCGAGAATGGGTGTGAAAGAAATAACATGTACAGTCATCCAATGAGACAAAACCCTACACATTTTGCCACATTGGTGAACACTGAAGGATTCATTTCCTTTGTTGGTACGAAACAAAAACAATAATTGCCAGTAATTAATTGACTAACTGGTATTTTTTTCCTATTGATTCCTGTATCATCTACACCAAAGAATAACTGTCCAAAAGTTTTAACTTGATCCAAGAATGTGTGTAAGAGAAATAACCTGTACAAAATTTTTACTAGACAGACAGACGGACAGGCAAACAGAATGAGCTGATATAAACTTTTGAAAAAAAAAGAGACTCAGTAAATGACAGTATAAGAAAAATACAAAGTTGGATGGTAATTCTACTTGAAACTTTACCAACCAGCTTTACAGCCGTTCAACCAGCTTTTTTACAGCCGTTCAACCAGCTTTTTTACAGCCGTTCAACCAGTTTTACAGCCGCTCTACCCGCTTTGATTACGTTTTCCATAAACAGTCTCTGTAGAGCGAAGACGAAAGTGACTAGCGAAGTGAGAAGACAGCCAGGTGTTCTGTCTCTGGTGTCTCTCTACCAGATCTGGGAGACGACCAGTCCACTGGGTGCTTTAGCCCCGAGGGTGGGGGCGTACAAAGAAAGTAATTGCTTTGAAGCTAAAGGTAGACCAAGGTAACTCGAGCAAAAAGTAATCCAGACATTTCTTAAGTGGAGATATACACACCGTGCTTTGAAGACCTACATATCAAAGGTATATTTAAGTACTGTAACTCCTTACTGGTTCTAAAATTATGAAGACTTACATATATGAATTTAGGAAGATTGGACACTAAAATTTGGCCACCGGTAAATTGGGCACCGGTTAATTTGGTACTTTTTGCAAAGGCGGAAAATTGGGCAGCGAAACTCATTTATAATGACCTTAATTTTCAAGATATATTTTTTAACTTATTCTATATCCTTAGGGCACGATCTATTAGTGACGTTTTAAAAAATACTAACTATAATGATTGAACTGTATTTCCATGTCACAAAAGAAAAGTTGGCAAACGATAAAATAAAGAGCACCCATGAGAAGGCGGGAAAAAATGGCCCTGGATAATGAGTTGTTATATGATATAGACAAAGGCAGACATATCTAGAACTGGTCAAGCAGTGAGATTAATAACAAACGAATATGCACATTGGACTAGACTCACTAGAGAAACACCTTTAGTAGAATCACTAAATTTAGACAGCCTTCAGGACAGAAGACTCAGAAGTAAAGTAGCAATTAAACATAAAACACTGAACTATAATCTGCAAATACAAAAACAAAATTTAATAAAATACTCTGAAAGACACAAAAATAAAGGCACATTCCTCCTTCCATATGCTAAGACAAATTTGTATTAATGCTCCTTCTTCCCTAGTGCTATTAGAGCATGGAATGGGTTGCCTGAGCCAGCCAGGAAAACCAGTGACTTTGTAGAATTTAAGTCATTGGTTAGCATGCATAACCAGATGCATGATGCGTAGGACGTAATCATCTTCTTTTTTGAAGTAACGTCTGTATTATTTAAGATAAGATAAGATAAAATAAAATAAGATATGATAAGATAAGTCTAAGAGAGGTTAGGGCTAGGGTTGGGGAAAAGCTTTCGCAATGGTTCTAAAACTTTGTCTACGGTTGGTGTTAGTGAACTTGAAAAAAGAACTATCAATTGATCTGACTAGATTTTATTTAGTTAGACTTAGATCCCCCCGCGTCTTTCGGCATATTGTGTGGCAAGCTATTTCCTAATTGATCTGTCACTGGTAATGTCTGTAGCCTCTTCCCACCTGGTGTCCACTACTCTTAGTTAACGTGACCTCAATGTAAGACTGTCCAGCTGCTAAAGGGATTTCCACATTTCAAAAATATGTTACATTTGTAACATAATATGCATATAAGGGAAATGAGATCAAAATCTCTTTCTTCCTATTTCTAAATGCTTTTAGATTTATTTATGAGAGAAATCACATGCATATTTATATTGAAACTTGAAGTAGGTAGGAGGTGCAGTTCAAGGTCGTTGATTTATAGAACGGAACTGCTGGTAGACAATATAACCGCTGTAGGCGTATTAAATTGAAGTTATAAAAGTTAAAATAACTTGAATAACTTCTTTTATCACATACAGATAAATTCAACTTGAGATGAAATATACATATATTTGAAACCAATTTAACTCACTATAAAAACACGTATTTACACTCTGGTATGCTGAGTTCAATTTCTTCGAGAATGGTATTAGGCAAGACCCTTTTATAATTTCATCTTCCTCACTGCATTGCTACCAACCAAGAGCTAACTGCTTTTCAACGACACCTTAGAATCACATACACACGCACACGCACACGCACTGACCCAAACAACAACAGATCGAATAGTATACAACAGTGATGCCCAAACTACGGCCCGCCGAACATTTGGTAAAAAATAAAAATAGAGATGAATTAATTTCATTCGAATGTAATGTAGTCTTATATTCATATTAGTTTTCAAAACGTTTATTTTTCGGCGACAATAGTTGACAGTTATTTTAATTCATTCAAGCTGGCCGTGTCCTTGACATCTTGGGTGTATAACACAGGGCATCATTACTGCATTCTTTCGGTTCGTGTTCTTTTGGTGGTAATGCGAGTAGACTCTTAATGAAGAAACTTCAAACCAAAGTGGACAGATCTTTTACTTTTTTTTTGGATAATAATTCAACGTTTTAATTGTTCAGACAAAGTGACTTCTTTTTTATTCTGGGCTTCTTTTTAAGAGCATAACATAAAAAGACATTTGTAAACCAAAACATAAAAAAAATATGGCAACATTGTAGGTTATAGCTGCAAAAAAAAAGATTGCTAATATACGCCTAGTTGAGTTATTTGAGCCATTGACGAAAATATTTAGCAAAAAGAGACAAGAAAATAAGTTGGTGGTAAGGGCGAACTACAGAGCTTCTTGCTTACAGAAATTATTGCTAAAAAAATTCAGTTAAAGCCGCCAGTCTTTCTCGCATGACAATTGCAAAACGAGTGGAAGATATGGTACAAATCGCCATTCAAAACTAAATGAGACAACACTTGTTCCGACAGAGAAGCAGATTTTGAAATGCTTTTTACTGAGTCTGAGGAGTGCCCGAGTAATCTGCAGCTGAAACTGATTGACTTAAAAAGCTAGAGCTTAAGAGATTTCGTGCGATACCGACAAATATTTTCTACGCCGTATTGTCTACTAGAGCCACGGGATTGTAATAAGCTATTTAAAATAGTTTATTTCATTTTTTTTCATCTTCTCATTGATGTGGCCCGCGACACGAGTGTCGAAAATTAAAATGGCCCGCAGACCGTACAAGGTTAGGCATCACTGGTATACAATATGTTAATCCGTTTAGAACACAAAATTTGATGACAGAAAGACGGGCCCAGTCAACGTCAAGATCTGTTCCGTCTCTAACCTATTTCTGTTCTGGCTTTTTAATGTACTGTCACGTCACTTGGAAAATACCCAATTAAACCCAACCTTTACGCGTCTTATTATTGATTCATTACAACAAGGAACCGCCACAAAATTTCTGCTGAGGGCATCTAATTACTTAACACCGGCACTGATATTGGTCTCGTTTTTTGTATAGTCATAAATCTAAGTGTTTTTTTTTATTAAACTCCTGTTAATGTTATGTAGGAGAAGGGTTATCATAAGACTGTAGAGAGACTAAAAGAAGATTTTAGATATCGGTACTTCTTCTGTGAATTTCAAATCTCTCTCTCTCTCATTTTCTCTCTCTCTCTCTCTCACACACACATACACATCCTCTCTCTCTCTCTCTCTCATTCTCTTTCTCTCCTACGATACTGCCTCTCTCTCTCTCTCATTCTCTCTCTCTTACCATATTTCCTCTCTTTCTCTCCATTTCTTTTTTTCTTTCTATTTGTCTCTTCCTTTCTAAAAAAATATAGTTGACAAGTGTGTTAGCGTGTGTGTGTGTGTGTGTATGTGTGTATGTTGGTATATATGTGTATATGGGTGTGTGTGTGTGCGCGAGTGTAGGTATTGTTTTAATTATTCTCGCAGCCAAATAAAAAAAAATAAAGTTTTTCAAACAGCCCCAACGTCAAACCAAAGTGCAATGATTCTCTGACAAAGACTCCATGCAAAGACCTCCATCCACCAATAGATTCCCTTCCGTCTCAAGTGAGCAGCTTATTTTTTGCTCGAAGGATGGCTAAAAATTTGTAAGAAAATTTGCAATGGAGGGGAGGCGATAATAAATCCACGAATAGCAAAACACGGGCGCCAGACCTGTCAGGAGGTGAATATGTCAAGCGAGATTCATGTCTATTGAATTGAGGCAGTGATGCCCAAAATACGGCCCGCGGGCCAGATCCGGCCCGCGACAAGGTTCCATCCGGCCCATTAATGTAAGCACAATAAGTAGTAACTGCTAGATTTACCGGTTTCTATTAAAATTGTTTTAGGTCAATTTCTTTTTTTTTTTTTTTTTTTTTAACTTTTCGTTCATGTGGCTCGCGACACGAGTGTTGGGAATTAATTTGGCCCGCAGGTTGAGTTAGGTTGGGCATCATTGTATTGAGGTATCTTATTGGGACAGACAGCCACTCCAGAGAGCATGCTACTGTCTGTAGGGACATGCACGTCAGCAGACGAACAACGTGGACATTTTGTTTTTCCATATTCTTTGAATTTTAACCAGATCAGAGATAAAAATAATTAGAGATCTAGAATTTAGATAAATAATGCAATAAAAAGTTTGTAGAAGTAGATCAAAGAAAGAGTTAATAGAAATAGTAGAAAAAGAGTTAATGTAGGAGAAAAAGAGTTAATATAGTAGAAAAAGAGTTAATATAGTAGAAAAAGAGTTAATATAGGAGAAAAAGAGTTAATATAGGAGAAAAAGAGTTAATAGAAGAAGGAGAAAAAGAGTATATAAGAGTCAATATGAGAAATAGAGTTAATAAATAGTTAATAGATAGTGATAGTTTCTAGTTCATAGTTTCTGATGTTCTTTCTGATAATGAAACCTGCTTTTTTTACCTGCCTGAGAGGACTACTTCAGGGGCCGATTTTGAGTTTGAGTTCCCACACAAACTATCTTTGTTACCTTGTGTTTCATTAGCTTTATTACACTCGCTTCGAAGCCATTTGTATGTATGTATCATATGTATGTATTAATGTCGCGTTGTTTTCTGTACACAAGCGTAGTACCAAACTCCCTGAAATCATTCAATCAACATTCACACAATCACAGCAGGCGCTCAATCAGTCAATTAAGGAAGTCAATCTGTTCAGTTAATGACTGACATTAATACATTGAATAAGCAGGCCGTTTTGAAACATTTTATCTCCACTAGCGCTGATAAAATAAAAAAAAAAATTAAAAAATTATAATTCAAAATCAATTTAAATATTTAAAAAAAAAAAAATTGGACCTTTGAAGTGTCAGATAAATTACTGCCCTTTTTCGTCCGTAAAGAAAAAAGACGTGTATTAGGGCTGACGTCATTAACATTAATTTCGATGTCTGAATCTCTAGAATTTGTTTCAATGTAATTATGCCTGAACTAACACGCTTCTATGTGCATATAAAATTTGCCTATTAAATTTTACAAATAAGGATTTTACCATACAGAGCCAGGTCACTTCTTTCTTACACTATAATACATGTAATAAATTATTTATGTGAATTTGTGCTTTATTTACTAATTTTTATATATATTTTTTTTTTGCAAACATAGAATTTATATGCATACATCAGCGGTTCTCAACCTTTTTTGCTCCGCGACCCCCTAATACAATTTTTTTACTAGGAGGCGACCCCCAACCATATTTATTTTGTCATAGGTCTATATGAATGTGGAGGCGCGGTGGCTGAGCGGTATAGCGCTTGGCTTTTGAACCGGGAGTCTTGGGTTCCAAACCTGGTGAAAACTGGGATTTTCAGTTTCGGGATCTTTGAGCTCCTTTGAATACACCCAGCTGTAATGGGTAGGCCTACCTGACATTAGTTGGGGAAAAGTAAAGTGATGTGGTTGATCTTTGTACTGGCCACATAACATCCTCGTAAAACCCTCAGAAACAGTTGACCGTTACATCATCTGCCCTATAGACCACATCAACATATATAAAACTAATATACATGATGTTAACTTAATTGTTAGAAACGTATCATATTTATTTAGTGTAAAAAAATGTGTGCTTTAATTTTCTCTAAATAGTAGATTTTATGATTTTTATTTATTTACTGTTTTATTGCGTGTTTATAATACGGTAAATAAATGTTTTACAATTTAGAAAGTATTACTTATCATGGAAAACGATGCGACAGTATTTTCAAACTCGCCAAAGTTAGTGCCAAGGTTGAGCTTGTTTTTATTTCACTAGATTGGGAATTGACATCGAGTTTATGTTTGTATTAAAACTTGATAACTAACAGGCAGAAACATAACAAAATGTTTTACAAAGATACGGTGTTGTAAATGGAAGAGGACGTCTCGAAAATATCTCATAGAACAGAATGACTGCAAACAGTGGATCCAGATTTGTGTCACTAACATTGAAGAGAAATATTTAGATGCATTGCTATTGGCGTTGCTAACATATGTCGATGAATCAATCACACAATGAGTTACAATGGATTCTAATGGTGACTTATTCTGTACCAAACATTGACATCCAGACTGACATTAAAGCATATTTAGAGCACCATCTGTGTAAACACTACAGATATTTTTTTCAAGAAGTCTTTTACTTTTTTAAATGTAACCAACTTTGTCAGTTACATCACTCACTGTAGAGGCCGTTTATGCCACCAAAAATAAGATGCCTCATAGGCTGATATGTTTTAATTATGGTATTTTCCATCTGAGTCAAGTCTGAGTTTAATCAGGATTCAAAATTAAACTACTGTATGTCGTTGTCCGCAAAGCTCGGACGTATGTTCGGCCTTAATACATACGGCAGAAAGAACTTCATTACAAATGTTGCATCGGGGTTTCTGAATTGCTGCTTTAACTATTGAAGTAAAACTATACCTCAAAATGATCGTCATTCTCTTTTCTTTCATTAACTTTGTTTTGTTCAAAGTCCGTGTTCACGAGTTGTTCCATAATGAATTTATTTCCATTGACGATGGCGTATTATTGACGTAATTAGAACTTCACCAAAGAAATGTTTGATCCCGCAATGGTGTTTCGACACATTGATGGACAGTAAATTAACAAAATTTGTTGAAAAAATTTTTCTGCAACAACAAAGATATGGTCTGCAGCAACTAGTTTTGAACAACCATTATTACAAAAACAACAACAACAAAGAAGAACCAATTAAAAACAAACAAACAGGGAAGATACATTTACTAAAAGTACCCTCTGTATCCTCTGGCAGTAGGCCATTGTTTACATTCGTCACCCACACATTTATTTTTTTGTTCATTGAAGATTAAAATTGACGATCGTTTTCATAATTTGTTTGGTAATAATGTACTTTGAGTAAAGTCCCGTATCATTACCAACACTTTATGTAAATCTATAGCCACTCTAGTACAATACATAAGAAGCAAACAAAAAAATCGTATAAAAAAATTCCACTCCCCCCCCCAATTTTCCGATGTTCTTAGGCGACCCCCGACAAATGGTGATTCGACCCCCAAAGGGGTCGCAACCCACAGGTTAAGAACCCCTGGCATACATACTCCGGACTGTTTTAAAATACCAATCAGTAGAAAAGTCGAACAGCAGTGGCGTAGCAAGGAATTAGCCATCATTTGGGGGGTCCAGGGAAGTTGACCTCTTTGGGGGCCCCTGCATTTTGTGTAATATTTAATATTTAATGTAAAAACACTCATTTGGGGGTTCCTCCCAAGTGGGGGCCCGGGGAAATTTTCAAATTCTCTCCCTCCTTCCCCCCACCCTACCTACGCCTCTGTCAAAAAAGTCACAACATTTGTAACTCGTTAAGTGTATACCTCTAGATTAATGCTTTAGGACCAGTTTAGAATATGTACAACTCATGGCCATTCAATTCAATATTTGCCCGCACAACATGGGAACGCTGTCTCGTCATATATGTCATGCCTCCTCCGTTTGGGACAACTCAAGTCAAGAGAACATTAAGAAACTGGAACAGACACAAAATAGAGCAGTGAGATTCATAACAAACGAATTTTTACATTTGACTAGAGTTTCACTTTTAGTAAAATCACCAAATTTAGAAACCCTTCAGGACAGAAGACTCAAAAGTAAAGTAGCAATTATACATAAAACACTGAACCATAATCTTCAAATACAAAAACAAAATTTAATAAACTGCTCAGAAAGACACAAAGATAAAGGCACATTCCTCGTCCCATATGCTAGGACAAATTTGTACAAATACTCCTTCTTCCCTAGTGCTATTAGAGCATGGAATGGGTTGCCTGAGCTAGCCAGGAAAACCAGTGATTTGGCATGATTTAAGTCGTGGTTAATATACATGACTAAATGCATGACGCGTAGGACGTAGTCATCTTTTTTGAAGTAACGTCTGTATTATATAAAATAAGATAATATTTCGAACTGCTCGCCGTCATGATTGCCCGAGACCAATAGTCACAGAAGACTTGAACGTGACTTGCCAACGAGCTATTGGTCTCCGCTGACCAGAGGCTGTCATGTGACAGGTCAGCGACCAGTGGCGTGATGGGTGTCGAAAGTTGATAATCGCCAACACATTGTGAGTGTCCAAAATTATTTGTCTTTACATTCGATATTACGTCATTATCTGATGTCATGATGTCGAATTTCAAAATGTCGAATGTCGAAATGTCAAAATGATGGGGCCCCTAAAGAGGTCAAGCCCAAAGGTTCCGGGTCAAAGTGCAATAAAATATGTCCGTGGGATGTGAGCTCTTCCGGCAAGTTCTAAAATGGAGGAGGGAAACTTTCAGAGAATAAAAATACTAAAAATGAAGATGCTAGTCACGTGACTTCATTGGATGTCTGATAAGTGAATATGCTGTCAATACGACACAAGGCTTCCAGAGAAAAGAAAAAAACACGACCTGGGGGGAGATGGGTTTGAGAGTGTGTTTGGATATAACCGGGGGGGGGGGGGAGAGAAAGAAAAGAAGGGGGGGGGGAGAAATAGGACCTATGTATATAAGCCACTCCGAGGAGGTGAGGTCGGAGGTCAAGCTGCAGCCAAAAACTTGTAAGGATTTCTCTCTTTCTTACATTCCTTCAGCGTTCTTGTAATCTCCCCCTCTAGATGTGTCTAACTCGCTAGTTCTGAATTCACTTAATGTCCCTGTCAAAGGCTTTCACGCGATTTCCCGGTCAACAAACATGGCTTGTCAAGCCGAAGAAACGCATGCGAGGGGGGGGGGGGGGGAAGAAAAGGAGAAGTGTGGGGGGAAAAAAAGGAAAAAAAAGAGGGGGGGGGGGGAGGGGGTAGAATAGAGGAAATGATCGCCTTAGCCATTTCATCATAGAGTGTCGCCAGCTCGGTAAGATGAAAACACTGACTGGTCAATCGCTTCATATTGTGACAGTGTCCAGGAAAGGAGTTTATTTGGTGTGTGTGTGTCTTTCGATATAGGGGAGTGGGGGGGGGGGGGAGGTATATGGGCCTACACTTAATAATAGTGCCTTATTTCTCTGAGAATCTATCTGTTAAGAAATCAATAGCTCGAAGATGTTTCTAGATTTCTGTTTCTTACTAACTATGTCTGTGACTCGAGACTGTGTCCTAGTTTCTAATTCGGTGTCTCTAGCTCTCTAGAATGTTTCTCAAGGCTGTGTCTCTATTTCTCTAGCTAGAGCAGGGGTTCTCAACCTGTGGATCGCGACCCCTTAGGGGGTCGATTGACGATTTGCCAGGGGTCGCCTGAG
Source organism: Biomphalaria pfeifferi (assembly GCA_030265305.1). Lineage (NCBI taxonomy): Eukaryota > Metazoa > Mollusca > Gastropoda > Planorbidae > Biomphalaria > Biomphalaria pfeifferi. The sequence continues at coordinate 93,718 of JASAOG010000290.1, read as the reverse complement.
ACCATCGAAAATATGGATTGTTTTTGTTTATACTTCTTTTGTTGTATGTGTGTGTGGGGGGGGGGGTCGGCTCAGAGTGGGGGTTTGTAAAAAGGGGTCGCCGAGCATAAAAGTTTGAGAACCGCTGAGCTAGAGGGAGTCAGTTTCTGTTTATAGTTTACTTTAAGGTTTTTTTTTTATTCAGTAGAAGAGATGACATTGCCTAAAACACATAAGACAAATACGTAAGTTATTTGTCTTCACAGCAATTAAGGTTCTTTTTTTTATCTTATCTTATATAATACAGACGTTATTTCAAAAAAGAAGATGATTACGTCCTACGCGTCATGCATTTAGTCATGCATATTAACCAATGACTTAAATTCTGCTAAGTCACTGGTTTTTCCTGGCTAGCTCAGGCAACCCATTCTATGCTCTAATAGCGCTAGGGAAGAAGGAGTATTTGTACAAATTTGTCCTAGCATATGGGACGAGGAGTGTGCCTTTATCTTTGTGTCTTTCTGAGTATTTTATTAAATTTTTTTTTTTTTGTATTTAAAGGTTATGGTTCAGTGTTTAATGTATAATTGCTACTTTACTTTTGAGTCTTCTGTTCTGTAGGCTTTCTAAATTTAGTGATTTTACTAAAGGTGTTACTCTAGTCAAATGTGAATATTCGTTTGTTATGAATCTCATTTTTCATAAAAGGTTGGTTACTTTTTTTCCCACTTTATTTTACAACAGAAACATTGCAAACAAAAAAACAAACAAAAAAAAAACCAACGAATTTTATGGTATCACAACAACAAATATAAAAACTTTGTTCAGAAATTGTTCAAAGTTCTTGCGTTCATTTGCATATCCTATTTTCCGACTCTAGACACGTGAAAGTCTGCATACATCCCACATGGACTTACATCTCACACGAAATGCATGATCCTCAGAGTTTTGAAGGTCAATGTCTTTATTTACTAGTAAAGTCCAACATTTCTAGGACACATACACACACACAGAATTTTTTAATGATGATGTGTTGTCAGTATTCAGTCATTCTCAAACTGTGAGGGAGGATTGTGTATACAAGCTCTGTTATCTTGTAGTCATACAAATCCTGGGCATGCTACCCTGCCTCATAGTGGCGCCCGGGTGGAAACGATCGTAGGAGGAAATGATTAGGCTAAAGGGTAGCAAAACAAGACTCCCGTGGGGGTGCCTAAGGGGGTGCGAGAGCATCCTCATTGCACTGTGTGAAGTTGTAAAAAAGCTTCCACAACCTTGTCACAATCCAGGCGCCGTTCCTCAAGGGGCCGTTACATAAATGTCGTGTCCTGCACGGTTAGCCTGGTATAGAAAAGGAAAATGGCAGGGGTCCCTGTGCGCACGGTCTCTGGCCGCAAGTCTGACACCCCGCCAGACAGAATAGTGTACACTGTTCTCATTCAGGTCGGTGAAAGGAAGCTCTTGTTCACTTCGGCTGGCCTGGAGTTTCTTCGGCTCAACTCTACCTGACAGTATCAAGAAGAAGTAGTCATAGAAATAAATGTGCGGTTGTTGTCCTCACCGTTCAGAAATAGTTTATTAAAAGCTGTATTGAGGTTTAACGCGACTCTTTTGAGCTAGACAGTTTATGTTTTATCACTTGTTTCAGAATTGGTTGGGCTAAATTTCATAAAAACTCAATTATGCTCGTGATGCATCACCACTCGATGGTATTGATGCCGCTAACAAAATGGGCATACCCTTAACATTGGCACCACTACGAACAAGAGAAAGAGATTCAGAGGATAGGGTGAAGAAAATAAACAAATATATCTCCAGGGAGTGGAACTAAGATAGAGAGATAGAGAGAGAAGACGCCCAGCTCTAAACATATTTTTAAAGGTCTAACCTTTTTGTAAGCCTTGAAGACATTACACTTAAACACATTGCTTGGTCCATCCCTGGCTATGTAGCTCCAGATCTTAAGGTCCTGCGAGTCATGGGACACGTAAAATATACTGGAAGGAGACAAAAAACAGAATAGTTATGAGGTCTTTGAAGACCTAATAGTTTAGAGGTCCCTGAAGACCTAATAGTTTAGAGGTCCCTGAAGACCTAATAGTTTAGAGGTCCCTGAAGACCTAATAGTTTAGAGGTCCCTGAAGACCTAATAGTTTAGAGGTCCCTGACGACCTAACACTTTTATAATTATAGTTCTTAAGAACGTAAATTAGTCTTTTTATATGTGGGCCGTTAGTTACCGATAGGTTGGATGATGCATGACTGGAAGTGGGAAGGCTACTTTTCGATAGATTGTATGATGTATGACTAGAAGTGGGAAGGCTACTTACCGATAGATTGTATGATGTATGACTAGAAGTGGGAAGGCTACTTACCGATAGATTGGATGATGCATGACTAGAAGTCTATTTTCTTCAATCGACCATTGAGGCTTCTGAAAAAAAATGAATCAGTGGAGCTAAGCTTCGTGACAACGAGAGACTATTCGCATTATTAATTAGGACACGTAATTAAAATTGAGCACAAAGAATGTAATTTGCTAGCATGGATGAGGAGGCTTGAAAGGGGTGAAAAGACTTTGAGAATTTGAGCTTTGAGAACCACAATCTTGAAATACAAATAAAACCTAATAAAATACTCAGTAAGACACAAATATAATGCACATTCCTCGTTCCATATGCTAGGACACATTTGTACAAATGCTCCTTCTTCCCTAGTGCTATTAGAGCATGGAATGGGTTGGATGACCTTTCTAAACAGTCTGGTTCGGACCCTTCTCAACAGTCTGATTTTGACCTTATTAAACAGTCTTGTTCCGACCCGCCCAAACAGTTTGGTTCTGACCTTATTAAACTGTCTGGTTCAGACCCTCCCAAACAGTCTGGTTCTGACCTTCCCAAACAGTCTGGTTCTGACCTTGTTAAACAGTCTGGTTCTGACCTTCCCAAACAGTTTGGTTCTGACCTTCCTAAACAGTTTGGTTCTGATCTTCCCAAACAGTTTTTTTCTGACCTTCCTAAACAGTCTAATTCTGACCTTCCCAAACAGTTTGGTTCTGAACTTCCTAAACAGTCTGGTTCTGACCTTCACAAACAGTTTGGTTCTGACCTTCCTAAGCAGTCTGGTTCGAACCTTTCATTTTTTAAAAAATCTACTTACCTTCTTCTTACGAAGTGTCACCTTGACCCCATCAACTGACACGGTCAGAATGACTTTTTTCTTTTTGATAGCCTTGGCTTTAAATTCGTACTGTGGAAAAAAAAACAACAACAAAATATTAGAACATATTGCTTGCACATAGTAACAGTAAACACTGCGGTCAATTTCGTACAGAAACAGTAGATGCAGTAGATCCCCCTTTAGAAATCGTCCTACATACCCAATCTGGCCTTTCTTCCAGGACTTTATTATGTATCTAGATGTAGCCTAGATAGAGAATTTATAGCACGCCATTTACTTTGCGAAAGTACAGCTACAGGCGGTCCGTGTACAAACAAAAATACAAACCTTGAGAGTATGTTACTTTGTCTTTGGTCCTGGATACCATTATGGTACATACGTCTAACATGTGCAACAGTTGGTGTCAAATAACAGCTATTTTTAGAATTTCTTTCAAGTAAAAATAGCACAAAACTCGAGTGAACAAAAAAATATTTTGGAAAATTTTTTATCGTTATTTTTTTCTTAATTATTTCCCCCCCCCCCTCCCCCCCAAAAAACAGGCCATCTTTAAATTGATCGTTGAAAGCTAAATTAAATAGAAACCACAAAAGTTCTTCGAAAATGCATTTTTTTTCTGGCCTCGCTAAATTTTCTTTTAAAAATCTGGCCATGGCAACAGCTTGGCGTCTCTTAGATACAATATGTCTTCAACCTGTCATGGATGTCTTCCTCTTTATTGAACGACATTCAGACCAGAAATGAGACAATGAAGTAGATTAAAAAAAAAGAAAACATTTAAATAATTTCAGTGATCGTCTGCCCTGTTGAATCTCAGAGAAACCGGTTTAAAACTGCGACGAACAGTTTGGGATTGGTTGCCTGGTCAATGGGGAAATAACTCTGTCTGTCACAAACAGTTATATATAGATCCGTGGGTGATCCATCTTTTCTATATTGTTTCGTGTGCACTTTCATGATAAGCAGGGTTGTCAAACCTTGGGTTTTTTTTGTTTTTTTTTTTTTCAATCACGAGCTTTGCACAATCAATTATGTTCTGAAAACCTGGCTCAGTGATACAATACCCGACTCATCAGTTGATCTCGATAAAATGTTACGTTCTTAGAGCAGACAGAAGAGATAAAAAGTGGAAAATCATAAAGTAGAAGACTAAAAGAATAGAACTATCAGAAGTGTGCCGATGTGCCAAAAAAAAAACAACAAAAAAACTCAAAAAAACTTACTATCAGGGACGAAATTTGTGACCCAAATATTGTTCCCATGTGTGACACACTTAGGCCTAACTCCTTGCCTGGAGAGCTCACAAAGTTGCGTGCTGTTATTTTGTACATACAACCAGAGGCGTAGTGAGCGAAACGTGAGCTTGGGGCTAGAAATTTTATTGGCGCCCCCTCCCGCCATTTTCCATGAACATAACATAGAAATATAGGATTATCAATAAAAAGTATTTAATAATAATATAATACAAATAACATTAGAATTTATTACCCAACTAAAACATCTACAATGATTTTTTTTGGGCCTCTCTGCGCCCCTTGCCCCCCCCCCCGTTACTACGCCTCTGCATACCACCGACGGTTGGCACAAGGATTTCGACAGACGTAAATTTCGATATGCAACACACCCAATCAACACACTCAATCAACACACCCAATCAACACACTCAAACTCTGTATTGTGATTGGAGACATTAGCAACACACACTGCTGGTATGTTTCCTTCATCACAAGTGGGTTCCCTTTCAGACCTTGTGATCTGTAGGGCAGGTGATGTTATGTTCATTTGTTTCTTTGGCCAACGGTGTCATGTGGCCAGCACAACGACCAACCGCATTTACTTTCCCCAACTAAAATCAGGTGCTCATTAGATTCGCTTCACCACAAGGCAGAGTCAAAACGCTTGTGAAAAGTTGTGTTAAAGTTTGCGAATGTAAACTTCTGTTCCTATTGGGAGAGTCTGACCATTCATTCACCTGTCATATAACTAATTACAAAACTAGTCCTATAACAACAAAGACAGTAATTAAACAAGCAAAATTTAAAAGTACTTTTAAAACAAAGCTTGTCTTAGGAGAAGAACTCCACATTATAACCATTTTTATTATTTTATTGATTTATGATGTCTCAACATCAAAGAATGGGACATTAAAGAAATAACGTGTTCAAAATTTGTACAGACAGAGAGACAGACAGAGTTGGTATACGTTTTATAAGTCAAAATGTGGTCCGAAGAGGCTGTTGAAACATTTTTGTTTCTTTATTGTGAACATGTTTAACGGTGTTTTTTTTTTTTTAAAGCGACACAGCCAGTCAACAGTTTACTGGAGCTAACCTGCTGTAGGGTCAGGGTCAACCTACCGCAATCGTGCTTACCTGACCATCACCTTCACCTATCCCAGGGGTCGGCAACCTTTTGAGTGGGAAGAGCCAAAAATTACAATTTACAAAATTTTTTTAATTTGAAAGAGCCACAACGTTTTTTTTTTCTTGCCAACAATACGTAGTACTCACATTACTATTTTTAAATGAAAAAAAAAAGAATTTTTTCCAAAGACAAAATATTTATTTATTCATATATAAGTAGTGTTTTCACAGCAAAAAGTAGATAATCTATACATATGGCATTATTAGACAATTGTTTTGTTTATGTACTTGTACTTCAGTAACAAGCAATGAAGCAAACAAATTCAATGGGAGCGATGGCTTTGGTTTTAGAAATTTTGTATGCATTTGGCTCATAACTTGTTTTTAGTTTCAAACACGACTCTAAATGTTCATTTGTTTGTTGACTTCTTATCTGTTATAATATTATGCAAGAGAACGCTTGCTCGGACGAATATGTAGAACCGAATCTAGCACTCGAAATGCCAACATCTTCACCTCAATGTTGCAAACTGGAAGATTATTCCTTGCGCCGAATCAACTCGCGGCATTTGTTTTAAAGATGTCCACTTGTTGCGTTACGTACATGCATTTCTGGACGTTCAACTCTTGCAACTTGCTTTTCAACTCTTTAAATTTTCAACTCCACAAAGTTTTACTTTCAATCAATGGCATTTCTAGAAATCCAGTATCAATTACAAATGGATTTAATGTGGATTTCGTTACTTTATGTGTTGATTTACCAGTAATGCTAGAATATTTTTGTTAGTTTGTAATTCTTTATAACTGTCATAGAAAACTGTCAACAAATTCATCTTTGAATTATTATTTTTTTTTTGTAACTGTGCTGAAGCAATTTGTGTCAACAGTTGCATTGATCTTATCGCGATATTTCTTTAGACATTGAAAAAAAAGTAACTTACCGCTTTTTTGCAATAATATTTTTTTTTCAAAAGAAGTCCAAAACCTTCTACCCAAACATCGGCTGGGTTTCCATTTCCTTGTGGTGTAACATTCAGCTCATTTAATTTCGCTGTTATGTAAAGTTAAAACTTGCAGCCTTTTGCCGTTCTCTAATTCAGGGTGATAAATGTCTTTTTCATTTAGGAATGTATTTAATTTATTCAAGCACAAGCCAAAATGTCTCAACACCTTACCTTTGGAAAGCCATCACACTTTATTGTGAAGGAGATCGGAATACGGAGTTTCCATTTCGCTTAAGAATTCTTTAAACTGACGATGGTTAAGTGCTTTTGACAAGATGCTAATAACAATCTTACCGAACTTATGACCTCAACTATTTTGGCCTGAATCGTTTGGTCTAAAAGCGCTTTTTGGTGTATATTTAGTGAACCTTAAGAATTTCGCAATTTATTTTGTTTCGAAGAATCGTAGTTGCTCCTTGTTATTTAAACGATTTTAATGTCTTCAATGTATTTTTCCTCGGCATACGCTCTATCATCCCGTCTAGTTTGTCTCCAGAACGGTAGCAATCCAAGTTCTTCAAAGGGTCAACTTATCCGTGTCTTTTATGTTGCAAAACTCATCTATAGCAAGTGACAAGACAGAAGAATATTGAATATATTCTACCTACAAATATATTACATTTGAAGACATTTTAGCTATTCTATCTTGTACTGTTTTAGCTTCGATTTTTTTTCAAGTTTTCTTTTTTTCGAAATCATGAAAATGTTTTCCAGATGCACGTATAAAGCAATCTTTGACATACCATATGGAAATGGTTTGCCTTTTTGTGCAGTTTCTAGTGGTACGTACTAGTACCCTAACGTTTGCCAGATCAGCATTACTTGTAGATTGCTTCTAACTTTGAGAAGATAATTCGCTTCTAACTCATTTACCTAAAGCAATAAACTACAAGTCACAGCCGAAAGCGAATTAAAGCGTACATTGATGCATCAGACGACTGCGTCATTCAAGAGCTTCCGACGGACTGATTACAGTGACGACGCGTGTAATGGGGGAGAGGAGTGTGGTGAAGGAAAGCGAGTAGGCCTACAATGTGGCTGAAGATAGAATCGGTGCCTAATCCTCGTTCAACGATTCAGAACTTTTTGAAAAAAAAAAATTTGATAAAATAAATAATATTTGCGTATGGAACGAAAGAGCCGCAGCTTCACATCTAAAGAGCCGCATGTGGCTCGCGAGTCGCAGGTTGCCGACCCCGGACCTATCCCTTAGTCTCATGAACTATTGGGGCACCACACATTATCTGTCGACCACCTTTCTCCATTCCTCTCTTTCGTGAGTTAACACCAACCCAGGTCTTTTCGTAGTGCAAAGTCATCTAACAACTATTCTAACTTCTCAGGTCGCCATATTAGCTTTTGAACGCTCCTGGACACGACGTCTGGAGACATTTTGAAATAACTTTCTCACCCCTTTAGCTTTCATTTCTCCCCCCAAAAGGATAAGCACTTGAAAAAAGACGTGGACATATTGATTTCATATCAATTTCCAACCAATACGCTTAGCCCAGCATGGCTGACTTCTGAGCAGGGCTTTGGACACACGCAGCAAGGGATAATAATTTTCTATATTTATATATACATAACTTTCGACAATTTTCTCATCCTCATATGACCACCGCCCATCTCCTTATAATAAATGAAAAGTGACCAGTGGTCAATAGTTCATGGACCAGTGCTGCGTTTCCTCCTACCCTCTCCCCCTTTCTTTCTTTTTATTTATTTTGTTCTCTCTCTTTTTCCTTTTGCAAAAGGGAGGCAAGTGTTTTCGCTCCCATTAGAATGAATGAGTTGAGTGGTTTCTCTCCCTTGTCCCGGTGACGTCACGGATGCGGGGGGGGGGAGGGGAGATGGAATAATGGCTTGCATTGGTATCGGTTAATGGCGGAGTGCTGGTCGTCAATGTAAACTGATTGTGGCGGGAATGGCCAGGTTACATTCAATCCCAGAAATCTCAGCTGGCAATAAATTCGAGCGGCTCTGACTAGACACGCGAGTCCGATCAGGTTTTCTGGTTTGAACGTTGTCGGAATGTAAGGCTCATATCTTATCTTATCTCATCTTATATTATCTTATAAATTACACACGTTACTTCAAAAGAGACACAAATTCGATGCATAAGATTCAAAGAGTTATGGTCCAGTCACAAGGGCTCAACTCCCTGAAGGACGACAGGGGATGGCAGTGGGCTGGGTATGAACCCGGGACCATTGAGACGACCGAACGACCAGGCAGTAGATTGTCTACAAATTTGAAAAGCACATCCAAAACATGGGGAACAGTTGACAAACGGGTGGCCTGAGTCAGCCAGGAAAACCAATGCCTTGGCAGAATTCAACGTCATTGATTAACATGCATGACTAGATGACTAATCAGAAAATCACAATAGATCAGTTCTTATTTTTTTAATAGTCTACTTTTTATTAAGTTATTAAAATGGAAAAGATTCATTAATTCCTTTACTTTTTTTTAAAAAGATAGAAAAACAATTTCTATTACTGTTGGTTATACCTTGCTCGTATGGCTTCTGTTTGTGTCTAGTCTGAGTTTATCGATATTTTTTTCTTCATTTTTTGAATGGCAAACACAAGCTTGTTTTAAAAACCCAGTTGATCAGAAAGCAGACGAGAATGGTATAATGAAATATAGGTAAGTGATTCGTATTTCATTGCAGTTAAGTTTTGTAATGTGAAGTCCATTTTGTCGTTACTTTTGTTTGGTAAAACTGACATTTTAGATCTTTCTTGACATTCAACAGAATTAAAAACTGAGATCTAATCCAGTGCAAAATATGTAGGTCACAGCCGGGGATGTGTACCACGGAGAATACTGCATTCCTCACTAATCTTCGAACTCGAAGACAAGCTTTATTGTTTACAATGTATTGTGTGTGTGTGAGAGAGAGTGAGATGTGCTGTGTGTGTGATGTGTGTGTGGTAGGTGAATGCGTGATCTGTGTGGCATATGTGTGAAGAGTGGTGTGTGTGTGAGGCGTGAGTGTGTGTGATTACAGTTGAATAAATCAAGCTTAAGTGCCGAAGTTGAAAGTTGTTAGTGGGATCATTTTATATGTTGAGGATCTATTTATATGTTGATGTTGGGATCACTTTATATGTTGGTGTCGAGGATCTATTTATACATTGATGTTGGGATCTGCTTATAAGTTGGTGTTAGGATCTATTTAGATGTTAATGTTGGGATCTGCTTATATGTTGGTGTTAGGATCTATTTATATGTTGATGTTGGGATCTACTTATAAGTTGGTGTTAGGATCTATTTATATGTTGATGTTAGGATCTATTTATATGTTGATGTTGGGATCTGCTTATAAGTTGGTGTTTGGATCTATTTATATGTTGATGTTGCGATCTATTTATAAGTTGGTGTTAGGATCTATTTATATGTTGATGTTAGGATCTACTTATGTGTTGGTGTTAGGATCTATTTATATGTTTCTCCTGGGAGCTTTTCGTTCATATTTAAATTCAAATATGTTTTCTTTGGAATCCATTAGCAAATTGATATTGGAATCTATAAGGAAATATAAATTTCTGTTTTAGGGATTAAAGGACAAAAGAATACAATAGGAGAAGATAGTTTCTGAGACCTGTTCACATACAATCTAAAGAAAAATAGAAGTCTAAGGGACAAGACTCTTGGAGAAAGATTGCTACCCTTTGATGTCAAACAAGAGAAGTTTAAAGAGTTTACAAAGCACCTTCTCTCTCTTTCTCTTTCTGTCTTTCTCTCACTTTCTCTCTCTCTCTCTTTCTCTCACTTTCTTTCTCTCTCTTTCTTTCTCTCTTTCTCTCTCTCTTTTTCTCTCTTTCTTTCTCTCTTTCTCTCTCTTTCTCACTCTCTCTCTTTCTCACTCTCTCTCTTTCTCACTCTCTCTCTTTCTCACTCTCTCTCTTTCTCACTCTCTCTCTTTCTCACTCTCTCTCTTTCTCACTCTCTCTCTCTTTCTCACTCTCTCTCTTTCTCACTCTCTCTCTTTCTCACTCTCTCTCTCTTTCTCACTCTCTCTCTTTCTTCCGTCCATTTTTCTTACCTTCCACGTCTCTTTATTTCTGTAACTCTTTGACCTAATTGGAAGATCAAATCTCTGATCTCGGGAAATCGATCCATTTTTAAACTCTACCCTTCTTCTGTAGTAAAGTTTAGCCTGGGCTTTATTCGAATCTGTAGCAATGAGAACATAGCTCGAAGAACGTGTAATGTCTAAATACGCTTGGCTTCCGAACCGAGGGGTCGCGGGTTTGAATCCTGGTGAACACTGGAATTTTTAATTACCGGATCCTTAGGGTGTTTCTTAGGTGCACCAAGCTCTAATGGCTACCTGACATTAGTTGTGAAAAAGGAAAGACGTTTGGTCGTTGTGCTGGCCACATGACACCCTCGAGAACCGTCACCGTGGGCCACAGAAACAAATGACCTTCATTTGCCCCAGAGATAGAAAAGTCTACAAAGGGGAACTTTACTATTTTTCAACATCATTAGATGCCAATATAATTTGACTAAAAAGAATTCTGTAAAAAAAAAATGTCTGTAAAAAAAAAAGTGTTTTAGTTTTCATCCCAAAGCAGGTCTGGGCGAACAAAGTCCTGGCGTTTATATCCGAATAAATTGTCAGTAATTTGTCGTCGAGTCTTAAAGAAGTCAAAGACAAACTTTCAAGCTCGCTGATAACTTGATTTGATAATAAAATGTGCATGAATTTTCAATAGAGGACAGAAAACTAAGAAGTATAGTAGCTATTATTCATAAAACTTAAAACCAAACTTACAAATATATCAAGTAACATAAATAAAAAAGAAAAATCAATTACTATTTGCAGATATAGTTCACATAAAACAATGTAGCGTTTACAGCCGGAAACTAGGACAATCATTTAAACAATTAACAATTTCTGGGGCAGAATTTTGTTTATGACAATGTAAAACCTTTTTGAGCTACTGAATGAAATAAATCAATTTTGAAATATATCTAGTCCTCTAAATTCCTCATGAGCTTACTGCAATGCTGTTTGGCCTCAATCTTCGTTTGATGACAAGTTAACATCTGGAAACCGATACCGGTCTGTCAACTTGTGAAGGTTTCTCTACTAGAGATTTGGGAAAAGCGTCATGGTAATAAAGTTCATTTGGACCCATCAGCCTGTTTAGAATGGCATGGGGCTTAATGACAGAGTGAAGTATAGGAACATTTTTTGCGTTAATTAGCCCACTTTGTGGTACATAAAAACAGTTACAATAGGAATTCATGCTTGTCGGCTGATGCAAGCACCAACAAAAACATTAATACTCCTTGAAACCTTTGGGCTCCTATAGGAAAATGAGACAGATCTTATATGATACAGACGTCACTTCAAAAAAGAAGATGATTACGTCCTACGCGTCATGTATTGAGTCATGCATATTAACCAATGACCTAAATTCTGCCAAGTCACTGGTTTTCCTGGCTAGCTCAAGCAACCCATTCCATGCTCTAATAGCACTTGGGAAGAAGGAATATTTGTACAAATTGGTCCTAGCATATGGGACGAGAAATATATATTTATCTTTGTGTCTTTCTGAGTATTTTATTAAATTTTGTTTATGTATTTGAAGATTATGGTTCAGTGTTTTATGTATAATTGCTACTTTACTTTTAAGTCTTCTATCCTGAAGGCTTTCTAAATTTAGTGATTTTACTAAAAGTCCTAATGTCAAATATAAATATTCGTTTGTTATGAATCTCACTGCTTCATTTTGTGTCTGTTCCAGTTTCTTATTGTTTTCTTGAGCTGATGGGTCCCAAACAGAGGATGCATATTCAATTATTGGCCTAACCAAGGTTAAATAACATTTTAGTTTGATAATTTTATTTGATTTATAGAAATTTCTTTTAATAAACCCTAATGCTTTGTAAGCCCATGTAAGATGTAAGCTCATGTGGTATGTAAGCTCATGTAAGATGTAAACCCATGTAAGATGTAAGCCCATGTAAGATGTAAGCTCATGTGGTTTGTAAGCCCATGTAAGATGTAAGCTCATGTAAGATGTAAGCCCATGTAAGCCCATGTAAGATGTAAGCCCATGTGCGATGTAAGCCCATGTGGTCTGTAAGCCCATGTAAGCCAATGTAAGATGTAAGCCCAACTAAGATGTAAGCCCATGTGAGATGTAAGCCCATGTGAGATATAAGCCCATGTTAGATGTAAGCCCATATTGGATGTAAGCCCATATTGGATGTAAGCCCATATTGGATGTAAGCCCATATTGGATGTAAGCCCATGTAAGATGAAAGCCCATGTAAGATGTAAGCCCATGTGGTATGTTAGCCCATGTAAGATGTAAGCCCATGTAAAATGTAAGCCCATGCAAGATGTAAGCCCATGTAAAATGTAAGCCCTTGTAAGATGTAAGCCCATGTGAGATGTAAGCCCATGTGGTATGAATACGCACTTTCACGTGTCTATAGCTGGAAAATAGGACAAGCAAATGAACGCAAGAACTATGAACAAGTTCTGAACAAAGTACTTACACTTGTGTTTTTTTTTTCAATTCAATGTAAATCTTTTGGAAAGTGAATTTAAAAAATTGTAATAAAGCTCTTTGTACACTTCAGCCTGTTTACAATGGTGCATGGTAGCCAAGCCAAGCCCCCTTCATAGGTGTCACAGCTTTCCTATTATATTTATAATAATAACTCGATAGAATCTCCCTTAGGTCTCCATACGTCTAGGTGTCCCTGGTTCAGTTCTAGTTAACGAAATAAAACAATGAAACCACTAGATCAAACACATACACTTTAATCATCTTTACTGCATATCACACACAAGCTGGTCTCTGTCTGACAACCAACACACTTCCGGTCATTCGCGTAGATTGTAAAAATAGATTATACATACATACATACACACATTCATCCGTGACAATAGGTAGCCAAGCCAAGCCAAGTCTAAGCGTACTTAGCCTCTCTACCATGCTTCCCACAAATTTAATTGTAAAATATTCTGAAAAATTATAACCTCCAGACCAGTGCTTTCAATGTGTGGCCCGTTGAGCAGATTGTTTTTCCCCACAGATAGACATCAACTAATTGCTAGGACATAGGTCTAAACACCTTTTTGAACCCATGAAGAGCTTGCAATAAAATATCCAGAGAGGCACAATGAGGATGGCATATTTCATATTCTGTAGGCTAGGACAAATTCATATAAGTTATTGTTCTTTACTAACGTATTAAAAGATGACATGAGTTGCATGAATCAGCCAGGAAAACTAGTGACTTAATTGAGTTGACGTTTGCACGACTTGATTAGCGCACTAATAAGGAGGTAATAAATAGAAAATGTACAAATTCAAAACCAAATAAAATACTCAAAATGACACATAAATAAAGGCAATTTTTAAACTCATTTTGGCCACACATTTACCTCCATCGTGTGTGTGTGTGAATAAAGAGAGAGTGGTGGGGAGGGAAAAACAAGAGAGAAAGAGAGGGGAAGTAGAAGAGAGAGAGAAAGACGCAAGAACATAAAGAACGAGCCGTGTATGAACAAATATAACTGCGAACCAGATAACAAAACAAAAAAATTACAAAAAGAAAAAAAAAACATGTTTTATCTAATATATATCAAATGTTTATTTCCTGAATTATTTTAAAACCATCCTTTTTTTATATTATTATTTATGCTTTCTCTATGACCCAAAAAATTGAAACTAAAAGAAACATAACTACTTGTCGTCACTGATCTTATTCTCTTTATACAATACAGACGTTACTTCAAAAAAAAAAAAAAAAGATAATTACATCTTCCACGTCATGCATCTAGTCATGCATATTAACCAATGACTTAAATTCTGCCAAGTCACTGGTTTTCCTGGCTAGCTCAGGCAACCCATTCTATGCTCTAATAGCACTAGGGAAGAAAATTTGTACAAATTTGTCCTAGCTTATGGAACGAAGATTGTGCCTTTATCTTTGTGTCTTTCTGAGTATTTTATTAAATTTTGTTTTTGTATCTGAAAAAAAAAAATTAAATTAAATTAATTGTATATCCTTTGCTTGGAACCCTTCTTGGAATCTATAAGATCTGACCCCTCTATTATTGGGATTAATATACCGGGTCGTTCCTTCTCAACCATCAAAGTCAAAGCCTATGCTGATGATACAACATTTTTTCCATCTTCAGAGCAAGATATGGAGAATATACTAAAGAAATTTACACTCTTCGGAGAAGCTAGTGGTTCAAAAATAAATATAAATAAATCCTCTGTAATGGGACTAGGGAAATGGAAATTCAAAGAGAATTGCGCTTTCAAAATTGTAGATAAAATCAAGATTTGTGGTATTGTCTATACCTGTAATCCTTTATTCTATTGTAAAGACCAGTGGGAGAATATTTTTGTCAAAGCCTCAAACTTGCTAAAACTTTATAAGCACACAGGTTCTACAATATTTGGTAGAGCTGTATTGATAAATAGTTTGGTCATTCCAAAGATTGTCTATTTGGCTAACATTACAGAGCCACCTCCTAAATTCATAAACAAGCTGAACAAGTTAATTAGAAGCTTTATATTTAAAAACACTATTAGGAGCATTAAGCACACTACACTCATTCAAAACAAAGAGGATGGGGGGGGAGGGGCGGGGGGGGGGAAATTTACAAGATGTCAAAACAAAAATACATTCGCTAAGGCTAAAATTTGTAGGTCAAGTAGTTAGAAACCCAACAAACTTTCCCTTGACAATTTACTATTATGGTTTAAGATTAAGTAGTCTTCTTCCAATACTCAATGATACTCCTCACTATTTTGGTACAGTCACTCATCCATTTTACAGGTCTATTTCCAGAATTTTACCTGGTAATGAACATTTAATACACAACAAAACCAAAGAATCATACACAACACTTAAAAAGCTGTTACATGAAAGTCTAGTGAATAGGATTAAGTGGGGGAGAGTTCTTGGACACATTCATAAACCTACACAGCAAACATATCCCACCAAAAGCTAGAGAGATAAGTTATAGACTTATCTTTGGGATGACCCCTATGGTTAGAAGACGAGCAAATGACCGTGCCTGTATATTATGCCATCTTGAAAATGCTGACAATGAGAAACATATGTATTTGGAATGTCCATTATTCCTTCAAGTTAGAAGTACTGTAAGGGACTTATTAGAAGCAAACTGTGGCAACTATGTAAATGTTAACTTGTCAATTGTATTAAACAAGCTGCCAAAACTAAAAAATAAAATGATACATAACTATAACTTAATTATTGTTTCCGAATACAGGAACCTTGTTTGGGCTAGCTGGCTAAAGCTCTATATAATAATAAGGTTTTTCATCCTAATCACTTAGAATTGACATTTAGAAAAATAATGGATTTTAGGGTAGAGAATTATCTAGTTTGATTTTCATATACTTGTACAATGCTCAGGTAGTTTTCCAGAAATGGGGTGATGGGGGTCAGGGATATTTGATTTTGTGTTGATTGTTCTGGGGTAGAGGATACTTGTATCATTGTTCTGTCTTTAGTGGATTCAATGGCTAGGATGGTTAGGTAGTATGTCTTTGATATTAAATAATGTTTCTGTTACTATTGTTGTATTTTTAGGTTAATCAATTTTCAATTGTTTATGATTTAATACTTGTGAATTATGAGAACTTACAAATAAAAACATATTGGAAAAAAAATAAAAAAATAAATAAATAATAATAAATAAAAAGCCCACAAAAGAGGCAAGATGGCCCATACAAGAGGCACATTAAGCCCAAAAAAGAGGCAAAGAAAAGAAAAGAGGCCTAAGGCCCAAGGATTCCTATGATGATAAAGCTAAAATTGAATAGCGCAAATTCTAAGGTTTCCTTTAAAAAAAAAAAAAAAAAAAAAAAAAAATTTAATTAATGTTTGATTTTATAAACGTTACTTTGATATAAAATATTTAACCTCAACCAAATATAAAGTATCATCTAAGCAACTAACTCAAGTTTATCTTTAAAACTGACCGAAGTCCCCAACATAGTTTATTAAAGTCACTCATAATTTGTACAAACACTTCTTCTTCCCTAGTGCCATTAGAGCATGGAATGGGTTGGGAAAACCAGTGACTTGGCAGAATTGAGGTAATTGGTTAACATGCATGACTAAATGCATGACTCGTAGGACGTAATCATCTTCTTTTTTTGAAGTAACGTCTGTAATATATTAGGTAAAATAAGTAGATAATAACACAATAATAAAATAACGAGAAAGGGGACAATAAACTTTTTATCAATAGAATTTTTTTTTATCTTAACTCTTTCTCTCCGTAATTATTTACCACATTCTGGTGGAGTCAACGTTGGTATCATCAGTTAGGAGAGAAAGAGTTAAGCCGTAATATTTTAATTAATGCAGAAAGTTGTTTTATTTAAATCTATTTCTTTTACTTTTTTTTTTTTAATAATGTTCTTAATCAGAAAATATTTCTGTAGCTCGAGTCGAAGTGCAAATGCATGTCGGGATAAAATGATAAAAAACAAAAAACATAGAAAATAAAAAAATTGTCCGGGAAACGAAACCAAATGAAATATATTGCAATCACAGCAGTAACAAAATGGCCTCCTGGGAGAGGCAATCGTTCCCAGCCTGGGACATCCAAATTATTTCATTTCATTTTTTATGATTCTGTTTTATTTACGAGTTGCTTTTTTTCTCTCACTGGGTCAAACCGAATTATGCGGTGGATGAATCCAAGTTATCCAATGGATAGAACTAATGCAGTTCTTCAGCAAAAAAATGGGTCAATGTTGAGTGCATCAAATTGTAGTGTTTACATTAGAGCAGTGTCCTAGTTTGGAAGTTTTATTTCATTTGATCACAATATATTACATTCCACTATATCACACTAGATTTCATATGATGAACACATTTTTACTTTGCAAAATCATAGGGATCCGTCCTGATAATAGATATAGAAATCTATGGACTTGTCATACATACCTCCTATTGTCGATACAGTACATGGAGGGCCCTGGCACTACAGCCCATGGTGGGCACTGGCACTACAGCCCATGGTGGGCCCTGGCACTACAGCCCATGGTGGGCTCTGGCACTACAGCCCATGGTAGGGTCCTGGCACTACAGCCCATGGTGGGCTCTGGCACTACAGCCCATGGAGGGCCCTGGCACTACAGTTCCCCCTGATGTTAAGGTCATCTGTTTCTTTGGGCTAACGTGTGGCCAGCAAAACGACCAACCGTCTTTACTTTCCCAGGGGAGCCCTAAAAAATCCCGAAATTAAAAAATCCCAGACTTCAGCTAGATTCAAACCCAAAAAGCTAAGAGGTTATCCACTGCCTCCCCCCCCCCCCTTTTCATGCACATACTTGCCATTACGTTCGAGAGGCGCCTATTGCGAGATAAAAATAATAACATTTTGTTTTGGTTATTAATTTTTAAGAATGATAAAGAGTCTAGATTTAGATATAGATCTAGTTTTTGTAAAGAATTTGTACAACGCCTCAGTTAATTTTCTTTAAAAATGTCATTGATTTATAGGTCAGTGTTCCTGGTTGATATGAATTGTTTTGAATTACTTCCCCTTTTTATGACGTAATCATCTTTTTTTTTTGAAGTAATGTCTTTATTATATAAGATAGTAAGAAAATAAAAGAACATTTTTATTTGAGAGCCCAAATTTGTTTCGGAAAAATTTCTGATTTTCAATTCGAGATTTTTAGTCCGGCAGTTGGCAAAAGCCAAAGGGTTTCCAAAACAAGTCAACATGGCACTCATCCATGTGCAGCAAAGCGAATAAGTGTAAAGATAAAAAAAGGCTAAATAAAATCATGGAATCGACAGCTAATTAGGGCTTTGGAATAGATAAGATATGCTATTTAACCTTAGTTATGCCAATATTAGAATATGCAACCTCTGTTTGGGACCCCTCAACTCAAGAAAATATTAAGAAGCTAGAACAAATACATAATAGAGCAGTAAGATTTATAACAAACGAATATTCCAATTTGATTAGAGTAACACCATTAGTAAAATCACCAAGAGACACTTTAGAACAGAAGAATAAAAAGTAAAGTAGCTATAATACATAAAGTACTGAACCATCATTTATAGAAAACAAAACCTAATGAAATACTCAGACACAAAGATAGAGGCACATTTCTTATTCCATACGCTAGAACAAATTCATACAAGTGCTCCTTCTTCCCAAGTGCCAATAGAGAATGGAATGGGTCGGCAGAATCAGCTTGGAAAACCAACGACTTAGCAGATTTTAAGTCATTGATTAACATGCATGATTAGATTGACTCATGAAATGCATAGGACGTAATTATCTTATTTTTGGAAGTAACGTGGGCAATATATAAGATAAGATAAGATAAGATAAAAAGTTTTAAACCCTGGGCCCAAATCAATGCGTGGACTTGACAAGCCAAACTTCTGATTCTCGCCCATTGTCTGTTACGTCTTATACATAAGCCTCAGGGCTTAGACAAAAGTCGTGTAGACAGTTTCTAGTTTCTGCATTCTATCCCTTTACCGCACATCATCCATTGGTCGTTCCCACAATCCACCATTATCACAGCACAATTTACGTCATCAATAATAGTGTACTATTCATAGAGTCAATAAGTCGGGACATAATCTCCATTTATATTTCTATGACGTCGATTAGAAGTCTAGGCACGACAGCAAGCAGACGATACGCGACCAGCATTCTTCCCGCATAGTCTAAATACTTCAGTACCAATATGATTCCGATATTTTAGTAAAAGTTCCCCTTTCAGACCTTGTGGTCTATAGGGCAGATGGTGTAAAGGTCATCTGTTATTGTGGCCTACGGTTAACGAGGGTGTCATGTGGCCAGCACAACGACCAACCACCTTTAATTTTACCCAACTAATGTCAGTTACCCATTTAGAGCTGGGTGGGCTCAGGGGTGCCCTAAAAATCCCGAAATTAAAAAGCCCAGTCATAAGAGAGATTCGAACCCAGGACCCCAGGTAGGGAAGAAAAGCGATTAACCACTCAGCCATCGCGCCTCATTCCTTCTATTTAGCAAAGTTTGATTTTGGTTGTTAGTCTGGTTAGAGTAGTCAGTGCCGCAGTAATTATTAGGACACCATCTTTAATATACTATGTGGGTGTTTTTAATCGACAGATACTATAAATATATTAGATAAGGCATAAGGACCCAAATTATGGACTAAGTAAATACCAAATATTTTTATTTCAATTAATGATTGTTGCTATTGACACTAAACAGGTAAACAAGTAGCTAGTGAAAAGCTTGCTTTGACTTACGTTTAGTGAAACAGCAATCATTCACATAGCTAAAATTAGGTCGGTGAACTAGGCAATATTAGCCTAATGAAGTAGCTAACATTAGTTTAGTGAAACAGTTGACATTTGTTTAGTGAAACAGTAGACATTAATTTATTGAAACAGTAGACATTAGTTTAGTGAAACAGTTGACATTAGTTTAGTGAAACAGTTGACATTACTGTATAGAAACAGTTGACATTAGTTTAGTGAAACAGTTGACATTTATTTAGCGAAACAGTTGACATTTGTTTAGCGAAACAGTTGACACTTGTTTAGCGAAACAGTTGACATTTGTTTAGTGAAACAGTTGACATGTGTTTAGTAAAATAACTGATCTTTATGGAGACAGCTTGCTGCCCAATGCACCGAACGGCGCGGGAGGATCTAAGCAAGTATATGGCATACGTGAAAGCGCTGACGTTACTTTAATAAAGTAGCTGACATTTGTTTATTGACTCAGCTCACATTAACATAGTGAAGTAGTTGGCATTTACGTAGTGAGGCCCCATTATTTCCTTGGACAAACCTTGTCCTATAATGTCCTATAATGTCCTATGATACCACGTTTCAAGTGACCAAAGGTTTCATTTCCCCAGAGATTGCACTACTGACCACATTTCGTTTCACCGAGATGAGCTTTACAGTTTAATTGGAATGGTTTGAATGGCGCAGAGAGAGTCAAGCTGGTAATCAAGGTCCGTTTGTCCTACGGTCAATTGTCTCGTGATGGTCATTGGCGATCTCCCTATTGGCCACTTGCTGGGTGGCCTTTTAATCATCTCACTATGACCACTGACCATCTCCCTTTAGTGGCCATCTTCTACCTGGCCATCAACTATTTACTTTGTGGCCTTCGATCGCCTCTAGTTGGCCATTTAACTTAACAATCAAATCCTACTGTATGATGAGCTTAGAACTAGAGTAAATGGAGTGTAAAGGCCAAGACCACAGAGTCTCACTACACATGGTCGTCACCAGTTCAAAGTTTAAGAACCTCTGTAAAACACTACTCATGGGATCGATTTTTTTTCCTCACACGAAAACAAATTCAAATAAATATTTTGCTTTCATCATCTAAGTCCGAACTTGTCCATGGAGAGAGAGGGAGAGAGGGAGAGACAGAGATGAAAAGAGTAGAGACTTATGAGAGAGAGAGAGAAAGAGACAGGGGGGGGGGGGAGGACAAATAAGGTTGCTGTGACATATAAACTTTACTCTCCGTACCCTGCTCATTAACGTATTTCGCTAAATCATTTAATTTCTCTTTGTTCCGAAGCAAAGAACCGACTTCGTCTTTCATTCTGTTTGTATGACGTCATCCCATTCATTTACTGTACTCTCAAAACCTGTAATCTCAGTAATTGCTTATTTCATTTGGCTTATTTCCCCTTAGGCTTGGGATTAAAAATCGGAACGAAAAAAAAAAAGCCAACGAAAAAAAAAATATAGCGGTTAGATTTTTAGCTGGATATTGGAGAAAAATATCCAGTAATGAAGTTGGATAAAAAAAAAAACAGTATTTTTATAATCTGACGTTATCATTTTATTTTTATTAGATTTTTTGTCGGTTTTCATTTCAGCTAGAGAATTATTAAGTTATGAAAAGTATCAAGAAAAAAAAAGATATTTATGTACTAAAAGTGGTACAGAAATAACTCGATAGTCGTAAACATATAATTTACAAAGCTCTGTTTAAACATTCAAGAGATTTAGGGCTAGGATGTAATATTTCATTCAGAAACATCCACATTGTCTCAAAGCGTGGTTATACATATCATTTTAATCTTTATAATTATATATATTCTAAATGTCGATGTTTTAATTTTAAATAAAATCAAGAAAATGTTGTTATATCATCAATTATAGATGTGATATAGTATAGATGAAAGGTAAAAAAAAAAAACAAAAAAAAACTAAAGCTCCCCTTTCAGACCTTGCGAACTATAGGGCAGACGATTTTAAGGTCATCTGCTTCTTTGACAAACGCTTAATATTCCCGTTCACATGCATCGCAGGTTAAGGCGGTTTTCGCCATTTTTCGTTTGGCACGCTTTTCTTCCAGAGTTGAGGCCCTTGTTTTTTTTCCATAGCTGTCTTGGTCACGGTCTTTGTCCACGTAGTGCGGGTCTAGGGCCGGGGTCGGCAACCTGCGGCTCGCGAGCCGCATGCGGCTCTTTAGATGTGAAGCTGCGGCTCTTTAGTTCCATACGCAAAAATTATTCATTTTATCGAAACATTATTCAAAATAGTTCTGAATCTTTTAACGAAGAATAGGCACCGATTCTATCTCTCAGCCTTATACCACCCCCCATTACATGCGCCGTCAGAGTCGTCAGAAGCTCTCAAATGAGGCCGTCGTCGGGTGTTTCTATGTAAGTTTTAATTTGCTTTCGACGCAAGACGAAACAGCATCTTTACTACGTGCTTTGGCTGTGACGTATTGTAATAAGAAATAAAGGAACACTGAAGAGTAACCTAAAACAAGGCTATTATTAAACTACAACGACACATGAACTGACGAAAGAGACTTGGACAGTAGCACACTAAATCAATGTTGTGAACACATTCTCACGACGTTACACAAACATAAACAAATACTAACTATTTCACCACATTCACCCCGCCTAGAATTAAAATAGCAAGTATAGTAATATAGTAGGCCATAGCATAAATAAAAAGAGAGCGCCAGTGCCTGTAATACAATAGATCAATAAATAGTGTCGAAATGTTAGTTTCTCTTGTAATCAATAATGAGGAGTGATACAAAGAAACCTAAAAACCAGTATCTGTAGTATGGCTTTCTGTTTTAAGCAATAACAAATAGTGTAGTAAGTAAACATGTACGTAAGTAAGTGAAAAGCAAACTCTAGTATCAGTAGCAAGGGATAAACAGTGCCAGTTTATGTAGTCAGTATAAGTAGTGCAATAGAGAAACAACTCTAGACTCTATAGTTCGGTCTGGTTCTTCTCTCTCTTAAGTTGTAACGGGGTTGACTATCATGCTCTACAGTTTGGGAGTCACTAATGAGTTCCTGAGCGTCAAGTGGGGTATGATGGTTCTGTGTATTTTCAAGAGGAAGCGCTCGGAGATCCTCAGAGCCTTCCTGGGGTTCTTTCCTTTCTTGTATCACCGTAGGGGTGTTGACTGGTACTTCCATGTTTTGAGCTTCTGGAGGATATTCATTATCCTCACCCTGAGCGAAGAACGAAGGTTCACTTGTTGTTGTGGATGGGGAGGGGTTGGGAGCCAAGAGTCTTAGAGAGACCGTCTCCTCTTTACCGCTGGGCAACCGTACTACGGCATATAGGGGGTTACACATCAGTAATTCGACTTCTTCCGTGAGAGGATCATACTTTGAAGATCTGTTCTCTCTTCTCAGCAACACTCGACCTGGGCTGGATAGCCAAGTGGGGATAGATATCCCGAAGGAGGATTTCCGGTTGAACCGGAAAACTCTCTCATGTGGAGTTTCGTTTGTTGCCGTAGATAGTAATGATCTAATCGAGTATAGGGCCTGGTTCAAGACAAGTTCCCATCTTGAGATCGGGAGATCGAGGTCTTTCAGTGCTAAAGTAACAGCGTTCCATAGAGTTTTGTTTAGTCGTTCAATTTGCCCGTTGCCTGAAGGATTAAAAGCGGTTGTTCTACTTGTAGCTATTCCCCTCTCGTGTAGAAAGGATTGCAACTCCTTCGACATAAAGGACGTACCTCTGTCGGAATGGACTTACTCTGGCATCCCAACTAAGGAAAACAGCTGATTTAAACACTTTATGACAGTAGATGAGGACATATCGGGACATGGGTAAGCAAATGGGAAGCGTGAGTACTCATCCACCATTGTTAATAAATATTTATTGTGAGTAGCAGATGGGAGTGCCCCTTAAAATCGATGCCTACTCTCTGAAATGGTTGGGTAGCCTTGATGAGGGTGCCTGAAGATGATGAGACGTCACGGACTACAACCGTTGGATCTTCCTGGGCATCGACACCAGCGTCCGGCCTTACTAAATCTACAATTTCAATACTGGTCAATGGAGTACCATTGAAGGCTTTCGAAGATACGGGGAGCAGTGAAAGCTATATATCTTCTTCAATTGCTAAAAGGTACAAATGGAAATTAGAAATGTCCAGAAACAGAATCTACATGGCCTCTACACATCTTTCTCGCACTACTCACGGACATATTTTCGCCATTTTAGGACTAGATTTCATCAGCCAGCACGAAAAACTGATGATCCCATTTGAAGGAAAACGAAGCACTCTTCAGATCTGTACGCTGGAAGCTGCACGAGTTGAAGCCCCTCACCTCTTCGCTAATCTTGCTCCTAACTGCCACCCCATAGCCACTAAATCTAGAAAATATTCTATGCCTGACTCCAAATTTATTCAAACTGAAATCAAGAGACTTCTATCTCACAAAATTATTGAGCCTTTCACGTCCCCGTGGAGAGCTCAAATAATTGTAACAACGAATGAAAGGCACAAAAAGAGAATGGTTATCGACTATAGTCAAACCATCAATCGATTCACTTACCTCGACGCGTACCCCGTGCCAAAAGTTGATGAACTGGTGCAGGAAATATCTAAATACTCAATATACAGTACATTTGACCTCAAAAGCGCTTACCACCAGATACCTATCAGGGATGATGAAAAGCAGTACACGGCGTTCGAGGCTTGCGGAAAGCTTTATCAGTTTTGCCGCATTCCTTTTGGAGTGACAAACGGAGTTGCTGCATTTCAAAGGACGATCAACACCATAATTGAGGAGGAAGGGCTACAGGATACGTTCGCTTACGTGGATAACGTTACCATCTGCGGACGTGACTCCAGTAGCCACAACCAGAATCTACAGAGATTTCTCAACGCCGCTAAAAAGTACGGTATCACCTTCAACGATGATAAAAGTGCTATTGCGACTAAGAAAGTATGCCTCCTAGGCTACGAAATCTCACAAGGGCAATTAAGACCAGACCCCGAAAGATTTCAAGCGTTGAAAAATCTACCTCCACCACAAGACATGAAATCACAAAAGCGGGTGATTGGACTACTGTCCTATTATTCTCAATGGATCCTAAATTTCTCCAACAAGATCCATTTATTGGTGAACAACAAAACCTTTCTTCTCCCTGAACAAGTACAGGAAGCTTTAAAACAGCTAAAACATGAACTTGAAAAGGCTGTTGTGTCGACGATAGATTATAATCGACCACTAACAGTCGAAACAGATGCCTCTGACATCGCGATCGCCGCCACTCTTAATCAAGACGGCCGTCCTGTCGCCTTCTTTTCAAGAACACTCACTAATAGTGAACGCAGACACTCTGCAGTTGAAAAAGAAGCATCTTTTAATAGTCGCCGCACTCACCTAACTATTTCACCACACGTATAGTTTGTTGTTTCAAGTAAATGAGTTAGAAGCAAATGATCTTCTCAAAGCTAGAAGCAATCTACAAGTAATACTAATCTGGCACGCTTTGTGGTACCAATGGAAATTGCAAAAAACATTTTCAGATAGTGAGTATGTCAAAGACTGCTTCCTACGTGCATCTGAAGAACAGTTTCGTGATTTAAACAAAAAACAACAAAAAAAAAACTTGAAAAAAAAATCAAAGATATGCCACTATCCGCTAAAACAGTACAAGATAGAATAGCTAAAATATCTTCAAATGTAACATATTTCCAAGTGGAAGATATTCAACTTTCTTATGCCTTATCACTTGCTAGTCTTGCGGCATAAGAGGCACGGCACAAGTTGCTCATTTTGTCTGGTATAAGTCTTCCCAAGATCCAAAAGAAGAACTTCCAGGATTGCCACTCTCAAGACAAACTAGAAGGAAAGAGAGCAAATGCCGTGCAGAAATGCCTTGAAGACAATAAGATCGAGTTAAATAAAATCGTTTAAACAGCAACTAATGGAGCCAGAAGTATGACAGGAAAAATAAAGGAGCAACAACAATTCTTCGAGGCAAATCACCCAATTCTTACATTTCACATACACCAAGAGGAGCTTTGTGCCCAAACACTTATAGTTGAAGTCATAAATTTGATAATCAAGATTGTAAACATCATCTATCAAAGGCACTCTACCATCTTCAGTTTAAAGAACTTTTTAACGAGATGGAGACACAGTCAGTATTTCGATATCCTTTCTTGTGTGCAATGCCTCTAGCGTTTAGCTTTGTGCTTGAATTAAATAAATACATTCCTAAATGAAAAAAAGGTATTAATCACCCTGAATAAGAGAAAGACAAATGGTAGCAAAAATTTTACTTTATGAATGATATAACAGTGAAAGGAAATGAGCTGAATCTAAAACTACAAGGAAAGTAAAACCCAGCCTATGTTTTGGTAGAAGAATTAGTTTATTTTGAAGAAAATTTTTTAAAATTTTTTTTGCAGAAGATATGCACTTACTTCATTTTAAATGTCTAAAGCAGTATCGCGATAAAAATCAGTGCAACTATTGACACAAAGTACTTCAGCACAGTTATAAAAAAAAATCAAAGATAAATTTCTTGACAGATTTGAGCAGTTCAACAAAACTATTCTAGCATTCCTAATAAATCCTCTCAACACAAATCGTAGCGAAATCCATATTGAGCCATTTGAAATGGATACTGGATCTCTAGAAATTCAATTGATCGATTTAAAAAGTAAAGCTTTGTGGAGTGGAAAAATTACACAGTCAAAAAGCAAGTTGAAAAAGTTGGAGGTCCAGAAATGTATGTACATTACGCAACAAATGTGACAACTTTAAAAGAAATGTCTCGAGTTGAGGCACTTAGCCTATATTCGAAGCATGGAATAATCTTCCAGAATGCTAGAGTGAGGTGAAGTTGGCATTTGAAGTACTATCTTCGGATCGACATATTCGTGCGAGCAAGTGTTATATTCATATATAAATGAAAGTAAAGTAAGAAGTCAACTAACAAATGAAAATTTAGAGTCGTGTTTGAAACTAAAAACAAGTCATGAGCCTTATGTATCCAAACTTTCTAAAACTATGCAAAGCCAACCTCCTATTGAATTTTCTCAATTGTTTGTTATTGAAGTACAAGTTTGTGTTGTGAGTAACTTCTTTTGTTGTTATCGAAAGAAAAAAATAATTATCTAATAAAACCATATATATATTATCTAATTTGGTGTGAAAAACACGTATATATGAATTAATATATATATTAGTTAATTGTGTGAGTACTATTTATTGTTGGCAAGAAAAAAATGTGTGGCTCTTTAAAAACTTTAAAATTTGGTAAATTGTAATTTTTGGCTCTTTCGACTCAAAAGGTTGCCAACCACTGGTCTAAGGCAATGTCTTCCCAACACAATCTTAGTATACATCTGTACAAGAGCCACACGTCGTGCCCTTATGGGGGTAAAAAGGTGGGAAAAGGGGAGGGATCAGCCAAGTCGAGCAAAGATGAATAACAATCTGGATTATAATGATGATGATGATAATGATAGTGGTGATGATGACGATGATAATGATAATGATGATGATGATGATAACGATAATGACGATGATAATGATGATGGTGATGACGATGATAATGATGATGATAATGATAATGACGATGATAATGATAATGATGATGATGATGAAAATGATGATGATGTTGATGATGATGATGATGTTGATGATGATGATGATAATGATGCTGATGACGATGATGTAGACTAGATGTACTTACCCTAATACGTCTCATGGCGGCCACTATCTCCACTCGACTGCTAGGTCGTGGTACATCCAGTGTGCCGATATACTGAAATACAAAGAAATAAACGCAACATTTTTAGCAACTTAAATAAACCTACACAGCCTATGTTGATATGCTTGTGTACATTTAATTATTCTAATACAATTAGGTCAGTGATACCCAAACTAGGAGCCTATAAATGATTATGCCCCACGCGTGATCTGTCGACTGTTTTTCTCAGAATTTTGCCTTGAATAGAATCTCTTCTGTCAATGACAAGCCCGTCTATTCTTCTATGTTCTCTTCCCATCGCTTTCTCTGTCTGCCTCTTCTTCTTTTCCTGGTACTGTACCCTGAAGGAAGGTCTTTGCAAGCTCTGAGGACCTTGTGATATAACCATAAAGTTTTAGTTTCCCTTTTTTTCGACAGTGGTTAGCAGGTCATCGATGGTCCATATAGAAAGAGATCGAGTAAACAGACCTAACAACTAAGTCCCTTATCACACGCTTTAACCTCTTAACCCTTAAAACGCGTGTGTTAGTTTAGCTTCTAAACATCAGAATTGTAATTCTATTTTGTATGCACTCATTGTAAAACAGCTCAGCACTTTAAGGGTTAACAATGATACGTTGGTTACCACTAACAATAACAGCCGTAACACGTAATCGGACTAAAATTTTGTATCTTATCTTATATAATACAGACGCTCCATCATGGACATACGGTGGCAAGACGGCACTACAAACAACGATGTCCTTGCGAACGCCGGTATGGACAGTATAGAGGGACTTCTTATGGTCCGACAGTTGCACTGGGCAGGGCACGTATCCCGTATGGGGGACGAACGTATGCCAAAAGCAGTCTTTTTTGGTGAGCTAAAAGGTGGTCGACGTAACAGAGGTGCCCCACGGAAACGCTTGAAAGAACAGCGTAGGCGCCAACTTGCCTTAGCTGACATAGAAAAGAGCACCTGGTTGCATGCGGCCGCAGAACGATACAGGTAGAGGTCACTCACAAAGGCCACCTGATACACATTTGAGACTAAAAGAAAATCCGCTGCCGAGGACAGACGCAGACGGCGAAAAGAAAATCTTAGTCATGCATATTAAACAATGACCTAAACTCTGCCAAGTCATTGGTTTTCCTGGCTAGCTCAGGCAACTCATTCCATGTTGTAATAGCACTAGGGAAGAAGGAGCGTTTGTACAAATTTGTCCTAGCATATGGAACGAGGAATGTGCTTTTAAAGTGTGTAAAAGTGTGTGTGTGTGTCTGTGATCCAACTTAATTTTAGCTGATTCATCTTTTTATTTTGACAAAGCCATTTTCATTTTCATTACTATCATTATTAGACTAGAGTTTGAATAAAAGCAGTTTTATTTTAAATGTTAAATTATATCATATTTTTCTTTGATTTTCATGGATGTTTCAATTCAATGGATAACTTAAAGATGCCAAATTTGACAGAAGAGTTATGTGGCCAGCACAACGACCCCAGCACCTTTACTTTACCAATCCATGGCGAGTTCACAATTTGGTCTCAAGTTTTTTTTTAAAAGTTTCAGAAGGATACGAACCCAAGACGTTTGGATTGGCACCTAAACACGTCAACCAAATAACTAGACACATGCAGAAATCCTTCTGGACAGAGCTCAGCCAATCTAGCAGCAAATGCCACCATGTCGAGTAGGACAGACAAACATACGAACATGCCCGTTTTGGACATGGAAAAAAACAACAACTTGTCACGTGAGCTGAATAGCCAATAGAAACTTTGCTTATTTGTCCGTCATCACTAGCATTAGCAGTGTCTTTGCAAGGGAAGTAACCCCGGCTTAACCCTCACGGAAATCCGATTCTCTCAACGTAATCCTGTGGCCTGTGCATGCCGGGATTTGTTGATACAGTTGCCATGGAAACAATATTTACACAATAACGCTAACATGTAAAGGTCATCTGTCTTGGAGGCTACGCATTCTCTCAATAAAAAAGTAGTTATAGATTTCATTTAGGACTACAGAAATACGCTACATCAGGGGAGAAAAGATGTAATTTTTTTCTAGCTCTGCCGTAGGGAACAGCCGCTATTGTTTTTGAGTAATCTGCCTGTTCTATTTAAAAAAAGAAGCTAAAAGCTCTATTGTAAATCTAATTTCACAATTACATTAATGGTGTTCTAAATATGAATCGTGAAAGCATTTCCATTTGTTTTGACAATGAAAAATGCAAACTGTCTTAAAAAAGCTGTCCTAACAAACTGTCTTAACCAACTGTCTTAACAAACTGTTCTACTAAACAATCTTTACAAACTGTCTTAATAAACAATCTTTAGAAATTGTCCTTTGTCTTAATCAACTGTCTTAACAAACTGTCTTAACCAACTGTCTTAATAAACTGTCTTAACCAACTGTCTTAATAAACGGTCTTTACAAACTGTCTTAAACAATCTTTACAAACTGTCTTAATAAACAATCTTTACAAACTGTCTTAATAAACAATCTTTACAAACTGTCTTAATAAACAATCTTTCTAAACTGTTTTAATAAACAATCTTTACAAACTGTCTTAATAAACAATCTTTACAAACTGTCTTAATAAACAATCTTTCTAAACTGTTTTAATAAACAATCTTTACAAACTGTCTTAATAAACAATCTTTACAAACTGTCTTAATAAACAATCTTTACAAACTGTCATCTGTCTTAACCAAACTGTGTACTGGCGACGCGAGTAGGGTTGACACCTGTGACACATTCCACCGTGCTGTGAGCGACGACGAACAAGCGACGGACCTTTAGGAAAGTGCTGATGTGAACACTTCACGTAATATTACCCGCGACTTGGTCATGAAATCGTCTAGAAAAAACTGGCGACAAGTCCGTGGCGTTTCTGTCATTTTCAATAAGAACTCCGGGGACCCTAAGGAGACAAAATGTCAAAGTCAAGACTGTCTGGTACAATGAGTCCACAGTGAAGTCGGTCCGGCACACTAGAGCCCAGTATGAGTCCAGTATGAGTTCAGGACGAGAAAGTGAGTCCAGAAGAGATACAGCAGTTATCTACAGAGTAGCGATTGTACAGTCAGTATTTGATAATCACTTTGTTACGCTTAATAAATAATTACTCTATTTAGAGCCCGACTCGTCAAGTTTCTGACTTTGTTGTGTCATGTTGTCAAGAGTTTGTAGAGAGCCAGAAAGTCATAACAATACACAGTAAACCATTTTAAAACAAGATTGACTAGATGTTCGTGTTAATCCGACACTGTCTATACGATTCTGGTGTTTGTGTGTAGCATAATACACGACTCAAATCACCCATAGGGGCCGACCACGAGTTTATGTCTAAAACAAACTCATTTTTTTTTTTAAATTAGTACCTGCCATAGCTTAACATTGACAACCACTTTCAATTTTCATTCTAAAGACTACTATTGCAAGAATGATACTGTTGATGAAATATTTTTGTAAGTATATTAAAGTTGATCAAGTAAGCTCAAGTAACTCGTGCAATGTTCGACTAGAGATTGGAAAGTAAAGAGTTGCTATCTATAGGACAGTAACAGTTGATAATAAAACGGAGTTTGATAGCATCTAGTGATCCTTCATCTATCCCTTAGTCTGTTGGACCGTTGGGGCACCATGCAAGATTCGTCGACCATCTGTCTCCATTCCTCTATGTCTTTTGCCTTGGAAAGAACCTTTTCAGTGGCATTCTTTTATGTTGTCACCACATCGCATTCTCTGTCTGCCTAGTCTTCTTTTTCCTGGAACAGTTCCCTGACGGAAGGTCTTTGCAAGCCCCGAAAACCTTTTCATGTGGCTGTAGAGTGTTAATTTCCGTTGTTTTTTTTTTACAATTGTGTTCCGGTCATTGTGGAGTCCAATCGCTTTAGTAATCCTGATTTTAATCTCTTGATTTGTGATGCGGTCTTTAAATGTGATACCCAGGATCTTTCTGTAAGCGTCTAAATCCAATTGCTAGGATACTCTTCTCTAGCTCTGCAGTCAGCGTCAAAGCATTAAAGAATGTGGCCATCAGGTGATCATTTGATAGTAAATCTGAGATTGATAGTTTCCAAGTGATCTAGTCACTCCGATTTATGAACTGAGAACGCCCAGAGGTAGGAGAATTGTTTGACCTAATTTTTCTAGGGACGCAAAGGGAGAGAATGCATTAGCGTGTGTTTGTTTTGATTCATGGCTAATCTCCTCTTGACGAGACACCGCACCAGAAATTGATCAGTATGGTCAACTGACCGGAATTGACTAAATGCCAAAACTTGTTGGGCAGCCAGGGGGGGGGGGGGAGAGGGGGGGGGCGAAGGCGTCAAGGGAGAAAAACAGCTAGTTTAATCCGGCTGTTGCACCCTCGTTTTTTTTTTTTGTTACACGGCGACTGGTGCTGCATTGATCTTGGCTGGCCAAGTGTTGACGGAAGTGGCCTGGACTAATTAGTCAGGCCAATAGAAGGCGTGAGACCGAAACAATCAGAGTCCAGGCATTCCCAAATCGTCTTTAGTATAGACATTACATATGTGTTTATGTATGTATGTATGTATGTATGTATGTGTTTGTGTATGTTGTGTATATATGTATGTGTTTGTGTATGTTATGTTTAAGTATGTGTTTATGTATGCATATTTATAGTCATGCATGTGTATACATATGTGTATAGGTAAGAGCGATTTGGTATTAATTAATCTTTTTTATTTGTATAAAGCCATACACTAGTTACAAAAAGTTTAATTATATTTAATTTCTTCTTTCATATTTTCAATAGTGGGACCCGAAATAATATTTAAATAGGAAAATGTCCTTGAGAAAAGATTATGTTAACCATTTTCCATGATTTCCATATGTTATTAGTGATCTTACTTCATCTGTACTACATGTTGAATGACCTGACTTGTATGTCTGTTTTGGGGAGTTGAAGTAATTTCGCTGCATGGTAGGATATCGATAAATTTTACTGAAGTGATTTGAGGTTTTGAACTTAATTTGAAGGTATTTCATAAGTGTATAAATTTTAAACTTGTTTTCAAGTCAATCATTATTATTAGAAAATAAAGTTGCGTGTATGTTATAATAATTTTTATTGTTTCTTTACCCACTCTGTCGTGGGAGATGCGGTGGCTGAGCGGCAAAGTGCTTGGTTTCTGAACCGGGGGTCCCGGGTTCTAATCCTGATGAAGACTGGGGTTTTTATTTCGGGATCCTTGGACGCCCCTGAGTCCACCCAGCCCTAATGGGTACCTGACATTAATTGGGGAAAAGTAAGGGCGGTTGGTCGTTGTGCTGGCCACATGACACCCTCGTTCACCGTAGGCCACAGAAACAGATGACCTTTACATCATCTCCCCTTTAGAGCGCAAGGTCTGAAAGGGGCGCTCTACTTTTTAACTACTCTGTCACTTCATTGTTTTTATTTTACCCAGAAGTCTTTGCCTTTTGAATTCATTACATGTTATTTTCAGTTATGCAAAGAGGGAGAAGAATAAAAACAAAACATTTTAGAATTTATTTGCTGGAAAACTTTGATTCAAGCGCAAATGGCTCACATAAACAGCTATTCTGTTTTCTAGCTACAGACAAAGATTACATATTACTAAATTTATTTGAACTTACTGTTGACGTTGTGAAAGTATCTAAGAAATTAATGATTAATAGTTACAGCATATCAGTTAAAAATCATTCAGTTCCTTAATAAAATGTTTATAATACCAGATATGTACAAATTTTTTTTATTTAAATGCAACCTGCACTTTGTCTCTCCATTTATTACATGTGTTACCATCTCATCTAGCAATAATGTATTTTTTGGTTTGTTGCATTAATAAAATTGTTGAAGTAGAAAAAATATAAAAAATTTAATAAATCTGGTGATATGGTAATGTGTTACTTTAACAACGTATAGGTCCCAGACAAAATTCAGATTG
This sequence comes from Biomphalaria pfeifferi, assembly GCA_030265305.1. Taxonomy (NCBI): domain Eukaryota; kingdom Metazoa; phylum Mollusca; class Gastropoda; family Planorbidae; genus Biomphalaria; species Biomphalaria pfeifferi. The sequence goes on along the minus strand of JASAOG010000290.1, from coordinate 60,233 downwards.
ACAGATGAGATTGCGAAGTATAAGACTTGAACTCTGGACCACTGATTGGCAGTTTGGTTAGCTCAGGCAATCCATTCCATGCTCTAAAACCCACTAGGGAAGAAGGAGTATTTGTACAAATTTGTCCTAGCATATGGGATGAGGAATGTGCCTTTATCTTTGTGTCTTTCTGAGTATTGAGTATTGAGACATCACAGGTCAGTGCTATTAGAGCATGGAATGGGTTGCCTGAGCTAGCCAGGAAAACCAGGAAAACCAGTTACTTGGTGGAGTTTAGGTCATTGGTTAATATGCATGACTAAATGCATGACGCGTAGGACGTACTCATCTTCTTTTTTGAAGTAACGTCTGTATTATATAAGATAAGAATGAGGATAAGCCCGTTATATAAGGCCCCTTAGCCATTTTTCTTAGGCCACCCTTCGATCAGGAAACATGAAAAGGACCAAGATTGCCAGTGTGTAGTCGCTGAATGAGCTCTCTATGTTGTGTCTGTTCTATTTATGTGTATGTTTCTGATGTGTTGTCTATATATGAGAAAAGAGTCGCTGTAATCACAACAAAGTTCCATAAGGATCAATAAAGAAGTCTTAGTCTTAGTCTTATATTTGACAACGATATCGCTCATATTATTTTAATACATGTATTGTTTCCTATTGTTCTCTGTAACGCAATGCTAACAGTTTGTAGACATACACTGTTATAAGCTACGGCGTGTCTCACCTAGTATTATATCAAGTAATATTTCTTAAAATGTGAACCTTTTCAAAAACATTTTGGTGTCACAAAACAATTCTTATTCTAAAGTGTTATTCTCAATGTGTACAAAGCCGCTACGTAGAGTTATAAATTCCTTGAGCCTCAGACACACAAATAGCTGGAATTCTAGGTAATATGTTGAAACAGAGGATCAATGAGCCAGCTAAGAGCCCTCAGGCTGGTCGGGATATGAAATTGTTAAGGGGGGAAAAGAGTTACTGCCCCCTGGCCTTGCTTACCCTTCTTCCCTTAAATAAAAAACATTTAACTCTTACTTAAGACAACAAGCAAAGGTCAAGGCTCTTTCTGTTGTTCCAAATAAGAATTTCAAAGATATCTTAGAGATATAGAGTACCTAGTCCTAATCGGTTATACTTTATATGCCTTTATTTCGAGAGTGTATGCATTTGTAAGAGACCTATTTTATATATTGCGCCGTTGCTGTACTTTTTATCCTATCTTAAATATCTTAATAGTTCCTTATTCGAAGTTTTATTTGACCTTGGCATAATTTACATAAAGAAAATAACTTAGTAATCATAACGTTAATTCTCTAAATGAATGTAATTGACAATTTTAACACAGCGACATTTCCAATGCAATGAACTCTTGATAGACACTTCATAATACGACACACTCAATAATCCGACGAGCCGCACACGTGATTAATGTATTTTGTCTATTTTTAGAATGTAGGTCAGGCTTCAGTTGTAATTTAGTACAAGTATTCAAAAGTTGAAATTATCTGTTAGTTAATGCCCTTGAAAGTCTACGGTTCAAACGTGACCTCCGTAACCCTAGATGAAGGTAAAGAAAAGTCTAAGAGAATGTCCTATTTCATCTTAATTGGACTTTTCTTGATATAATTTCTATACGGTTAAATTCTTCGAAGTAAGGGGGGGAGGCGCGGAAGAGTGGGGGGTCGTAAAAAGGGGTCGTCGAGCATAAAAAGTTGAGAACCGCTGGTCTAAAAGTACAAAACAAGAAAAAAAAAATAAAGCTTATATTAGACGTATTTGTATCAATTATTTTGAATCCGTCATGTAATTAAATTTGTAAAAGATGTAGACTAACAATAACAAAGCATTTATACAAACTAAAAAAAAATGGGGGATTACCTGAATTCGAACTTATGGCTCAAGCCTTCTCAGGCTTCTCAAGCCAACACGATAACCACTCTGCTAGTGGAGAGCTTATGAATATGGAAGATTGTATGGTTATCTGTTTCTATAGTCTTGTCTTATTTTTCAAGTTTGTGGTCACTAAGACTCAGACGACGATCTATAAAGGGGACTAATTCACCTTATACCACCACTTCAGTCTATTAGAATTAATTTTTAATCGATTCTTGTGTTGTTAGGTAAAAGACATTATTATGCGAAATTTCAGTTTCATCCAAGATTGGCTGTGGGAGAAATAGCGTGTAAAAAATTTTTACCAGACAGGCAGACAGAGTGAGTTTGTAAACAAAGACATGACTGCTATTATTGATAGCTATTAAAAGCCTTGTATGAACCGCGGACTGTAGTTGAGACATCACAGGTCAGTGGGTAAGTATCAGTAAGTTAAAGCTTGCGCTACATCACGATACTTGATCGACTACTTTTGACTTCATTTTATCTCGTATTTTGATCACTATTTAGAATGGACAAGCGTCTTTCAAACAAGAGTCATTTTTTTTTCATACACCCGTTTGTTTATTTGATTACATTAAGCAGAATATTGCCAAAAGCCGATTTAAATTATTTACAGGTATTTAGTATGTAAACATATCATATGCTATTAAAAAAGAAAGAGTAATGTTCCCCTTTCAGACCAAGGGGAATATAGGTCAAACGATGTTAAAGGTTATTTTGGCCAACTGTTAACTAGCAGGGTGTCTTGTGGCAAGTAGAGGCGGTTGGTCGTCGTCCCGACCGCATGACACCCCCAGATACGCATGGCCTTTACATCATCTGTAGCAGTATAAGTAAAGGAGTAGTTTAGACCATAGACTCTACCGAATGGTAACCCCTTATTGTATTTATTTGTTGTTTATTGTTGATTGCGACTTTTCTAATATCGATTTAATATTCTTTAGTTTATCAAATCAGCAATTATGGTTTTTAAAAGATCTAGCATGATCAAGTGGTTCACATTGAATTATTTCCCCGAGATTATGTGCAATTATCTCCTCTTGTAATTGAGTTGTACAAGTTCAGGTTGCTTCCCTTTTTTAAAAATTTAACCCCCCAAAAAAGTTTGTATTCCTTGCCCCATTGTTCACGTTCGGGTCATGTGTACATGCCAAACGAATCCTTCATTGTTTATTCTGGAACCTAATGATCAGGGGCGGACTGGCTATATGGACATACGGGCAAATGCCCGGTGGGCTGGTACGCGAAAGGTCCGTTAGGGCCACCAAAAGGGCCGCATGGATGCCACTACGTATTAAATTGTTAAAGGTTTTATAATGTTCTCTTATAAAAGGGGCCCTCTGAGAATCGAGTTTGAAAGAAATCTCTCTACAGTATAATACTAATTAAAATCTAACTAATATTCCGAACTAATGTTATAGCATGAAATAGCCTACATCTGTAGACAGTGCTACTAGTAAGAGTCACCCTACACACTTAAGTATTAAAAAGCAGCACAGGGCCTGATTGTATTAAATGCCCAGTCCGAATCTGACACCCAGTCCGCCCCTGCTAATGATGTATTCACTTTATCTTCTTCTCAACGGGGGGCCAGAGTGGAGACGTGAAAGTGGGAGAAAGTACCAGGAAGACAGCAACAGAATGCGCCAGCACTGGGCGCCTTCAGGCGGGAAAGAAATGTAACTCTAAAAATAGATTGCTTGGACAATGTCTGGTGGCTACGGTTCTCTCCCTTCTGGTTAGTAGGTTAAATGAATGACCTTAAGGCGAGTTGTTTTTCTTTTATATATATATATATATATATATATATATATATATATATATATTTGGGTATAGATTTTTGAAGACCATGTTTCAGATAATACACACGACTGTGTATACTTATATATGTCTACTATTTCTACAGAAACAGAATGCACCAGCACTGGGCGCCTTCAGGCGGGAAAGAAATGTAACTCTAAAAATAGATAGCTTGGACAATGTCTGGTGGCTAGGGTTCTCTCCCCTCTGGTTATCAGTCTAAATGAATGACCTAAAGGCGATTTGTTTTTTTTTTCTTTTTTATATTGCTTTTGGGTATAGATTTTGGATGACCATGTTTAAGAAAATACACATGACAGTCGATACTGATATATGTCTACTATTTCTACATAAGTTGTCCATCACCACTGGTGATACACTGATTGATTGTGTTAGATGCAGATTCCATCACAACTAGTGATACACTGATAGATTGTGTTAGATGCAGAGCCCATCACCACTAGTGATACGCTGATTGATTGTGTTAGATGCAGAGTCGGATGACTGAATCATGGTTTGATCTTCAACTGTCACCTCAACGGTCCCAAGTTTGAACCCAGCCCGGGAAAATTAAACATCGGTAAACTTGGCACCAGAAATGTGACAACTTTTTGACAAAGCGAAAAAAAACTGGTGAAAGAACAACGATCTTATCTTATCAAGTACAGATGTTACTTTGAAAAAAGAAGATGAAGTTTCTACAGATGTTACTTTGAGAAAAGAAAATGAAGTTTCTACAGATGTTACTTTGAGAAAAGAAGATGAAGTTTCTACAGATGTTACTTTGAGAAAAGAAGATGAAGTTTTTACAGATGTTACTTTGAGAAAAGAAGATGAAGTTTCTACAGATGTTACTTTGAGAAAAGAAGATGAAGTTTCTACAGATGTTACTTTGAGAAAAGAAGATGAAGTTTCTACAGATGTTACTTTGAGAAAAGAAGATGAAGTTTTTACAGATGTTACTTTGAGAAAAGAAGATGAAGTTTCTACAGATGTTACTTTGAGAAAAGAAGATGAAGTTTCTACAGATGTTACTTTGAGAAAAGAAGATGAAGTTTCTACAGATGTTACTTTGAGAAAAGAAGATGAAGTTTTTACAGATGTTACTTTGAGAAAAGAAGATGAAGTTTCTACAGATGTTACTTTGAGAAAAGAAGATGAAGTTTCTACAGATGTTACTTTGAGAAAAGAAGATGAAGTTTCTACAAAAAAAAAAAGAAGATGTTTCTAGGTCAATCTAGTCATGCATGTTAATCAATGGCTTAAATTCTGCCAAGTCGTCGTTTTTCCTTTGCTGGCTCAGTCAACCCATTCCATGCTCTAATAGCACTAGGTAAGAAGGAGTATTTGTAAAAATTACTCGTTCATATGGAACGAGTAATATAATGATACGCCTGAAGATATACATCCACTGTCAAATTTGTTTCGAAATATCCAGTGCTGTGTTCGAGAGCCGTGACCACCCTTGAGGATTTGTAATAAAATTATAACTTATTCCTGCTCAATGAAACACAAAACGTTCTAAAAAGTAGAAGTATTTAATTGTTAATGATAGTAAAACAAGAGTCATTGACTAAAGTTTAATTAGTTCATTGTAAAAATTACTTTCTTACATTTCTGTAGAAAATGAGGAAGAAAATTCCTTGTATAAAAACACAAGAGGGTAAAAATTATCTGTTACGTGAATTATTTCCCTTTAACCCAGTTATACTTTTTAGTTTACAGACTGGAACTATATTTATACTGCCAATTCTTACTAATTAAATTATTGTACACATATTTATTTAATAGAAGCTTAAAAACTAAGCCTTAGCCTGCATACATCACTTATATAAAAAAAAACACAATTACTCGCCTAGAAAGACAGAACCTTGAGAAGTGACCTCGATTCTTCAGTAATCCATAGTCCACAATTTTGGGAGCACCTATGGAGAACTGCTGTTTTTCTAGAGAACTGCTGTTTATATGTAGATTTCTTGGGAATACATACTGACATTAAACTCGTTACAAAGTGTCAGTAGCTGGATGCCAATGGCCAATGTGAATGACCTGGTGTCCTGGAGTAATGACTGAATCATGTTTGTCTTAGGAGGCCCTAAAAAGTTTTTAATTGTTTGTTTCGTTTTACTGGCAACGTCATACTTTTTAAATACTTTATAAATACTTTACAGATACTTTACAAATGCTGAATATAAAAAAAAAACAGAATGTAGAAAATTTCCTCTATTCGTGTATTTAAACTAGACGTCTAATTGCCTAAAGAGTTTCCGTGTGCTGAGACAATTGTTCAAAGTCCATCAACAATTGCGCAAGTCAACACTGAAATCTGACTGAGAATTAGTCTCCTTGCCACCATTAAGGTCAGAGATGTCAGTGTGATGTACCCCTGGAGGAGTTATATATGCGTCTACACGGCCAGAGTCTGGTTGACCCAAATTACTCTAATGGTTATTTTGGGGGAAAATTTACGCTTGTGAAAGGGATGAATAGGAAGAACAGACAGAAGGAGGAAAAAAATAGGGAGGCACATTTTTTGTGAGGACTTCATTCCGCCTCCACCTCCCACCTCACTCTTCGACGGATTCATTTCCAGGAGTAAACCAGTGGTCAGACATATATATTAGCCATTTAAAACGAGACTTTCACTATAAGGGTCGGATAAACATTTGCACACAATAAGCTGCCGGTTAGCTGACATGTTATTGGGACAATGGATCGTGTGACGTTGTTTCCGCCAAAGCCTCAAACAAAATGCCAACTCTGGCGTCTTCTGTGGACATGCGCAGTTACGAAATCACAGATTTGAATAAGACGCTTTCATAATATGTCACGCTTAGTCGTAAACTTTAATAGCTGCACAAGCATAAAGCACATAACTACCTTTACCTATTCCTTAGTCTGTTGGACCGTTGGGGAACAACGCAAGACTCGTCGACCGTTTTTCTCCATTTCTCTCTGTCTTTTGCCTCAGTGTCAGCGTCTTACTGAGTGACATTGGATTGAGCGTATGAAATAATTAAAGATGCCTTGTTTCACTTGAGCAAAGCATTCAGCACAGCACAGCAAATATTAATATTAATCAATGAAGTCTCTGAGCAGCAGACATTTATATCATTATCCATAAAATATACGTGAGATATACATTGAACTGGCAAATCCAGCCACAAAAAGATACATATTATACTGCATAAATCCAATGAAACATTCTAAGTACACAATGGAGACTAAATCACTGAATCATCTACGTTAGACATCCCCACAACTCAAGAACCTGACTTGACCATGTGATTAACACCCCACAATTCAACTGTGGATTCTTGTCTCTCAGGTGAAACACAAATATAGAGCTTACTTCGTGCTTCTCAACTAATACAGGTCACAATATCAAACAATGATGTGACACTTAGAACCTCTTTCAATGGCAGGCCCGTCCATTCTTTTATGTTGTCCTCCCATCGCTTTCTCTGTCTGCCTCTTCTTCTTTTTCCTGGTACTTTTCCTTGAAGGAATGTCTTTGCGAGCGCCGAAGATCTTGTTAATATGTCCATAGATTTTTAGCTTGCGTTTTTTTACGATAGTTAGCAGGTCATCATGGGGTCCAATCGCTGCAGTTACCCTGTCTCTAATCTCTTAGTTTGTGATGCGGTCTTTAAATGTGATACCTAGGATCCTTCTGTAGCATCTCAATTCCATTGCTAGGATCCTCCTCTCTAGCTCTGCAGTCAGCGTCCAGTCAGCAAGCATATGAGAATGTGGTCATGACCAGGGAGCGTATCAGTCTGATTTTGATGCCGAGGGCCAAGCCTTTGTCTTTGCATATTATTTTAAGCTTTGAAAGGGCTGCTGTGGACTGTGCTATTCGGGCCAATAGTTCGGGTTTTGTTCCCTCATCTGAGACGATAGCTCCGAGGTATTTGAAGCTGCTAACACTATAATACATACACACAAAGTAATTTCTGGAAGAGGCTTTACCGAAAGAGAAGTTGAGAGGTTAAGCGCTTTGTTTTTTAATGTATAGGATTCCGGTTCGTATCTTTTTAGGACGTAAAAATTATTGTTGCGATGTGATAATTTGAATAGGTGAAAATGTCATACATTAGATCATAAATGCCAAAAATGGCAAAAGTTACACATCTAGTGATTGATAGGTTTTGGCAATATAGCAGCTCAACGCCCACGATCAACTCAGACTGTTACATGACTTTCACAATATCACTAGTTCAACAAACACTCGCGACTTCCTCCATTGATTGGTTGACTATGACAGTATCAACTCAAGAACTGATCAACTAGCTAACGGCGACTAGTTATTGTGGGAGAGAGAGACAGCGGAGCGGGGAAAAACACAGTGGAAAGGGGGGTGGGGGTAGTTTCATGCCGCAGACGTCAGCTCGGACACAATGTTTTCCTGAAACAATTTCCACGTCTGGCACAGACACTAGGCGGAAAACCTTTTGTTTGATTTGAACTGGAAGAATTCCTTCCGGCCTGACCAGCGCTTGCAGTGGGGAATAATAATTGCAAAGGGAGGAAACTGAAGGCTTCTCTCCTGTCAGAGTTAAACACCTTTATAGAGAGTTACACAGCTTGAATTTTAACTACATAAAATGTCAATATAAGGGGCAAAATTCTGAATATGGATCTTCTGGCCAGTAAAGAAACATAAAAAAAAAAATACATGAACATAAATTTGAATTGTATAATTGAAATTTGTCTCCGTAGCAACGAGGAGAGTTTATGTCCTTGTAAGTACTGGTGTGGGTCTCGTAATCCACAGTTATTTCATATCCGTCTGAATATTATCAGACAGTTAAATCCTGAATATAATTTTCCAAATAATTCATCTCCACATATATATCACTCGGTAGATTCGCACATAGTCTACATCAATTTTGGTCACATTATCCTTGTCACTTATATCCCAGTGACCCTATCCTCAGTCTATCATATCAAAGTCACTTTATCCTCAGTCATTTTATTCTCAGTCACTTATATTTCAGTCATTTTATCACGTCATTTGATCTTCAGCCACCTATATCTCAGTCACTTTATCCTCAGTCGATTCTATCTCGTCATTTTATTCTCTGTCACTTAATTCTCAGTCACTTCTTTACCTGTAGAAACTTAATATCTGACTTTTGATCATCTGGGTTTTTTAACCCATGCAACAAGATCTAAAAGTAAAAGACGAATTGAGTGAAGACTTCATTTTATTTCTAAAAAAAACCCAGATATTTATATTTTAACATGAGAATAAAGTAGAGACTAAACCCAATAGTTCAAGACTTTCATATTTAAATTTGATTTTTAAAAAAGTGCGAACTTCAATTAAACATTTTCATGATATTTCTACTTCTGAGTGTGGCCTTTGTCGAAGACAGGCGCAGACGATGAAAAGAAGAGCTTGATTGGACCCATGGCGAAACCGTCTACGATTTCATTGTTATGGATTTGTCGCCGTTGATTTGAGAGCTGCGATCATCTTTAATCTGCGGAAACTTGTTACTTATTTATAGTTTTTGCTTTTCACTTCTATTAGTTCTAAAAGATTTGACAAATGCTCGAAGCCCTCAGTGTACCTGGGACAACTAGCCCTAGGTGCTCATTACAAAGTGCTCGAAGTCTACCTGGCAGAACTAGGCGCTAATTACAAAGTGCTGATGGCGATTGGGAAAACAGTAATTATCCTCTTACAATTAGCCTCCAATTTACTGATAGACCAGACACAAACACCGTGTACCAATATCTGTCTCTACGACACACACACACACACAAAGATTATTGATTAAAAGTCTATAGCCCTCGGCAGCTTCATATTAGTCCCTATCACCCCCCCCCCCCACCTCTCTCACATTTTGTGTCTCCACTAATAGGTTTTTAGTACTATATTTCCCTCCCTTAAAAAAACCGAAGACACTAGTTGTAATGAGCATTCTAGTTTATGGGTATAAAGTGAATGACAGTCTAAAGAGCGAGGTAAACATTGCGAGAGATGTTTATGGCAGTCTAGAGAGCGAGGTGTACATTGCGAGAGATGTTTATGACAGTCTAGAAAACGAAGTGTACATTGCAAGATATGTTTATGACAGTCTAGAGAGCAAGATGTACATTGCGAGAGATGTTTATGACAGTCTAGAGAACGAGATGTACATTGCAAGAGATGTTTATGACAGTCTAGAGAGCGAGGTGTACATTGCAAGAGATGTTTATGACAGTCTAGAGAACGAGATGTACATTGCAAGAGATGTTTATGACAGTCTAGAGAACGAGGTGTAAATTGCAAGAGATGTTTATGACAGTCTAGAGAGCGAGGTGTACATTGCGAGAGATGTTTTTTTTTAAAGAATTTAATTTAAATGTAAAGTCTGCACGTATAAGGCAGAGAATAAACAACCCCACACACAAACCACACACACAAACCACACAAACAAACCACACACACATTTGACCTGATACTTTGATGACATCAAAGTTCCTCCTCAGATTAATCCGAACAACCTCATCATCTCAATATCTCATCTGTTGGATCATTGGGGCACCATACAAGATCCGACAACCGTATTTCTCCATTGCTCTCTGTCTTTTGCTCTGCACAGAACCTCTTTCAATGGCAGGCCAGTCCATTCCTTTATGCTGTCTTACCATTGCTTTCTCTGCATCTTTTTTTTTTCCTGGTACTGTACCTTGAAAGAAGGTCTTTGTATTATGGCCATAGATTTTAGCTAGCGTTTTTTTGTTTTACTTTAGTTAGCAGGTCATCATGGGGTCCAATCGCTGCAGTAGCCCTGCTCTCTAATCGCTTGGTTTGTGATGCGGTCTTTAAATGACCAGATCAAGAACGTAATGTTCCGCGAATATTTTGTCCCAGGAACGCACTGCTCAGAATGCTCCTCGCATGAATTCCTTTCTTTACAAACAGATTATCAATGTCTCTGTTCACGGGGGTCATCACGACCTCTGGTTCATAGCCGAGGAAGACAATTAGCTGGCAGACGTGAGCCTGTCATTGTTTTGAGACTAAATATTGAATAACCAGGCTATACAAAGTCTAGAGGGTGACCATCAGGTCCAGTTAACAGCGAGTTATGGACTTCAGTATTGGACTTTGATAACCTGTACTCATAAACACACAAATACATATAATTTTTTTAAAAGTAATTTAAGTTGTGTGCAGTAAACAAAAAGAGGAAAAAATAAATTGTAAAAAAAAAAACACAGCAAGAAAATATGAAAAATACTTAAATAACAAATAACCAAAGATAATGCAAGGGTAAGAACTGCGAAATCATTGCCAAGCCAGGCTCACGTTATTGAACAGTACTGAAAACCTTTTGACAGACTTTTGCCACCGATTATTGCCTGTATACTTTTGTTTTCTTGTCCAGTGGGAATCGTTTGACCTAGTTTGAAACTAGTTATTACTAACCGACGCCCCCCCCCCCCCCAACCCACCAACGACACACACACAACGAATTGACCATTAGGGAGAGAAAACAAGAACTCTTAGGGTCAACGTAGAAAAAGAAGCTTAGAGAAGGAGAGGGCAGGGCTGGTAAATTGGTTTGAGTGTAGTGGACAGTGGTCAGTAATGCGGTCGGGAGATGACAAGCACCAGAGCTACAAGCAAACTGAATTGCGGGGTACATTCGGGTCACGTAGCTCCAGAGATGGCCGCGACGATGACTTAATGGTTGGCCACTTCTGGGCCAACACTGGACACCAGAGGACTATACGAACTTAACACGTTTGTTAAGAGATTTCACTTGTGAATTGCTCTCTAGAGTCTCACACTGACAAAATATTTTAACTAGTCAAGAGCAGACAATTATGTTTTTTTTTTATATTTGTTAAGTAATTAACTCCCTTGTACTTTTGAAAGGATTTTAAATCTACCATAACTTTCAATATTTTTTTTTCAGTTGCTGCATCTAATAGAAAGACACAAAGATAAAGGCACATTCCTTGTCCCATATGCTAGGACAAATTTGTACAAATGCTCCTTCTTCCCTAGTGCTGATAGAGCATGGAATGGATTGCCTGAGCTAGCCAGGAAAACCAGTGACTTGGTAGAATTTAGGTCATTGGTTAAAATGCATGGCTAAATGCATGACGCGTAGGACGTAATTATCTTCTTTTTTGAAGTAACGTCTGTATTATATAAGATAAAATAAGATAGAAATATAGAAGATTTTTATACACATACATGGACACATCTATAATTAGCAAGCTTTTTTTTACAATACCTCTATTCAACTCGTATCGAGGAAAGTTCCTGGGCTCTTCTGGGTAGAACCTGAAGTGGTTTTTCCTAGAAATTTGACAGCTGCTATATATAGTTGGGAAAAGAATTACTAGCTCGTTGGCCACACAGTCAAAACTCTAGTTTGAACTTTATAATTTTTCAAAGTAAAAAAAAAAAAGAAAAAAATTTTAATTTGGCTTGAAAACGAGAAAAAATATTTATCTTGAAACAACTATACGTCTCAATGCAGTCGGTGGCCAACCTTTTGTTTCCATGCGTCAATTTTTTTTTCACTACTAATGCAGATTAGCCATACCAACTTTTACTCCAATTTATACAATTAAAATTTGATACTTTAACACATTATTGTCGATACCACATAAAATCTACATAATTCTATCCAAATCATACATATTTAGGGTAGCATCGGCAGGAGGTAGCAGGAAGGGAATTTACACTAACACACATACAAATGTTTGTTAACACTATGGACATTTCTGAATTAGCATTGATTATTTTAATTGATTCCTTCTGACTATATAACTAACTATAAACAGGAATGTTAATTAGCTTTAGTGAGATTTGACTTTGGTTTTGAATAACTCTGAAACAGTATTAGTTAAATTTGCAACTGAAAGCAATGAACAGTTCTTTATATTTGTATTTTTTAAAGTACGTAAAGGGGATCTCAAAGGGTAATTAAAAAGGAGACTTATGTGAACTGTGATTAACCTTTAGTATGGAAATCCCCAGTAAAGAAACGAGACGCTCACCATAAATTTCATCAATATTAACGTATCTAATTAATAGTGCATTCTTCGGAACTTGGAAATGCAAAAACATACATACATACATACATACATACATACATACAAACATACATACATACAAATTTGTACAAATACTCCTTCTTCCCTAGTGCTATTAGAGCATGGAATGAGTTGCCTGAGCTAGCCAGGAAAACCAGTGACATGGCAGAATTTAAGTCATTGGTTAATATGCATGACTAAATGCATGACGCGTAGGGCGTAATCATCTTCTTTTTTGAAGTAACGTCTGTATTATATAAGATAAGAAGATAAGATATATATATATATATATATATATATATTCATATATATGAATGTCGGTGCGTAGGTTATGGTATTCTAGCACCAATGTTTATTAAATGCACAATTTTTGAACGCGCTTTCTTTGTTGCCTTGTAAGCTTATGGAGTGGTTTTGTTATGCTGGTGTAACGTTTGTTGAGATTCGTCTGTGTTCCCCTGTTTAGGGTGAGTATCTAAGGCATGACTGCATTTCGCAGTTGTTTCGGTGCCTTAGTATACTAGATCTTTTTAGTTTGTCTTTACTTTTGTCTCTACAGGGAGTTAGTATGGGATTCGAAGTCTACACTAGATACTTATCCTACTAGAGTCGAGTCAGCAGTGTGATGTGTTCTGATTGTGAACATTAATGTGCCACGTAGTGGGACAGCAAGGTGGAGAATGATTATTAAAGTAATATAACAATTATGTTGTAAAACTTGTAACTACAAGGATATTACTTCATCACTCTGTCATCATAAAGTCTATTGATCTCATTTATCAGTTATATTGTTACTAAATCGTTGACTGTTTTATTGCAAGCACGAGGGTGCTTGTTGATTGTCAGGGGCCCGGGCAAACGAGCTAAGGCTGTAACACAACCCTGACAGTTGGTCGAGAGGCCAAGTGAACCTGGCTTGGCTTGGCTACCTAGAAGGGGGCTCGAGGTTCGACACCCGACTCGGGCAGAGTTGTGTTTACTGAGCGCCTAAAGGCAGCACGGAAAACAAACTCCTAGATCCTCCCCCCCCCCCCCCCAACTGGTCCACAAATGAGATTGGACCAAAAGCGCTCTGAGCATGCTATAAGCATGAAAGTAGCGCTATATAAAAGCTATAATATATATATATATATATATATATATATATATATATATATAATCGCGTCTCCTAACAAGAAGTAACGTCCGTATTATATAAGATAAGATAAGAACTTTGTGGTAGAAAAGTTCTACAGATTTCACATTTTTAATCGAGTTCTCACGACAGGCCTTTAGTTACAACTTATAAAAGTTATGGGAATTTGGATTTCCAAAACAAAAAGAATGCATTATAAGTAAACACACAATGAAAAATTTTTAATACGCGAAATCTTTTATTAAAGTGGTCCTCTAATCAGTTGCTCCAGGGATCATCCAACTGGTCATTTTACTGGTCAGTTATTTGATTACTATGGATGTCTTAACGACTTGTCAGTACCGTTTATTAGAATGGACTTTCACTTCGATTACATTTACTTCTCTTAGTAAAACTAGGTCTGGCTAGTTTCTACACTCAGATGACCAGGTCCACTATTTGGTCACTTTTTAAAGACATTAAGGGAGTAGCGGATGGAGACCCCCTAATGACGTCCTGTCCGTTGACCCGAGGCCCTGGTCTTCAATTGACCAGATACGAGCATTAATCAGTTCCCGGGATGGATAGTAAGGAATGGACCGCGATAAGTTACTTGAGCAGCTAGCCTTCACTTCCGGAATGACCATAATTGTGTTGGCTGGGTGTTAGTGCGGTCTGCGATGACCAGTCTGATTTACAACAGGACCCGGGGAGAGGATGGGAGGTCATGTCCCCATCTCTGGTTACGCCCATGTCAATGGGTTGATTAGAGCAGGAGAAATGGAGAGCTATGGAAGGGGGGGGGGCGGTAGAGTCGGGAGTAATTTCCTAGCCATAGATAGGTTTACAAGAAAAGATTGCCGGGGGTTTCAATTGCAGAGACTGGGATTGAAAGATTGTGATTGGAGAGATCGTGGAGATGTTAAGTTACCTGCTTATTTATAAAGCTCAATAAAGTTTGTTCTTTTTTTAAGTTTTTCTCATTTTACAGAACATTAATTTGACAGAATTCTATGGATGAAAAGATACGAAATAAACTTTATTTATTGATAATGTTATTTGGTCTTCGTCGAGGTGAGTTTTAGACTTTATAACTGAACATCCATGACTCTATATGTCTCTCGGTCACATGCCATCTGTAGTAACGTCTTAAAGCTACATTGGTCCTAATTTACATATCAATTTAAGCCAAGATAATTTTGACCAAATATAACCTTGATCAACGATAATTTTGAGGTAAGATAATCTTTTTTTAAGCTAAGATAATTTGTGGCTGAGTGGTTAAGCGCTTGGCTTCTGAACCTGGGATCCTGGGTTCGAATAACATCCTGCTCGTCAGCCGTTGGCCAAGGAAACAGATGACCTTAACAACTTTCTGCACTATGGGTAGCAAGGTCTAAACCCACTGACACAATGAGTGTGGTTTTTTGAATGTTCTTGGAAAATGATAGAACTTTGAAATACGAAAAGTCTAGAAACAAATGTGGAATCTCATGTGAAATAACATTATGTTTTAATTGTCAACATGAGAAAAGATCAGGTCTGGATTTTTATAATAATTATAGTTTATCACAGTTGAATAGAAACATTTCTGCGTTACTGCTATTGGTCCCCACTGACCACAGGCCTTCTATAACGGGAAAACCCGTGACTTGGCAGATTTAGGTCATTGGTTAGTCATGACTAAATGCATGACGCGTAGGACGTAATCATCTTCTTTTTTAAGTAACGTCTGTGTCATATAAGATAAGATAAGAAAATACGATGACACATGTCCATGAGATGACACGATATGACGTAATTTAATAAGACAGGATAGGATACAGAATGATTCTTATATCCACAGAATGACCCTTTTTATTTTGATCCTTATCAGTAAGTGACCTCTATAAAACCAGATTCCTTAAGTACAAAATCAATATATAATTACATATATATATATATTGTTCGTTGAAAAGATGAAGAGATAAAATACCCAGATCTTGTGGAAAATACTTAGGCGAGGGAAGTAAAAAGTACTGTTTCCTCCGAAAGATAAGCTGGTGAATAGTCACTTCTTTTATTATATAGGGTGTTACGTTTTTAAGACTCCCCTCTTCTCGCATGAGCTGCTCATTAAGGCTGAAGGGAGTTAACGCCCCAACACTTCCCCCCATACGCCCTATTCTAGGAAGCTCGGATATTAACAATTTAATATTTTGGATTTCCTAGAGTATGTATGGGAACATATAACACATCATTGAATCTACTGACACAGCCTTAGTGTGACCCTGACACAACCTTAGTGTGACCCTGACACAGCTTTAGTGTGACTGACACAGCCTTAGTGTGACCCTGACACATCCTTAGTGTGACCCTGACACATCCTTACTGCAACCCTGACACAGCCTTAGTGTGATCCATGTCACTTAGACTTAACGTAACACAGAAACATGAACCTCCTTGGAGATTAACCCCACCCCATTCCATAATAGGCTGTTTATATACCGAGACGCTAGTAATCTTGACCCTTTCACTGGTCATCTCCTGGCCTTAAACTAACGAACTATTTATTCGACCTCCATCTGCCTCTGTGTCCTAAATGTCAGGATGACATTGTACAAGATATATATAAAAAAATGAAAATAACAAAAACGCGAAAAAAAAATTGTGTCGAAGTTAATGGCACCATTCATCTCGTCTAAGCCCCTCAAATTCTAGCATGTTACATGATCATTAAGAATAACGAACAGGCTATTGACACATTTCGATTTTTTAGGCTATCCTCACAACTTTTTTTTACCATGCTATCCTCACAATTTTTATTTTAAAGTGGACAACTTGCATGTATGCTTGACGAGGCGTAAAATTCTGAAGTGTCTTAAGCTCCGCGACCTGGAGCTGAGCTTAAATAAAATCCATCGAATGTCTGCTAGACGTAAACACGCATTAATGGATACTCTGTGGTTTAAATTAAGAATCAAATGTAAATTACTCGACAAACACACAAACAAACAGTGACACACACACACACGCTGATAGCGACATTTCCACATGTGCATGCCAATTAAAAAATTTACTTTATTCCTACACTTTGGAAGTTGTTTTTAATATGAATTTACTTTAATAATTCTTGATAAAAATTGGGTCGGTCTAAATGCCCACAAGTTGTAATCACATGTGTGTCTATATGTTTATATGGTTGACTATATGTGTGTAGGTATGTCTATATACTTGTATCGTCTTAAATATTCTGCTGTAAGAACTTTCTTTACAGTTAAGTACAAAGACAGACATACAGATGGCTGTCTGGTCATATGGAATGCGCTATGAATGGTCTCACAGTCTCAGGTTCGAACCCAGTCCACTGTCGTCCGCTGCCGTCCTGCGGGAGATTGAGGCTAAATTGTAATAATCTTAAATTGTGAAGGAACATACGAGACACATACACACAAACAAACAAACAATAGAAAGGGCAGAAGTTGTTGTTTTTATTACAAAGCTTATATCAACTCACTCTGTCTGTCTGTCTGGTAAAAAAAGTTTGGACAAGTTTTTTTATTAAAAAAAAATAATTCTCATGCTTTTCATGTTTTGGAATAAGTTCGATAAGACCAAGAAGTCTGCAATCAAAAGTAGTACACATACCTTAGATACATACATAGAAGTACTGATTCACTTACACTCGTGCATACCACACATACAATACTTATCCCTCAAAAGACGCACACACGGGCACACTCTCAGTTTGAACGATCTTGTGCTTTAAGCAGAAAATGTAAAAAAAAAATGCTTCGAATCCAGAAAATTTGTTTTAAATTGGAGTTATTCTCCTTCACTGTAAAATAAAACTTGTGACATGACTGGGGTGGTCTGTCTTTATGTGCAGACGGGCAAAATGCCCAGTGGACCGGTGCCAAAATGGGCAGGTGGGGCTGCTGAGTGGGGCCACTTTTAATGTCAGTAAGTCCCATAAACATGATTGGCCTCGCCTTATCTTTTATAAAAGATGTTTACAAACTTTACTGTGTAATACTAGTCACATATTCCGAAATAATGGATTGGCTCATTTCGATTATACCCGTAAAAATGAATTTATGAGCTTAAATTCTCTTGAAGCATTAAAAGATTTGCAAACAACATAAGACCTATATTTTTTATATTCCTACAGAAGTCGAACGGGATTCATAGATAGATTGTCCTGCCTAGCGTGCATCATAAAATTAAGTTGGTCGGTTAGTCACAAGATCTCATATAACTGGGTTGGTCATTTAGTCGCAAGATCTCATATAACTGGGTTAGTCGGTTAGTCGCAAGATCTCATATAACTTGGTTGGTCGGTTAGTCGCAAGATCTCATATAACTGGGTTAGTCGGTTAGTCGCAAGATCTCATATAACTGGGTTAGTCGGTTAGTCGCAAGATCCCATAGAATTAAGTTGGTCGGTTAGTCGCAAGATCCCCGGATTTCTCAGCTACGAACTCGTTGACAAATCACAATTATTACTTAAACAGTTAAACATGCAACCAAATAGACATCGAATGAAAAAGGTAAAAAAAAGTATAAAAGACGTGAAAAGCAAAAAAAAAAAATGTTGGAATCTTCTGCCAGGAGATGCAGTAAAAATTAGCGATTAACTTGCCAGTTTGGTTCGAAAATTCAGGAACGTTGCTGAATCTCAAGATAACTTTTACAAAGGATCATTCACAACTCCTGGAGATCATAACAGACGATGAAGAAACAGTAACTCCTATATCTACAAAGAGGCAAACGTCCAGCCCATCCATCCCAGTGGTGCTACAGCCCATGGAGGGCTCTGGCCTGCTTCAACACATCCCTCCATTCCGATCTCTCCTGGTCCTTTTGTCTCCACGCCCTAACCCCCAAGCAGTTGCAGATCTGCCTCCCCATCCATCGCATTCAGGGTCTGCCTTTGATTCGACTTAAACGGTCTTATTCCTGGGTCTACATATTCGCTCTCAACTTCGGTTGTCTGTTAATAATTTATTGTCTTTAAATGCGATCGCGCAACAGTATAGTCGTGTCTTGAAACAGTAATGTTATTCGACGTTGATTTACCCACGTAGGCGTTAACAAGTGACGTAACGAACTGATGAATTGAAATATGACACTTGGAATATTAGGACGATGTCTTCTGTGGAGCTGATTTTATGGGGGGCTTGACCTCTTTAGGAGTCCCTGCATTTTGACATTTGCATGAGATAATGGCGATAATATTTAATGTAAAAACAAATTTCCAAATTTCGAACACTCTTAAGTTGGGGCCCGTATGGATTTTTTAAAGTTGGACCGCCACATCCTTCCCCACCATATCTACGCCACTGATCCCACATGATGGCGGAGGAGGGAAGGGAGGAGTGGACAACGGAAGAGTTCAAGTGGACACTCTAGAACTTCTAATAAACATAAAGGAGGTCAGCAAGTGTTAGGCTTTACTCTGTTAGTGAGATTCATAACAAACGAATATTCACATTTGACTAGAGTAACACCTATAGTAAAATCACTTAATTTAGAAAGCCTTCAGGACAGAAGACTCAATAGTAAAGTAGCAATTATTCATAAAACACTGAACCATAATCTTCAAATACAAAAACAAAATTTAATAAAAATACTCAGAAAGACACAAAGATCACGGTATCTTCCACATCCCATATGTTAGGACAAATTTGTACAAATACTCTTTCTTCCCTAGTGCTATTAGAGCATGGAATGGGTTGCCTGAGCTAGCCAGGAAAACCAGTGACTTGGTAGAATTTAAGTGATCGGTTAACAAGCATGACTAGATGCATGACGCTTAAAACGTAATCATCTTCTTTTTTTAAAGTGACGTCTCTCTTTTAATAAGATAAGATAAGATAAGATATCAAAATAATGTAATATAATACTCAAAAGATTGTGATTGCATTGTAGATCATTTTTCTTTTTTTTGGTGACAATGTGACGGCTTTGGCGATATAAGGATGTGACGGTGTCACGATGTAAAGATGTGACGGTGTGACGATGGTAAAGATGTGACATAGAAAATACGTGTGTCAGCATTCAATATAAATGTACACATAAAGTGCAACTACGTAGCAGATTTAGTGTGACAACGTGACAGTGTGACAGTTGTTAATCGGGCAATGTCAGATTGCATATTTGAATACATTTCTAAATAATGCCTAGTAAAGACAACCCCATGTAGAGGGGTGGCAATCTGTGGAGTAACAACCACTCACAAGTCCCCTCTGAGTGTTCTCAGCGGTACGCCATGAACCGAGTAAGGGGACCGTACCGCTTACACGGCGCGCCGCTACTGTGTCCTGGGGTCCACTCGCTACAAGTGACAAATATCTACTCTAGCCATGGGGGATTTACCTCATATTCCTATACTGTCTCCGCCACGGGCCAACGACCACTAGGGGCTTAAACTGGCTCTTGTAAAGAGAAAACGACTGTTAGAATTTCAATGTTTTCTGATATAATTGTACTTAAAACTTAAAACCATTGTACATTTAATGCTACAATATATATATATGTATATATTTATTTATTTATTTATAAACACAGACACAAAAAGCGACAGAGGAAATTAAAGTAACCTTATTTCCGTAGAAGAAATCTCTGCTATTGTTTTTATTACATATTATAAACTACTATTGTTAGATTTTAATATTGTATAATTATTATTAAAGAGGTAACCTGTGTAAAAGTAGTCTTCTAGATCTGTAACTAAATTAAGTGTTGTTGTTTTTTTTTAAGTTTTTATTATCATTGTTATTATTATAACGTTATGCATTACCTCGCTAAGATACATGAATTAATGTTATAAATTGACAGTAAAACCAATTTGGATTATAGTGCAAACGGGGAATCTACAAAGAGTTGCCAGAAGGAGGACTGAGTGTGGTGGATACAATATGAAGACGCACAGTGCTACTTGTAGGCTTCATCCATTTAGGGCCCACACACTTAGCGATGAAACAGCAACATAAGGCTTATATTTCTTATAAAGTATAGCGTTCATTGTATGCATGAGTACAGCTATCGATACATTATATGATAAGTTATGGGCCGAATCATAAAGAAATGCCCGGGCAAATTCGGACACCCAGTGTGATCCTGTGTGTGGTGTTAGAAAGATTGTTAGTCCTACTTGGTGTGTGTGTGTGGGTGTGTGTGAAGGATTGTTAGTCCTACTTGGTGTGTGTGTGTGTGAAGGATTGTTAGTCCCAGTTGGTGTGTCTGTGGGGTGTGTGTCTAAGTAAAAGATTGTTAGTCCCATTTGATGTGTGTGTGTGTGTGAAGGATTGTTAGTTCAGTTCGGTGTGTGTGTGGGGTGTGTGCGTGTGAAGGATTGTTATTCCTATTTGGTGTGTGTGTGTGAAGGATTGTTAGTCCTATTTGGTGTGTGTATGTATGTGTGAAGGATTGTTAGTCCTATTTGGTGTGTGTGTGAGAGGGTGTGAGAAGGATTGTTAGTCCTATTTGGTGTGTATGTGTGAAGGATTGTTAGTCCTATTTTGTGTGGGGTGTGTGTGTGTGAAGGATTGTTAGTCCTATTTGGTGTTTGTGTGTGTGTGTGTGTGAAGGATTGTTAGTCCCATTTGGTGTGTGTGTGTGTGGGTGTGTGAAGGATTGTTAGTCCCATTTGGTGTGTGTGTGTGTGTGTGAAGGATTGTTAGTCCCATTTGGTGTGTGTGTGTGTGGGTGTGTGAAGGATTGTTAGTCCCATTTGGTGTGTGTGTGTGTGTGAAGGATTGTTAGTCCCATTTGGTGTGTGTGTATGTGTGGGTGTGTGAAGGATTGTTAGTCCCATTTGGTGTGTGTGTGGGGGGGGGGGGTGTGAACACGGGTGTACGGCGTACATTGATGAGGTGAACAAATAGTTCAACATTTCGTTGGAATGCCGACATGGATGTTGAGACTAGACTAGACAGTTTGGTCAAGATGTCTATAGTCTAACTTTGAAGTATCTCACGTATAATAATAATAATAATAATAATTTTATTTATAAAGCGCTATTAACAAACAAAAATGTAGGCTCAAGGCGCTGTACTAACATTACAAACACAGACACGACAGCTAAAATGACAGTTAATCTAAAAAGTTTTAAACAGATTGATCTGTATGTTCTTCTTAAAAGTGGTGTAGCATATTGTCTGTCTGAGACCAATGGGGAGTGAGTTCCAAACTTTTGGTCCGTGCACTGAAAAATCCCGCAGACCGTAGTTTGAGGGAGTATACAAAGGAACAAATCATTTTGCTAATTGCTTTGAACTACACATTGACAATCTTAGCCTGACACCATTCCCCCACCCCCCTGAGGTCTGTTTCTCTCCTCATACGTGACAACCACCCCCACCCTCTCAGAAAGTTTAACTAGATCTAGTACTTTTTTTTTTTGTAATGTAAAGTTTATTTCCATGATTGTGATAAGTTTCTCCTTAGTTCTCTCTTTCTCTCTCTCTCTCTCTGTATCTCTGTCCCTCTCTCTGACTCCCTGTCTATCTTTGCCTCTCTTTCTCTCCTTCTGACTCCCTGCCTGTCTTTCTCTGTCTGTCTTTCTAAGTCTGTCTTTCTTTCTCTCTCTTACTCCCTCTCTCTCTCTGTGCTTGACAGAAAATAAAATTTTAAAAAGAAATTCTACTGTGTCTACTTATATTGTATATACATAAAAATGTCTAATTAAATGAAACATGATATTAAAACAGCCTATCGATAAAAATGCCTATTACAACAAAACATATAATAGTGTGGTAGCTTTACAAAGTCAATAAAGAAAAAAGATAAACCTTTTCTAAAACAATAATTGCATTTTTAATAATGCCAAATATCTCCACTTAACTTAGATACTGCCATATTGTGAAAAAAAAAAAAATCTAGGCCACTAAAAATTCAATGTGATTTGACTGCAAATGCAATCTTGGTTGGATGACAAGTCAACATCTGGAAACCGATGCCGCTCTGTCAACTTGAGGAGGTTGCTCTGCTAATGATTAGGAGAAAACGATCAAATTAATAAAGTTCCTTTGGACCTTTCAGTCTGAATACAAAGACGCAAGACACATGGCTTACACATGACGAAATAATGACAGATGCACGTGAACATCTTTGCGTTGATGAGCCCAGTTCTGAGTACATATTGTCGTACATAAAAGCATTTACAACTTGTCAACTGGTAAACGCACCAACACAAACAAAACAGTTAGCATTATGTTTATCGGAGTTTTCGGGCTTCCATAGAAACTAAAGACAGTTCCTTTTAAGAACCTCGTTCGTTTGCCATGTATGACCTATTTGTACGAACATGTGTCTACAACAGAGGACAATAGACAAACTAATGATCGCCAAGTTTGAACAATTTCTGAACTATGTTAACCTTAATTGTTGTGAAAACATGGAACTTACGGTTTTTGGCAATGTAATCTTCAAGTAAATTTAAAAAAACGCATCTTAAGACAGCCCACCCCACACACATTATGTTTCAGGTTTGTGACCCTAACAAATAATGTAGGCCTATAAAATTATCTCAAAGGCAATCATCATGAGTCATATTACAGACACTCATGTGCGCAACTCTTGGGGAAATTAGACTACATAGTACCATTTATTGTTAAGCAATAAGTGTGTGTATATATACATGTGTATGAATGTGTGTATTTTAAGGTCTGAAGCTAAATGTGTAATGAATGCTTTTTTTATTATTTATCAACTAAAACTAAAAATAACTAAATCCGCGAAGCAATGGGCCTACGCAGAAACTTGATCCGCGAAGTAAGACAACTGTAAACTCTCTATTCTTTCAATATCCGTTTTATTTCGACACTTTTTTTTTTATCTCCTAAGAACAATTTGTATTTTCATTTCTTCCTTCCCTTTCTTGATAGCTTTGTGTTTACTCATCAAAATGATGTCAAGAAAAAAATGTTTAGAGTAACTTCCGTTGCTATTACCTCTCTTTGATTCCAGCCCGGCCAGTGACGTCACACTTGTCATCCGGGGCAGCGGGCCAGCATAAAAGACGTCATCACTGGTTTAAAAACGAGGTTACACGCTCAGACAAGCCAGAAGCTCAATTTGGTCATTTTCAGGACCCTCTGAAGGTCAGTCCGTCAGCACGGTCGATTGCGTTCCTCGTGAAATTCTGAGGGCCTTTCTCGGTGCATGCTCCCCTCTTTCTTGAGGAGGCTGGGCCGAGGCTGAGTAAACATAGAGAGTGAAAATTGTATTGCCTTTAATGGGGCAACAAGCGCAATGATTGTTCTATTACGATATAGGAAGGCGAAGCCCGAAGCTAACTTTAAAAGGGCAAAAAGGGGGGAAGGGGCAGTACAGTTTTAAAATATTAAAGTTTGTTTTCATGAGAGATAAGCAAGTCACTGGATAAGAAGAATAGAATTTCGAAGTTCATTATTATTATGTTAAAAACGATAGAGTATTCATTCTCTGGCACTGCCAGGGTCGAGTTTCGTTAAAGAGAACCAAAATTCAATGTAGCCAGGGGCGAGTTCCGTTAAAGAGAACCAAAATTCAATGTAGCCAGGGGCGAATTTCGTTAAAGAGAACCAAAATTCAATGTAGCCAGGGGCGAGTTTCGTTAAAGAGAACCAAAATTCAATGTAGTCTCTTTATCAATGTCCACTGAGGAATATTCTGCTAATGTGGCAGGTCTGCAGCAGTAGCGCCCTCTGACTGGCAATTATTTATTATTATTATTATTACACTTCCCTCTTTTCAGCTAGCAAATTCTTCATGGGAAGAAACAGGAATAAAAAAAACATGCGCTAAACCAGGAAATTTTTGTTTGTTTGCAAAGTAGAAAATCCTACATATTCACAACACTTGCATAGCAGGCTATCCCTCGACCACCGCAGTTTCCTTTCAATGGTCAAGGTCTCAAAACCATAACAAACCAAAAGGCCAATGCTGGTAATTAAAGTCAATCAACTAGTCAATAATGATTCACTACAGCGTTACAACTATCATTAAATACTCTACAAGAAAGGAGTGTTATTATCCGGAGTGCAGCTAGCCGTGACATTTTCAAAACAAAACAAAAAGTCTATTTATTATTCAGCCCAAGTGCTGAGCGGGGATGAAGGGTTTGAATTTGAATTACTGACATATTCTTTGGAAAAAAGGTCGTTTGTGAGGGGGGGGGGGAGAGCAAGGAAGCCTGAGCGTGCTTACCTAAGTAACTGTGTGGATATCTTATCTTATCTTATATAATACAAACATTACTTCAAAAAAGAAGATGATTACGTCCTACGCGTCATGCACTTAGTCATGCATATTAACCAATGACTTAAATTCTGCCATGTCACTGGTTTTCCTGGCTAGCTCAGGCAACTCATTCCATGCTCTAATAGCACTAGGGAAGAAGGAGTATTTGTACAAATCTGTCCTAGAATATGGGACGAGGAATGTGCCTTAATCTTTGTGTCTTTCAGAGTATTTTATTAAATTTTGTTTTTGTATTTGAAGATTATGGTTCAGTGTTTTATGTATAGTTGCTACTTTACTTTTGAGTCTTCTGTCCTGAAGGCTTTCTAAATTTAGTGATTTTACTAAAGGTGTTACTCTGGTTAAGTGTGTATATATAGGTACGTATATGAAACAGAGGGTCAGAGGCGTCCAGTAGTTTAGTATCTGATACAATGGAAGCACCAGCAGCCACAGGGTCTGTAACAATGGAAGCACCAGCAGCCACATGGTCTGTCTGTCTTTCTGTTTTTGATTTACGTTCATAATTGTTTTAGTCTTCTTCAATATTTATAAATGTGTTGACCACATCTAAAGCATACAAAAAACTTATAATGACCTTGTTTGAATTCAGTTACATAGGTCCATAGTATCATCGCTTGCATACCCCTCATAGTTGTCTATCTGAAGCGACCAAGCAACCCTACCCGTCCCTGCACACACACACGTCACGCAAACACATTCACGCTGACTGGCTTGACCATACCCTTGAGGGTGAAGTCGTACACCACAACACAAAATCATATTGACAACAACACTGTGCACGCTCAATACAAACTTATTCTCAATCATTTTACAAAGTTGCCTGTCTGTCTGGTACCAATCTCGGATCAAGTTGAAATTTTGCACAATTATTCATTGTTCCTAAAAAAACAACACATGAATCAGTAAAAACAATTGGGAATTAGTTAATTAATAAAGTTAAGCTCCCCTATCAGACCTTGTGGCCTATAGGGCAGTTGATGTAAAGGTCATCTGTTTGTGTGGCTTACGGTTAACGAGGGTGTCATGTGGCCAGCACAACGACCAACCGCCCTAACCTTTCCCCAATTAACGTAAGGTACCCATTAGAGCTGGGTGGACTCAGAGGCGCCCGAAGATCCCGAAATAAAAAATCCCAGTCTTCACCAGGACACCGGCAAGCCAAGCGCCCTACCGCCCAGACACCGCGCCTCCTAGTTAATTAAATAGTGGTAATTAATTAATTTTGTTTGATATCGAAAAAGGGAGATTGAGAAAATGTATCGAAAGATATGGCTATAAATGTGGAGTTCTTTCCCTTAGATAATCTTAATACATTTCTTTAATAAATATTTTTATATTTTGTTTGCTGTTTTCACAGGCTTTGGACAAAAGTAAACGTTCCACTAGCATGTGACCTACTAGTCACGTGGAGACCCCAGAGGCTTCGCAGGCTGCTAGAGACAAGGGAAGTTGTGACCCCACATTGTCACCAGTGCATCTACAATAAAGAAATGCCCTTGTACCTCAGTGAACTGATCACTCCATGTGTCCCTCCGAGAGCCCTGTGCTCCATGGACTCAACGCTTCTAGTGATGCCACGCTTTTCTATCAAAAGCTAAGGTCTACGGGCCTTATCAGTGCACGGACCAAAGGTTTGGCACTCACTCCCCCATTGATCTCAGACAGACAACATACTACACTACATGTAAGAAGAACATTAAGACCTCTCTGTTTAAAACTTTTTTTCAAAGATTAGTTTTTCATTTAAGCTCAAGTGTTTTTGTTTGTAATATTATCACAGCGCCTTGAGCCTACATCATGATTGTTAAATTCAATGACATCATGCGGAATGTCTTTTTCCAGCAAAGCTAAAAATAGCTCAGGAAATTCTGATCTGCCTCCTTCCTCTAGTCGAAAATCTTCTACAAAGTCGATGTCTATCATACCAGCTCATATACAACTAGAAGAAAATGAGAAGGCTGACACACTGGCCAAGAGTGGGAGAACTAACTCACAAATAATCTCTGCACTCTATCCAGAAGAATTGAAGAAATTAATTGTAAATAAAATAAATGAGAAATGGACGAGCTCTCATTCAGATCACAAGAAAGATGACGCTTACTATAAGCTATCCCGACAAGATCAACGTCTAATCTTTCGACTTAGGACCGGACACAACAGAATGTGACAACACATGTACCGGAAACTCAAAATTGGAACCAGTGAAATCAGCCCATGTGGAGTATCACCAGAGAATGCCGACCACGTCCTCCAAAACTGCTCTCTTTACAAAGAGGCCCGTATAAGACATTGGCCCCAAATCACCCAAATAGAAAGAAAACTATGTGGAGAGCTCCCTGATTTGGAAACCACTGCGCAGTTCATCTCATGTATTGGTCTAGTCATCTGAACACTCAAACATAACAATGAGAACGAAGAAGAAGAATGCGGAATGTCTTTTTCCAGCAAAGCTAAAAATAGCTCGGGAAATTCTGATCTGCCTCCTTCCTCTAGTCGAAAATCTTCTACAGAGTCGATATCTTTCAGAATATATAAGAGAGGATTAATAAGAAAGATTGCCAGTAGTGAATTCGCATACCGTACTGTTTCACTATTTTCAGAGTGGATGAATCTATTCGGTGGTGGTTGTAACAGAAGTGCACCCCCCCCCCCCCCGAAACGCTTAGCCGGCATTGCTTTAACAGACATAGAAGAAATCAACTGGCAGCATGTGGCTTCCGTACGAGACAGCTGGAGATGTCTTACAAAGACCTCGGGGATACACATTTGAGGCCAAAATTAAATTCAGCGCCGAGAACAGACGTATACGTCGAAAAGAGAGCCCAAAATCGACCACTGGTGGACAACGGCTATGTCTGCCCTGGATGTGGCAAAATATTTAGGTCGCAGCTGGGACTAAGCAGCCACGTGAAATACTGCTCTCCTCATCTATCTTCGGACTCGAACCCAAGTCTTATTATACAATTTGGTGTCGTTATGTTGACTGAATTATTGTGAGTCTTCATTCTTCAATTCCATTCAAAAATTCAACTTTCAAATTTAAATAGTGTTCTGTGATCTAGTCATATTGACCTGAATCACGCGAGTTTCTTTGCCACTGGATCTAGAATCACTATAACCTGAGTTCACACTATAGTAGCGTGACTTTACCATAGTCACCCTAACCATTTCTTTCCATATTCAATATCAAATATGCTTTTGTTTTTGTTTTGTTTTGTAGAGAGTTGTTCCACCTTCCCTCTCTTAGAGTTATGTTTGTAGAAACAAATATGTGAATTACTATGTATAGGATGGCTGCCTGGTCGTGCGGTTTGCGCGCTGGACAGTCGTTCGGATTTATCGACGGTCGAGGGTTCAAACCCAGCCCGTTCCCATCCCCCGTCGTCCTGCGGGAGGTTTGGACTAGGAAGTAAACTATCTTCCACTCTGAAGGAACATCCGAAATATGTAAAACATAAAACTCACACGTCTTCAGCGTCCTAAAAATATGTCTCTAAACATGAGCTATTTAATCTAGCATACCGTGGGCGCTCATAGGCTTAGTCTGCGTCCATTAATTCTGGATCTGGTTCATTGCACTTAGCCGTAACATGGGGCAATGCGCATATGCAGGGGGAGGGAACTAGGTGTCATTAAACTAGAGCTCAAGGGGTTCTCTCCCTTTGGTCATCTACACTTTTTTTAGGGGGTCGACTGAACATATGTGTTTATACTGTTTGTTTTTATAATTTATTGTTGTTGTTATCCACGATTTTGGACATTAAAACACAAAGAAACAAAAGATTTAGTAAAGGACTTTCTAGGTCCGCAAGACCTGTGCGACTCGAAGCTGTAAATCAGGGGTTCTCAACCTGTGCCTCGCGACCCCCTTTGGGGTTCGATTGACGATTTGCCAGGGGTCGCCTAAGACGATCCAAAATATGGATTGTTATTGACTACTCATTTATTGCTGTTTGAATGTGTGCGGGGAGGGGGGTCGCGGCAGAGTGGAGGATTGTAAAAAGGGGTCGCCGAGCATTAAAGGTTGAGAACTGCTGCTGTAAATGATGGTTACATGTGTAGATAAAGTGGGAAGATAAGTGGATCTATAGACCATAACAGAGTAGAAACTGTATGCTAGTGTGTTGAAAGTAACAGTTCTACAATCGTGTAACATTGTGTAAAATATTGTGATTTAAAGTACACTGGTCGACCGGCGGCGTAGCACACCCCGCTATTTTGCAGGGCCGGCCTTAGGATACTGCAAATTATGCATCCGCAATGTGCCGCGAACTTTCATAGGACCCGGGCTAATTCTAGGTGTATAAATTATTAAATTAAACCATTTTAGAACTTATAACAGATTTCCCTCGGCATCCGGATTTTTCAGGAGCTCCTGGAAATCTCCTGACTTGCAAAATATACGAAAAAGTCCTGGAAATATCATGAAATTATTAAAAATCTTTTGAAAACTCATACAAATCTCCTGAAATATATACACAAAAAAATGTAATTTGGGGGTGTCATTTACTATTGTCACGTACACAGTATCTATATTTAGTTCGTCAGCGACCTCGGGAAATTCCTTCACGCGGAGAGCTATGGATGTGATTGGTTTTGAAATATTAATTATTGTAAATTGGGCTGCACTCATTGGTTGGCATTGCAACGAGGTGCGTTAGACACGTGACAACGCTATACCCGGGGAAAGGATCTAGATTTTTAGTCAGTCTTGTATGGAACATGGAAGTGAGAACATGTACTAGAGTTTTGTATTAGAACTCAGTTATATTATTGTGTAGATCTATCATTTTATTCAAGTACATTTAACCATTGTAATTATTTGTGAATAGCTTTTTCAAGTTCTAAATTAAAGTAATTGTTTTAGACGAAGAGAAGTTTCATCATTGAATATAGTAACATACTTAGATCGATTTAGCGATTGTCCACTTTCTGAAGGATCGTGTTATCAGCTAGGTCTAGCTACTTCTATACAATCATCTTATTAAAAGACAATTTCAAGATCCTCGGCAATCACGATCATTGATAGTGTGATATAGATCAAGATCATCTTCAACGTGACATCTATCATAGCATCTGTGTAGACCTGTGGCATCTGACATCCACTATTGATGATTGTGACAACTACGGAAAACGCCAATCCTATGCGCGATAAAAAAAAACGCATTATGCAATACCCGTAATTGTGGAATCTAGTGAAAGAAGCTTCTCGCGCCTCAAACTAATGAAGAAGTCAACAATTCTCAAAGATTGATTGAAACATTTGGTAATTCTTGCTATTGAGCGTGATCTTTGTAGGAAACAGAATTCTTATGATATACTGTATGACTTCGCTACATGCAAAGCTCATGTAGTAGTTCTGTGCGTAGTAAAGAATGAATACAATGCAAAGACGTATATAATATCTAATACAAACTCTTAATTTTCACTAATTATCCATATCCCTACCCAAACTTGGCCCTGCAAAATCCGTTTCGCATTGGGTCCACAATGGTTAAGTCCGCCCTGCTATTTATTGACAAGTGAATACTACTTGTTCTCCCCGCCCCCTCTCTTTTTTTTTTCGCCTCTAAAATTACGTGGGGTAGCTCTAGTCCGTCCGACTTGCAGAAATAAAAGAGTGATCTTTCCATTACTTGGTGTACAAACTCATGAGCCATGGAGCGAATTATATATATATATATTTACTTCATGACTTATGAGGTAGACTAATATGGAGATTTTTATTAATACAACGATACATTTATGTCTCTTGAACAAGTTTCATTAACTTTAATTGATTTGTGTCAATAATTCTTCATAATAGGCTATACGATAACGTAATCTAAAATATGCATTTATATGTAAGACTAAGCTAAGAATGTGCAGTTAAATCACAAACCTATATAAAAATCAGATATCTTTTGGATATGGGAATTTATAAAAAAAAAAAAATACATAGGGGAAAAAACAATTAGGAATCGAACTCAAGTAGGTCGGCTGATATGGAAGAGTTTTCCCCTTCTGCCACAGTAGAAAGAGATTGTTGAAGTAGTACATATGTTGAAGTCCTTCAAGAATAGGGGTTCTCAACCTGTGAGTCGCGATCCCCTTGTGGGTCAATTGACCATTTGCCACGGGTCGCCTAAGACCATCGAAAATATGGATTGGCATTGTCTACTCTTCTATTGCTGTATGTGTGTGTGTGTGTGTGGAGGGGGGTCGCGGCAGAGTGGGGGATTGTAAAAAGGGTCGCCGAGCTTAAAAGGTTGAGAACCGCTGTTCAAGAACATCATGAGATACAGACTCACGAATGCCTTGTCTCCCGTCCGGCCGAATTGAGCTGTACTAGGTTTTGGAACAGACTTACCCTAATTTAGAGATGCCCCCTCTTTGAGCAAGTGGGTGTGTGTGTTACACGAGGGAGTGTGTGTGTGTTGTTCCTTGGTGAATGTGGGTTAGTGAACCAAGGTAAACACTGACTTAGTCCATCACGAATTATCTTCTCTTTGCCAGCGCCCCCAGACTCCCCCGCTGACACCCCACTAAGAAGTGTGTGAAGACATATGGACATTAACAAGCTGTCGATCAAGCAGATTAGAGGCATCACGCCTAATCACATTGAGAGGATCTTAGGCACTGCGGACTACGTGCGTAGGGACAAGACGAGTTTACCGCGGGACTCTCCTTCAATGACGTCTGTGCCAATTATCTCTGACGGACGCTAATAAAATAAGAGTCTAATAAGAGTCTAAGATCAATTTGAACAGAAATGATAATATTAATAAGGAAAATATTATATTATATTTACGGAAGACTTTCGGTATTTACGTTGTAACCAAGGCCGAATTTAAGGGAGGGCAAGCGGGGCCTTGTCATATATCAGTTTTAGAACCCTTGTACGCTCCACAAGAAAGGTCCTCGACAAAAAGGATAAAAATATATCCGAACTTCGACGGGTCAGAAACTTCGAAGTTGTTTTGTTTTTTTTACATTTTTATCGCATTTTACCGCTAACACTTTAAATTTTACTGTCGTGATTAAGAAGCGTCTCTTCTAGCATGCTCTTAGTTAGATACATGCAACATTCTAGAGGAGGTGGGGCGACATAGTCTAAAAATTGGTTAAAATATAAATAATTAGTATATATTATTAATATAAGTAAAGAATTCGTATACAAATTGTGTGATTTCTCAACTAAAATTCACCGAGGGCAATCGCCCGACCCCCCCCCCCCCCCCGGGACTCGCCAGTGCTCCGGATTTACGACAGTGTGTCTACCAAGGGCCCTAATCTCCTCAAACTAAAAAATATACCCATTGTAAAATTTGGCATATGAAATGTTTTTACAGAAGGGAAAAGAGACGATATACAAGTGTAATCTGCTTTCATTCTTCTACAATATTGACTTGCTTTTAGATTTAAGTATTATTATTAATAAGTGTATATTTATTAAAGTTTTTTACAAAAAAAATGTAAGAGGCCTTCACATACTTAAATCCGACCCTGCTTGTAAGCCACATATTCTGACACACGTGACTCAAAGCCGTTGTTGGAATAGGGGGGGTGGGGGGGGTATATTTAATTAAGTTCTCTTTTAGTCGTCTGCTCTTGTCTTGGGCGCCTCTTTTCGTTCGGTCTTCTATGTATTTGCAGGGCCGGATTCAATTAAGTGGAGCCCCCCCTCTAGACCAGTGTTTCCCAAACTGTTTGCGAGGTGTTCCACGAACTGCTGGGTTAATTAACTAAAAAGCCACCACGTGAATTAATCTCTAAGTAAATGCAAGGGGGGGGGGAACACTTTTATTAGTTTTTCTTGATGACAATAAAGCCGAGTCCCAGCTTGAGGGGGGCCCCCACTTGAGTATTTTATACATTAAATAGTAAGTATTACGCAAAATTCAGAGGTCACAAAGAGGTCAAGCCACCCTCATTCACCAAGCGTAAACAAACAACATTTAGTCACGTGACCATATTGATAAAACAACGGGAAAAAAATCCCGTGACAGCCATTATGAATTAAACATGAGATCGTAAATTATATAGAAGAGATAGAGCACCACGTGGCTAAATGTTGTTTGTTTACGGTTGGTGAATGAGGCCCATTAAACAAGATTCCCCTAACACATACATGTCTCACATGACTGATTGTTTAAGTACAATGGGCACACGCTGGACATGGCCTTCTGACACACTGGACATGGCCTTCAGACACACTGGACATGGCCTTCAGACATACTGGACATGGCCTTCTGACACTCTGGACACAAGAAGAAAATAAACAATTCGGTTACACTACAATCAGAGATTTTTGTTTCGCTTTAAAAAGTAAACGTTTATTAACTCTTTCATTATTTACATTCTAGTGGAATCAACGTTGATATCGTCAGTTAGGAGAGAAAGAGTTAATAACACTGAGTACCGAGTTGAAGCTATACCAGCCACACAAACTAAAACCTCAAAATATCTATTTGTTATAATCAATGAAAAACTGTCATGGAATCCCTATATTAATGAAGCTATTAAAAAAATCAAACAAAGCATTAGGATTTATTAAAAGAATTTTTTACATATCAAACAAGAACATAAAACTAAAATACTACTAAACTTAAGTTAGGCCAATATTAGAATATGCATTGTCCGTTTGGGATCCTTAAACTCAACAAAAGATAAAGAAGCTAGAATAAATAACAAAAGAGCATTGAATTGATAATAAACGAATATTCCTATTTGATTAGAGTAACACCATTAGGAAAATCACTAAACATAGAGATACTTCAGGACAAAAGAATAAAAAGTAAAGTAGCTATGATTCATAAAACACTAATCCATAACTTACAAATAGAACAAAGTTACAAAGACAGCATGTGTGGAAACACAAACTCAAAATCGGTCCCCGAAGTGGTCCACCTAGGCAGGTAAAAAGACAGGTTTCAATATTTTCAGAAAGAACATCAGAATGAAATTCTATCAAAGACAAATGAGAGAGAAGAATGGAGAAAGAAGGTTGACAGATCTTGTGTGGTGCCCCAGCGGTCCAGCAGACCAAAGAATGGTGAAAGTGAATGTGAAGTTAAATGTGAACCTGGCCTAACTTATGTCTTATAATGAATATCTAATTACTGTAATGGTTTTGTAAAGGGTCAATCTCTTATTCAAATCCTCAAGAAAAAAAAATTTCGTAAAAAAAATAAAAATTTCCTTTAGTTAAGTGTTCCATAGGTATATACAACACCGCAGTTCACGCGATAATATGAAAAACTACTTATTAATTGTTGTTTTAAATTATGTCCAATTTGTTTGCATACTAAATAGATTTTTCTCTTTAAAAACAGTAAACATTTTTGTGTAAATGTAGAACTTACATAACTTAGCAATACAAATGTAAAAACAAAAATTTTTGGCAAAAAATCTAAAACCTTTTGCATAAAATGTGTTAAAAATATGGTAAATGTTGCATTTTCCCCTACTAAAAAACCTTCCTTGTTGTTTACTATTAATAGTAAATAATTGTAAAAGTGGTGTATTTTTATGAAAAAACTGCTTGCATAAGTGATTTTAAAAATGAGATTTTTCGATTTTAGAAAAGAAAAAAGTAGCCGTTGCATCAGAACTTTGAATGGTCTAAAATATTATGATGTCAGATTTTTACTATCGTTTCTAGTTTACGAGATCTAAACGGGACGGACGGACAGACAGACATTCCACACAAAACTAACTAGCGTCTTTTCCCCTTTCGGGGTCCGCTTAAAACAAAAGATAATAAATTACTCAGAAAGACAAAAAGATAGAGGCATATTTCTTATTCCATGCGCGAGAACTAATTCAAACAAATGCTCCTTCTTCGCTAGTGACATTAGAGGATGGAATGGGTTGCCTGAATCAGCCAGGAAAACCAACGACTTAGCATAGTTTAAGTCATTGAGTAACATACATGTCTAGATTGACACATGAGATGAGCATAATGTATGTATGTTCTTCGAAGTAACGTCTGTAATATATAAGATACAATGTAAAAAATATTGTATATAAAACAGGCATTGAAAAATTTAAACTGATAGTTTGGTCACGTGATCTATCTCCAAGATTGAAAACACGACCTGTGCGATAAGGTGTGATTTTTTTTTTAAATATAAAAAAAAACAACTCTATTTACATCCGATGTTTGATTCAAGAACCTATTCGCTCTGCCCACTTCAGATCAACGAGTTCTCTCCCCCAGGGCCTAGAATCAAAGAGCGATCTACTCGTCTGGTTTGCCAGTTGTTTTTTGAAATCCTGTATGTTTAGTGCATTGCCTGGTAAGCTTACGAAAGAATTAAGTTATTATTTGAATCTAATTGAACTGTCTTGAGTTTACCTGGCAATGAAAAGTAAAGAGATTGGATGCTTTTTTGTTTTAAATTTATTGTAAACAAATTGAATAGTTGAGTCTACATTTTATGTCAGGAGAAATTTCTTCAAAAAAAATTCGCAATAAGTTATTTTAAAAGTAGGCTGTAACATTGTATCTTCAGAAGAAAAGAATTTTAAAGTTAAGACTAAGTAGATCTAGGGTTTTTATTTTTATTTCATTATCCTCTGTTAAGAAGAAACGTCTCTAATTTATAAGCTAAGATAAGACGACTTCGAAAGATTAACGTAAAATACAGACTGATTAAAAAAGATTTTATCTAAAAGTCGGGCGTTGAACGAGAGCTCTGTCACTGACGGTCGTTGACTTGTAGCACCAAACTGCTGGTAGTCCGATGTAGGCGTAATTTATCTTAACGAATAAAAGTTATAATAACTTTAATAACGTCATTGTGAAAAAAAAACTTATAACTTTTATTATAATATAGACAAAATCAAGTTAATATGAATAGTACATGAACCTGGAAATCTGCGATGAGAAAAAAAATTAAAACAAATATATTATTAACACATATGTACAGGCTTACAATTTCAACTCACAGGTGTATGTTGAAAAGTATATAAAAAGTGTATCTCAACTCCCATAGAACCAAGAGTTCTGGCTATCCAATATTCCTGTTTTTATCTCCCCTTTCGTCAGCCATTTCTCTCACATTTCG
The DNA here is from genome assembly GCA_030265305.1 of Biomphalaria pfeifferi. Lineage (NCBI taxonomy): Eukaryota > Metazoa > Mollusca > Gastropoda > Planorbidae > Biomphalaria > Biomphalaria pfeifferi. The sequence continues at coordinate 24,093 of JASAOG010000290.1, read as the reverse complement.
TCAATACTTCTAAAAATTACATCAGCCAACACACGCACACATTTCATAACAAATATTTGTACAAATCTTCCAATTCTTCAAACGCTTTATTTCAAACATTTTTTTTGTTAAAGCTCAGATCTCCTGTAAAAATCAAATGCAACACAAGATATAAATACTAGAGTATCAAGATCCGAGTTTTTTGTGTGTTTTCTTCTATTGTATGGATGTATTCATTTAGCTAGCAGGGAGAGACGGCGAATCAAAACCACCCACGGGCTAACAGTTTATATACAGATGGGTCATAGCGATACGTGAATTGATGTGTCCGGTATCGATACACCCATAGCATGAGTACCAAATTGTATATCGACCCACAGAGAAATAATAGAAACTATAAATATGGCGGCACTACACGATCTATATATGAGAGAAAGACGGAACTAGAGGTGACGCCAGATAGAAGGCATTCAAGGGGTTTATGGGACAGTGCGGAGTATACAGCCTCGTTTGTAGTTTTATGCTTGGATGTAATATCATGAGAAGGGAGAACGGGGCGGGGCGAAAGACGGTGACACTGTTTGCGCATGCGTGGAAGAGATGAAAAAGAGGAACTAAATATTGCCACTTCAATGAAACAAAAGAAAATATGTTAAGGGGGAAGTAATCACCATATTTTTTTTTTTTAAAGTAATGTCTGTATTTTATAAAATATGGAAAGAGATTATATTCAAACATATGCAGTGGAGACCTGCAGAAGCACACGCAGGGGGGGGGGGGGCTGTTAAGACACGCGTATGAAGGGCACCCTGCCAGAGGCGTAGCTATGGTGGGGGGGGGGGGTGAGGGGGAGAATTCAAAAATGATTGTTTTTTACATCAAATATTACTCAAAATGCAGGTGCCTCCAAAGAGGCCAAGCCCTCAAATGATGACCAATTCCTAGCTACGCCACTTGGCCCTGCACATGCTATACAACATATTAAACAATATTTAGGTTCACAGTCAACAATAAGCAAATAAGTAACATTAGCGTAATGGAAAGTAACACTCTAGTATCTTGAACGGGTGCACTTTTGCGCACCATATCCATACAACAAACAAACTGTTACTTTTGATTTCCTCATCCTTTGCCTCTTTAGATATCCTTATCCCAAATAATTATTCCCCCCCCCCCCCCCCCCAAATATTTTTTAAAGAAAAAGTTATTATTAAAGTACGCCATTCAAAGATGAAAGGGAGACACATACAGGAAGGGTTAGATAAGTGAATTGCACTGAATGCTTTGTTTGGTTACGATTGGTTAATATTTCATGCCATCACTTTATCTGTTGTTGGCGTTTGGTTCAGCTGAACTTGTTTATGAAGTCTTGTCAACATGGCGTTGGCTGTGTGTCGACTGCTTAAACACAGAGAGAGAGAGAGAGAGAGAGAGAAAGAGAGAGGTAACTTGCTTGCCTTCCATCAGTAAAGTTCATAGTAACCTAATTAAGTGAAAAGGTCAACAATATTTTTACAAAAATTTCATTACGTTTTCTAGTTTTGTATTACGAAACGTTTCTATCTGCCTTGACGTCTCTATCCGCCTTGACGTCTATTTCTGCCTTGAAGTCTCTTTACGCCTTGACGTCTCAATCTGTCTTGACGTCTCAATCTGTCTTGACGTCTCTTTCTGCCTTCACGTCTCTTTACGCCTTAACATTTCTTTCTGCCTTGGCTTCCTATCTGCCCTGACGTGTCAATATGCCTTACCGTCCTGACGTCTCTATCTGCTCCCACGTCTCTATCTGCCCTGACATCGCTTTCTTCCTTGACGTCTTTATATGCTCTGTCGTCTCTTTCTACATTGACGTCTCTATCTGCCCTGACGTCTCTCTCTCCCTTGACCTTGTCCTTCACCTACACGGCTCCCAATCCCACACTCAATTTAGATTCCAGCGTCATGCTCCACTGCGCATCCCATAAGCCCCCACACCCCTCTTCAGTGAATGGACTCGTCCATCAAAATGGTTTAGTCAATTATTAATATCAATACAAGGACAATGACAATCTTGCGGGCTTATACTGATAGAAAGAGGCTTTGTCCTGAAATGGAAAGAATTAGGAGAGGTCAAATGCGAAAAGAAAAGAATGTACTAGAAGATGTTCCCAGAGCACGATGGTACACAAACATTTTAAAATCAAAAACTAACTCAACCATCACATTAATGCTGCTTGCACACTACACGATTTTAGATTTTAAGTGACCACATGATATTAATTAAAGAGCATTTAGCCTTGAGGTTGAAATACTAGGCTAGAGTCTAAAAAATACTGGAGTGACTAGAGTACACTCTAAAATTAGAGTCCAGCAAGCAAAATATAAAAATAGTTTATTAAAAGGCTTATATAAGGGGAAGAACTCCACATGTACTACTTAATCTCAATACTGTACGTTTTTTTTTCTTTTTTCGATATTAAACAAATTAATTAGTTTCCAATATTTAATTAACTTAATGGCTATTTTTTTTTTATTGATTCATGTTTTGTTATGAATAATGAATATTTGTGCTAAGTTTCAACTTCATAAAGAATGGCTAGTGGGAGAAATAACGTGTCGAAAATTCGTACCAGACAGACAAAGTGAATTAATGTAATTTTTGTAAAAAAATACTGAACTAAAATACATTCTAAGATTTGCCAATCGTTCACAACTAAAATTGATGACAACAAAATAATTAAACAATTAATCTAACTCATGCTAAATAACTGAGTGCCAACTTGGCATATTTTCTTTATGCCTCCATCTGGCACCTTGCCAACTCAATTACTTTCAAGATGTTCTATTCATCCTTTTATTAACTCAAATAACGTCTCTACCCGAATAATAAAAAAATATATGCTTTAATTTTAATCATGAAATTTTTTTTATTAGAAATCCGGATGATTTTTATATAATTAGGAAAAAAATTTAAAGTACCCCCAAAAACATATATTTAATAAAATAAAATTTCACACACATAAAAAAAAAGGCAAATAGGAATATAAAATTATTTTTTGGGGGGCCAAAATCAATATGGCGGCTTAAAAGTTCTAATTTGAAGTCAAGCAGACGACAGCTTTCTATAAAGCTCGAACTAGAGTAAAAGCGAATGACGCGAAGGCATTTTTCTTTCGAGAGTATATGGAATTCAGTGTCGTCATAATTGAAATTTGTTGGCTAAAGTGATTGTGTCTTATAGAAGAGGTTCATTGGTTAATTAGTTCGTTGTTTCCAGTTCAAACTTAATAAAAGTTTTGTAACGCTTTGACCTTTGACCATTTCGTTGTTTATTTAAATTTCGTATCCTCCTGCCCCTCCCCTCAATAAACACCTATCGTTACACACGAGATCACATATACACACTACAGAGTATTACTTCCCTTTATGTTATTGCTGACTGCTGTGAGTTTTCTCCCTTATTAAGTTTGCCCTGACAAGAAATCAATAGTCAATATTATTTCTTAAATTTCCTGAAAGGTCTATGATATGTTTTCGCTGATTCCTTCAGCGCAGACAAGTTGTTTATACTGATACCTCGCTGAGCCGCCATTCTGTCGCCATTTTTATTTGAACTAGTTAAATCAAAAGTACAACGAATGCTTACAACAAACCGTGAAGTACGAATACAGTCTAAAATGTAAATTGTGTATGTTTAGTTCTTATGTCATTAGTTCAGTTTTATGTCACTAGTACAGTTTTTATGTCACTAGTTCAGTTTTATGTCATTAGTTCAGCTTTATGTCATCAGTTCAGTTCCACGGCATTAGTTCAGATTTTATGACATTAGTTCAGTTCCATGCCATTAGTTCAGCTTTTATGTCATTAGTTCAGCTTTTATGACATTAGCTCAGCTTTTATGCCATTAGTTCAGCTTTTATGTCATTAGTTCAGTTTTTATGTCATTAGTTCAGTTTTTTTGTCATTAGTCCAGCTTTCATGTCATTAGTTCAGCTCATACGCCATTAGTTCAGCTTTTATGTCATTAGTTCAGTTTTTATGCCATTAATTCAGCTTTCATGACATTAGTTCAGCTTTTTATGTCATTAGTTCAGCTTTTATGTCATCAGTTCAGCTTTTATGCCATTAGTTCAGCTTTTATGTCATTAGTTCAGCCTTTATGTCATTAGTTCAGCTTTTATGTCATTAGTTCAGCTTTTGTTATAAGTTCAGTTTCATGTCATTAGTTCAGCTTTTATGTCATTATTTCAGTTTTTATGTCATTAGTTCAGTTTATGTCATCAGTTCAGCTTTTATGTCATTAGTTCAGCTTTTATGTTATAAGTTCAGTTTCATGTCATCAGTTCAGCTTCTATGTCATTAGTTAAGTGTTATGACACAAGACTCTTTTAAAATAATAGAGACACTCTCAGGGTCTAACTTCAGGAACTCTTAAATATTCTTACAGCTAACGTCATCCGAATATTTATAACTTACTTCATGTCCATATTTTCCTTCTTTCTAATTTTTAACCACTGTTCCATTCAATAACCAGATTGCACCATGTGTTATTCACACCATGCTGCGCTACGATCGTAAAATTCAGTTCTTATGCCATTAGTTCAGTTTAATGACAGTTCAGCTTTTATGGCATTAGTTCAGTTTAATGTCCCTAGTTCAGTTCAAAGACATCAGTTCAGCTTTCATGGCATTATTTCTGTTCAATGACATTAGTTCTTTTTTATGACATTAGTTCAGTTTAATGACATTAGTTCAGTTTAATGACATTAGTTCAGTTTAATGACATTGGTTCAGCTTTTAAGCCATACTATTTCAAAAGCGTTATGTCTACATGCTACATCACTAGCAGACATGACGCCTCGCAGCCAATGTCTAAATGTCAACTGTAGCTTATGTCGACAGCCTACTGACGGGAGCACACGTCATTCAGCCAATCTTCAGAATGACCACACAAAATCATTGACATAGGGGAGCGAAATGACGTCACTTTGTACTGACGCAATGGGTGGGGCTGTGTCGTAAATCATTGTGTCAGCTGAACTTAATAAATGACCTTTCACCGAGAGGCTTGGCACGGAGTCAAGGGCAAATCAATGCCTGAGAAGCGTGAACAAGTTAGGTCACAATTTACAATAAGTTTATAAAGACTTACATTTCAAACACTTTTGAATTACTTTTACGGATGATTTAGAAAGATGTTTACCAATAGTAAATCATTAAATTTTTACTTGTTTTGCCACTTGTATGGAACAAATACTAGTGTGCACGGTACACCAGAAACAACTTGGAATTAGAACAGACAGAGCATTAAATTTCCTAATAATATCAAATATTTAACAATATTCTCTAACTTACAAACCTTATTTACAAATACGTTGTTATAATTAAACGCAACTTATGCCAAAGTGCAGTGCACAGTTCATGTTTATTAAAAACAGACTTATTTCCGTCATTTTGGACTATGACGTAATTATCATTAATTAATTATCAAACTACTTCCGTGTGATAGTTTAAAAACTTTTGCTATTTTTAGCGCCTCCTTCATGCACATTGCGCCATGATTTCCTCTTCCTTTGGACAAGTGGCGAGATGGGATATCTTGGAGAAGGTTTCAGATCTTCCTTTAGGCGTTCAGCAAACGTAGCCCTGCTCGAGTCCGAAGTCAAACTCGAGAACCCTAATAGGTAGCCACACATCACAGCCTTTTGCCTTGTTTAGGACCTCCTTCAATGGCAGGCCCGTCCAATCTTTTATGTTGTCCTCCCATCGCTTTCTCTGTCTGCCTCTTATTCCTTTTCCTGGTACGGTCCCCGACGGAAGGTCTTTGCGAGCCCCAGCAGATCTTGTAATATGACCATTGATTTTAAGCTTGCGTTGTTTTTTTTTTACAATAGTTAACAGGTCATCATAGAACTAACAAGGGGTGATAACAATTTTTTTTATAATGAACTGCACGATACTAAATGCTATAAGTTTTTAAACCACAAACCTAGGTTAAATAGGATAGTTAGTATTTGTTCGCATAATGCAACAGAGAAGATAACCCAACAAAGACACTAGAGACAGTGGTTTTGGAGTGTATGTTCGTATTTCTGATGCAATCAGAAGCAAAGTTGGGAGGATGGTTTGTTTGTGTAGGATGAACAGATTCTGATGAAACCATGTGGTTCTATATGTTTGCTGACTACACAGCGTGGGAGAACAAGGCGAGAGATTAGTGAAGGAAATACGTGTATTTTTTTAGGTTGAGATATTTTGTTTAAATTCGTCAACATCTTTATTAAACTTGTGTTTCTAGTTTGTACATAAATCTACATTGCAGTAGAAAGAGGTGCAAATATATTTTTAAAAGTTAGATTCAATTTTGCAGCCGACAAGGGGACTAAATTGGTGGGGGCCTCTCACAGGAAATAATTTGTAGATACAGAAATGCGAAACTTTGATCAACTCTCAAATATACGTCTATGAAGATGAGATCTACGTCTACTAGCCTAGCTCTAAGTCTCGATTAGAATTCGTGAATAACACTATTGCAGACTCCTAGGCCCACCAGGGAGGGCAAATTCCACCCACCAGAGAGGCTGTAAGTTTTCATCATGCTCTGGCTATAACTAAAAAAAAAACAGAAATGGAAAAGTTGGACAAGGCCCAAAAATGCTCGTGGATTCTGGGAGCGCATGAGGCGCCCTGACCGTACTTCCCCGTGGTGGAGGCTGTCTAGGCCTAAAGCAAGCTATTATAGCACAGTGCAGGACAGTCCACTGTTCTGTTGGCTCATATTTCTCACGGCTATGGCCAAATTTCGACTCACGGTGCCCCCGCTGCGGGGAAGAAGAGGACACCGTGCCTCATATTCTGTTTAACTGCCCCTGTATGTTGACATTTATGCACGACGCAAGACAGCAGGGTTTCTGTCCAGGGCTTTTGCAAGAGTGGATTTGAGTCTTTCAAGCCCTCACTCAAATGGAGTTTGATGATGATAATGATTCGTGAATGTTTACATGGACTTGTTAAACTACCTATGCTAGAAGAACCTTGTTTATTCCTATTGGTGAATATGTCAAAACGTTATATCGAGTCTGTTAAATTAAAACGCAAGCAAAAAAAGAGGAGCAAGCAAAAAAAAAAGTGCTTTATTACATTTCGTTATTTCTCAGCAATGATTGTTTTAACCAAACAATATATATTACAATATAAACAATATATTCGTTGTTTTATATTTGTTATGTAATATTTGTTATATAATATTTGTTATGTAATATTTGTTATGTTATATTTGTTATGTTATATTTGTTGTGTTATATTTATTATGTTATATTTGTTATGTAATATGTGTTATGTTATATTTGTTATGTTATATTTGTTATGTTATATTTGTTATGTTATATTTGTTATGTAATATGTGTTATGTTATATTTGTTATGTTATATTTGTTATGTTATATTTGTTATGTTATAGTTGTTATGTTATATTTGCTATGCGTTATGTTACTTTTATGGTGTTTATTTTTATTTTTTTAATTTTATTTTGGAGCTACCAAACTCACGTCGCCTAGAGACCCCGATTACCCAAGGCCGGCCCTGCTATATAGCCGTTTTTCTAAGGTTTTAAACTAAATAGGTTCATCGACGTCACTACATATGCCAGATTTCTCGAATGCGCGAGTTGCATTTCTTGACAATTCTACAAGGATCAATAGGATGTTCCTAAGCAGTTACTCCTCTTTGATGTCCTGTTTGCTTCAGTTACTTCCCCTATGTTAAATAACAGACAATTAGTATGCCAGCTCGACATAGCAACTTCCGTTTCACGTGGTCACCTGCAGTGTCCTAGATCTAAAAAGAAAAAAAAAGCCAAGCGCTAAAACAAACGATTTCCAAGGTTGATGTCTGATCACTGCAAGCCCTATCTGGCAAGTTTCAAATGTCCCTATGCTGTGCTAGCTTGCCAGATTTATTGGCTGCAAGGGTCAATAACATATATTAAGCCAACTTCTCGGACATCTGGCGGGGAATTCGTAGCGATTTAGGTGACTTGAATTAATTGGTGCCCTTTGTGACATAAAATTATAAAGACAGCTAGAATTTAGATCTACATCCTTAAGACGTTACAGAAGAATGCATAACAAATATAACATAACAAATGTAGCATAACAAATATAACATAACAAATATAACACAACAAATATAGCATAACAAATATAACTTAACAAATATAACATAACAAATATAACACAACAAATATAACACAACAAATATAGCATAACAAATATAACATAACAAATATAACATAACAAATATAACACAACAAATATAACATAACAAATATAGCATAACAAATATAACATAACAAATGTGGATGGCTGCCTGGTCGTGCGGTTTGCGCGCTGGACTGTAGTTCAGATTTATCGATGGTCCCGGGTTCAAACCCTGCCCGCTCCCATCCCCCGTCGTCCTGCGGGAGGTTTGGACTAGAAAGTAATTATCTTCAACTCTGAAGGAGCATCCGAAACATGTAAAACATTTTACAAACAAACATTTTACGAATGGGGCCAATGGAAAAGTTTCAATGTGGAATTTTAAAAATCTTAAGTAGTTATTTTTTAAAAATTTTACATATTATACATTTTGCAATCAGATATCGTTGCAAAGTAAATACTTATTTAATGATAGTATTGGGGAACGAATATAGCAAGATACATTGATTTAGTTTTCGTTTAATTCAATATATATTTTATGCTATAATGACTAGATCGCGAATAGGGCGGCCAGATCTATGACATTGAAAATAAAAAGTCGAAGGTAACTGTTTGGGCACGACATGGCCTAAATTGTGCCGATGTGCCAAAAACTCAAACTCAACTCTGTGATGCCATAGACTGACTTTGCTATTATTTTGTAAGAACTTTAAAACAAAAACAACATATAAAAAATAATTTTAAAAAATAGCTTGTCAAAGAGGAAGACCTCCATATATATATATATATAGCTGTGGCATTTTACGTCTCGAGAGACGATCTTTACCCTTTGCAACTTCTTGTATGTATATAATATAGCATTTATTTATTTATTTTCAGATTTCAAACAAAACAATTAATAATCAATTGACTAATTAGTGAAATTTATAATGAGGTCATGTTTTGTTAGGTACAGTATATCATTGTTTCAACTTATTCCGAGAATGGGGTGTGTGAGAAATAGAGTGTAAAGGGACAAAATCCCACATATTTAGACCATATCTATGAATACTGAAGGACTTATGTCCCTTGTTAGTATCAAACTAAATAGTGAATAGCCAGCGATTAATTGACTAATTGGTTACTTTTTTAATTTGTTGATTCATGTTTTGTTTGGTACAATGAATAATTGTGTAAAGTTTAAATTTGATCCGTGAATGGGAAGTGGGAGAAATAATGTGGACAAAACGTGTACCAGACAGACAGACAGACAGACTTGAAATAAGCTTTGTAAAAATCATATTCAAGAAAAGCTAATTGACATTTGGTATTGATGCTCAAGAAACTAGATTATACGACAGATATTGGATAAGGGAGATAATTAGACCAGATTAATTTAAATATTATTACAATGTTTTTTTCGTTCTTTATTCATTTTTGTGATCACCACTTTTTCATTGTATCAATCAAACGTTTTAACCTGAAATACTACGCATAGTTGAATATTGCAATAGTTGCAAAATCATTCGTTTAAAAAAGACGCAATGTTATTTATAAGGGGGCTTGTGGGTGGGGCCGGGGTAAGATCCTCACTAAGGTCAAGGTCGTTGTTGTTTTTTGTAACGTGAAAAATCATTCTAGTCTGTCTCATGCATCAAGATGTAACGGAATGACGTCATTTCGTTCCATCTGCAAAAAGAATGTTTCTTTTTAGTTCACGCACACACACACAAAACCATAAGTAAGAACACACAATCTTACAAACGCACGCACACACAGAGTCATACTGTGTTAACCCAGCTTTACATTTCAGTGGTGAAGAGGTTAGAACAAACAAAACAACTGTTTCTCTACTGCAGTTCCAATCTAGTGTTTAGTGTGCACTGGTGCTACAATGATGTCTGGATGTTGACTGTCAATAGATGACGTCAGCAACCTGAACAGCGTCTTGATGACTGACCGGCTGGGAGAAAGCACGTGACGTGTGAACGAGAGATGCACGAAATAGACATGCATAACTGGGGAAATGATGAGAGACAGGGAGGGAGGGAGAGAGAGAGAGAGAAAGAGAGAAAAAGTGAACGAGAGAAATAGGGGCAAAGAAAGAGAGATAGAGAGAGAATGGAGAGAGGGAAAAAGAGAGAAAAAATGGGATGGAGAAAATGAAAGAGAGAGGGTGAAAAAAAGATGGAGTAAGAGCGTGTGGCAGTGAAAGAGAGAAGAAGAAAGATTGTAAAAAAAGAAAATAGAGGGTAACGTAGTATTAGATAGAAGACGCGAGAGAGAGAGAGAGAACGAGAGAGAGAGAGGGAGAAAAGAGAGAGAGAGAGAAAGATAGAGAGAGAGAGAAAGGGAGAGAGAAAGAAAGAAAGAGAGAGCGAGAGAAAGAAAGAGAGAAAGAGAAAGAGAGAGAGAGAAAGAGAGAGAGAGAGAGAACGTAGCAGGCACACAAAATGTGTAAGCAAGATACATTCCAAGCCTCCAATCGCCCTACCTGGCACTGTACCAACTATGTTCCGAAGCTCAGGTTACTACGCTCTAGGAGATGTGTGCAAGAGATTGAAGGGTTGAGGGCGGAGCCCAGGTAACAAAACACATGTTAGCAGTTGGAGCCTGTTTAGTCCCAGTCACTAGACTCCTCAATTTCACCTTCTATTCAATACTTAATCAATCAGACATACCCACTTTACTTACTTAAAGAACCAAAGTAATGCACAGGAAACAAGTACAGTAACTATAAAGTAATACTGACCTTCCACACAACAAGAGATTTTATCGTTGGATATTTGTTCAATGGACTACACTAATTGATTTTTCCCTTAAACTAGTCTCCACATTAGCTGTGTTTGAAACTGAAAGAAATATTACCTCGTATTTAATTTAATAATAGGCACTTACTCGGAGATGATAGTACTGTCTATGTTTCATTTATTAAAAATGATTGCGTTGGGTTTAACCAGATGGCAGTGGGTTGTTTTTTTTTTAGTGGCTTTTTCTTTAAAAAAAAAAGTCAACATATTATTTTATATTAATAATAATACAAAAGAAATTATATAAAACAAATTCTTTTGAAGAAATTAATTTTAAACGCATATATTCCAACGCTTCATGTATGACCGTGGAGTAGACTGCAGCATAAGTTTCAGAAGATGATGATAGTGTCATTTTATAATAATCTTTGCACAGTTCTCTCCCTAGAATCAACTTTCCAATTATTATTGTAAGAAAATATGAGTTAATAAAATTCATCCTAAAGTGTTTTTTTGTTTGTTTTTGTTTTTTTGGTAACAATTTTTCCTATTAAGAAGCCAAGACGTGTATATATCATCCTACATAATCTGTCTGGGGTCTGTTAGAGTTAGTGTTATTTTTTTAAAAGTACTTAGGATATATACATTGAAAATGTTAACAATAGAAATTTGAATAGAACAATCAAATGAAAAATGTCAGTTATTAAGAGTAACAAAAAAACTAAAACAAATTAATTCCACTTATCTTATTCATGGTAAACCAGTAACACAAAGTAAAAACGCAAAATACCTAGGTGTTATAATAAATGAAAAATTGTCATGGAATCCGCATATTGATGAAACTATAAAAAAATCAAACAAAGCATTAGGATTTATTAAAAGAAATTTCTATAAATCAAATAAGAAAATAAAACTAAAATGTTATTTAACCTTGGTTAGGCCAATAATACAATATTCATCCTCTGTTTGGGACCCCTCAACTCAAGAAAACATTAAGAAACTGGAACAGACACAAAATAGAGCAGTGAGATTTATAACAAACGAATATTCACATTTGACTAGAGTAACACCTATAGTAAAATCACTAAATTTAGAAAGCCTTCAGGACAGAAGACTCAAAAGTAAATTAGCAATTATACATAAAACACTGAACCATAATCTTCAAATACAAAAACAAAATCTAATAAAATACTCTGAAAGACACAAAGATAAAGGCACATTCCTCGTTCCATATGCTAGGACAAATTTGTACAAATACTCCTTCTTCCCTAGTGCTATTAGAGCATGGAATGGGTTGCCTGAGCTAGCCAGGAAAACAAGTGACCTTGGCAGAATATAAGTCATTGGTTAATATGCATGACTAAATGCATGACGCGTAGGACGTAATCATCTTCATTTTTTTTTTGAAGTAACGTCTGTATTATATAAGATAAGAAGATAAGATGAACATTAATTGATATTTAAACATTGTAACATCTTAGTTACATTTTGTTCCCATTTGTCTTCATTGTTTAGGGTTCTTGTTTGCTCCTTTTTGATACATTTAAACCAGTTTTTAAATATTATTATTGGTAAACTTGCAGTTGTTTGGCTTAACTTTTATTAAACATAAACATACACACACATATACAAACAATAACGTACATATATGCACACCCACATGCATACATATAAATACATTGTTTGTAAAATGTTTGTTTGTAAAATGTTTGTTTGTAAAATGTTTGTTTGTAAAATGTTTGTTTGTAAAATGTTTGTTTGTAAAATGTTTGTTTGTAAAATGTTTGTTTGTAAAATGTTTGTAAAATGTTTATTTGTAAAATGTTTGTTTGTAAAATGTTTGTTTGTAAAATGTTTGTTTGTAAAATGTTTGTTTGTAAAATGTTTGTTTGTAAAATGTTTTCTATGCTTTGGATGTTCCTTCAGAGTTGAGGATAATTTGCTTCCTAGTCCAAACCTCCCGCGGGACGACGGGGATGGGAGCGGGCAGGGTTTGAACCCGGGACCATCGATAACTCCGAACGACAGTCCAGCGCGCAAGCCGCACGACAAGGCAGCCATCCTATACATAGTAATTCACATACATCTATATTTGTTTTTTTTATTTTTTTCCCCCTGGAAATGACAATTCTTCGAGATTTGGAAAACTACTTCCGCATCATCAAGGTGGCAATCATGTCTGCTAGGGTCAGTATCTGGGGAGTTTTGCATTTGCGACCATTTCTCCGTGACTGGCTTTTAGTCACGCGGGCCAATTAGAGTCTTACAAAAGGGTTATGCTATCCTTGAAAAACTGATGTTCTGAATCATATTGAACTTTCAATAGCATATGTGTCTGTAGACTAGACACGCATGTACAATATGGACATAGATGCAGGAGAATAATTGTTGCAACATCCGTAACATAGAAATTAAAAAAAGATAATATAAAAATGCGATTATTATTCTTATGAACATAAATATTAACTTAAGGATGTGATTCTTTACCATAGTTTTTTTTTTGAAGATCCTAAGGTTTATTAATTCATGTTCAATATTTGAGAAATAGTTTCATATTTTTAAATTTCAAAATAAAGACATATGATTTAAAGTTTTAATGGGGTCATCTATGTGTAAGCTCTGCTAATTGGGATTTAGTTAGTAAATTTTATTATGTATAAAGAAACACATCGTAAATGGTTATTGTTATGAGAACTATAATAAGTTGTGTTTCATTTTATTGAACTTTCAGCCAGAGATTACTAGTCAAATAACATTACTATGTGATTACAGTTAAAACTGTTATTATTACCTCTATTTTAACAAATAACACAATAAGAAATAAAACTGTACTAAAGATGAAATTATTTGAAAATATTGATATAGTAGTCTCCCCTAGAAAAAAAATTCACACTTTTGTAACTAAGTTAATATCTTTTAGCTACACAATGCCTGGTCGTATAGTTTCTTGATTTTTTTCGAAAATATGCAAATCAAAAAGGGAAGTAATCGCTGAGTCTTTAGAATGCATGACTAGTCTGACTCAATGATACGTGTAGGACGCAATTATTTATTTTTTGGAAGTAACGTCTGTAATTTATAAGATAGGATAAGACATCTGCAATAAGAAGGTTTGGGGAAATGAATTAGGAATGTAGCTGGCCATATTTCAACTTCTATTTTCTATTAACTTCACAAATATTATTATTATTATAGCTTTTATATAGCGCTACTTTCATGCTTATAGCATGCTCAGAGCGCTTTAGTCCAATCTCATTTGTGGACCGGTGGGGGGGTGGAGGGGGTATCTAGGAGTTGGTTTTTCGTGCTGCCTTTAGTTAACCAGAGACTTCAATCTAGTGATTAGCAATGTAAGACATATAGACAATACACTAAGAACGTAGCTTTAGACCCACATAGCACCAAGAACTGAAACAGCACAAACTTACACATTTCAAAAAGACAGACAAGAGAATATAAACTGTGTCAACAGAAACATTACAACCCTGATATTAACTCCCCTTGGCTACCACGTAAATTAGCTCCCCCCCCCCCCCCCCCCCCATCTATTTTTCTGTCTCCATTTATACACGTAAACAAACAAAGCGCAAACAAACGCACACGTAACCATTCTCTATCTCTCTTTCTCTCTCTCTCTTTTTCCCTCCCTCTAAATATGTAATGAGTTCAATCCCGCCTGTTGTCATTACGGCCGGAGATCGGAGATCTCCGTTTCTCCTAATGTCTGATGGCTGCTTTTGTGATGTGTGATCTTTAAAGTGACACTTTAAGTGATCATCATGCAATTATTTAGTAGGAAACTAGCAAATTAAAAACTGTTGCACTATTTTAAACGAAATACGAACTAAATACAATCCAACCTTCCATTTGATAGAGAACTCGACCCTGACTTGGCTGCTATATCTATAATCTATAACACTTCTCTTGGGTACAATTCACTTACTTTCCCTGTATGCAGGAATGATGCATACTGTGTCATCAATATACCACCAATAATGACACGGCCTAGTACCCTAGTGGTAGACATTTAGTACTGTTAGACATTTAGTTTGTATAGAGACGCACCATAGTTGACGGACTTTTAACGCGACATTTAGTGACGTCACGTCTTAATGGGTTATAGTCTATTGATGTTATTACTATATATAGCCTTATCTTCTTATCTTATAAAATACAGACGTTACTTTTAAACAGAAGATGATATTACGTCCTACGCGTTATGCATCTTGTCATGCATATTACAAATTCTTCTTCTTCATCGTTCTCATTGTTATGTTGGAGCGTTCCGATGACTAGACCAATACATGAGATGAACTGCGCAGTGGTTTCCAAATCAGGGAGCTCTCCATATAGCTTTCTTTCTATTGGGGTGTTTTGGGGCCAGTGTCTTGTACGGGCCTCTCGGTAAAGAGATCAGTTTTGGAGGACGTGGTCGGTATTCTCTGGTGACACTCCACGTGGAGAGACCTCACTGGTTCCAACTTTGAGCTTCCGGTACATGTGTTGTCGCATTCTGTTGTGTCCGGTCCTGAGTCGAAAGATTAGACGTTGGTCTTGTCAGGATAGCTTATAGTAAGCGTCATCTTTCTTGTGATTTGGATGAGAGCTCGTCCATTTCTCATTTATTTTATTTACAATTAATTTCTTCAATTCTTCTGGATAGAGTGCAGAGTTTAATTGTGAGATGTTACCAATGACTTAAATTATGCCAAGTCACTGGTTTTCCTGGCTGGCTCAGGCAGCCCATTACATGCTCTAATAGCTCTAGGGAAGAAGGGACACTTATATAAATTTGTCCTAGCATATGGAATGAGGAATGTGACATTATCTTTCTGAGTATTTTATTAGATTTTGTTTTTGTATTTGAAGATTATGGTTCAGTGTTTTATGTATAATTGCTAATTTACTTTTGAGTCTTCTGTCCTGAAGGCTTTCTAAATTTAGTGATTTTACTCAAGGTGTTACTCTAGTCAAATGTGAATATTCGTTTGTTATAAATCTCACTGCTCTATTTTGTGTCTGTTCCAGTTTCTTAATGTTCTCTAAAATGGAGTGTTAGCTCTTGAGGGAGATAACTTCGTATTACGGACAAGGACCTGACCGTGGCCGTTTCAGTAGTCAGCTTCATTCAAGTATATTATGGTCTGGTCTTTCTACTTGTTAAATGTTTAAAATATCTAACACACTTGTACAAGAAACCCAGACATCTCCAGAGTAATCTGTCACCAGACAGCCATCAACAGAATCAGGGCCTATTACACTAAGGCAGCGGTTCGGCGACCCCTTTTTACAATCCCTCACTCTGCCGTGACCTCCCTACACACACACATACATACAGCAATCGAAGAGTAGACAATAACAATCCATATTTTCGATGGTCTTAGGCGACCCCTGGCAAATGGTCAATCGACCACCAAGTGGGTCGCGACCCACAAGGCTGAGAACCCCTGCACTAAGGACATGATCAAACCAAACGTCTTGTCCCTGCCTATTTTTGTAATAGCTAATATCTTTTAAGCTACACAGGTGTTAACAAGCCTGAAAGCAGTAAATACCTCAGAGATATCAGCTTAATGTTAAGGGAAGATCTATAAACCCTTTTTTGATGGTTGATCCGTTGTTAAAAGAAATAGCGTCTCTATTTATGTACATGCATCGAAAAAGTCTATAACTTTCCACTAAACCTAAACATTCAGTCGCTTTGCTACTTCCCAGAAGACCACTTAGACCCAGAATGCATTTTCAGTTTCGTATGACCTACATTGCAACATCCATGCTTACGAGTTGAATTTTAATTATTCCAACATACATTTATGCACATTTCCTGTACACTCTAGACTGTGAACAATAAAAGGTGTACGCTCTAAATCTTTCTTGTATGGATTTCATTCATCTCATTCCTGGTATTCCAATCATCAAATTATTGTTTCTTGTAACTGATTTATTTCATGCTTTGGGGACAAGAGTGACATTTATTTTTTATTTTAGTTTGGGATTTCACTGGTTGTGTCCTTGACATCTTGTGTGTGTGACACAGGGTACTATTTCTGAATTTGGGGAGGGAGGCGTTTTGTTATCAACGTGAGTGGTGCCATGCCATTCAGCATCTGGGTGCTAGACCCACGGGTTTTAAATACAAAATGTTTACTGCTCAATTTAATTTCTTTCTAATTGTTTGTATTGCTTTCCGGCTTGTGGCACGCGACACGAGTGTCGGAAATTGACTTTTCTAATGCAGAATGGATGCTCATGACCTGGATGCTCATGACCTGGATGCTCATGACCTGGATGCTCATGACCTGGATGCTCATGAACTGGATGCTTATGAACTGGATGCTCATGACCTGGATGCTCAAGACCTGGATGCTCAAGACCTGGATGCTCAAGACCTGGATTCTCATGACCTGGATGCTCATGACCTGGATGCTCATGACCTGGATGCTCAAGACCTGGATGCTCAAGACCTTGATGCTCAAGACCTGGATGCTCATGAACTGGATGCTCATGAACTGGATGCTCATGACCTGGATGCTCAAGACCTGGATGCTCAAGATCTGGATGCTCATGACCTGGATGCTCATGACCTGGATGCTCAAGACCTGGATGCTCATGACCTGGATGCTCTTGACCTGGATGCTCATGACCTGGATGCTCAAGACCTGGATGATCATGACCTGAATGCTCAAGACCTGGATGCTCAAGACCTGGATGCTCATGACCTGGATGCTCATGATCTGGATGCTCATAACCTGGATGCTCAAGACCTGGATGCTCAAGACCTGGATGCTCATGACCTGGATGCTCAAGACCTAACTCCTCTCATGTAAACTATATGGATGTTACATGAATATGACAAAAGACTCGTGAATGACCTTTTAATAACTCCATCTGTCAATAAGGCAACTTTATTGTTTTGTGAAAACATTGTTTAGATTCGTTTTCCAGTTGTCTTTAATGTACATCTTCAGCTTCACCTTTACCATTCCCTAAGCATGTTGGACTGTTGGAGCATCACGCAAGATTTGTCGACCGTCTTTCTCCATTCCTCTCTGTCTTTTGTCTTGGATAGAACCTCTAATTCATTGGCAGGCCCGACCATTCTTTAATGTTGTCCTCCCATCGCTTTCTCTGTCTGCCTATTCTTCTTCTTTCTCCTGGTACTGTTCCCTGAATAACTGTATGTACTCATGATATTTTACACATTTACTTGCAGAACTTGGAAGTGTGTTCGTCTTGGTTGGGGTCGATTTTGAAGATCCTCATGTCAGGCGTGCAAACATCGGTATACCTTAAAAGTGGGCAACTGCGTATTCACTGACTTATATTAGATCAGTGTTTCCCAACCTGCGGCCCCCAATCCTTCTATTAGATCAGTGTTTCCCAACATGCGGCCCCCCCATCCTTCTATTAGATCAGTGTTTCCCAACCTGCGGCCCCCAATCCTTCTATTAGATCAGTGTTTCCCAACCTGCGGCCCCCAATCCTTCTATTAGATCAGTGTTTCCCAACCTGCGGCCCCCATCCTTCTATTAGATCAGTGTTTCCCAACCTGCGGCCCCCCATCATTCTATTAGATCAGTGTTTCCCTAACTGTACTCCGTGGGAGTAGGCCACAACGTGAATTAAGAGAGAGAGAGAGACAGACAGAAAAATGAAGGAAGGAAGCGAGAGAGAGACACACTGAAAAAGAGAGACAGACTGACATAGAAACAGAGAGAGAGACATACACAGAGAGAGAGAAAGACAGAGAGAAAGAGAGACAGAGAGAAAGAGAGACAGAGAGAAAGAGAGACAGAGAGAAAGAGAGACAGAGAGAAAGAGAGACAGAGAGAAAGAGAGACAGAGAGAAAGAGAGACAGAGAGAAAAAGAGACAGAGAGAAAAAGAGACAGAGAGAGAGAGATAAAGACAGAGAGAAAGAGAGACAGAGAGAAAGAATACAAAGAGACAGAGAAAAAGAGACAGAAAAGGAGACAGAGAGAGAGATAAAGACAGAGAGAAAGAGAGACAGAGAGAAAGAGAGACAGAGAAAAAGAGAGACAGAGAGAAAGAGAGACAGAGAGAAAGAGAGACAGAGAGAAAGAGAGACAGAGAGAAAGAGAGACAGAGAGAAAGAGAGACAGAGAGAAAGAGAGACAGAGAGAAAGAGAGACAGAGAGAGAAAGATAAAGACAGAGAGAAAGAGAGACAGAGAGAGAAAGATAGATAATAGATAGATAGATAGAAACATAGACAGGCAGACAGACAGACATACAAAAGACAGACAGACAGACAGGCTGACAGACAGACTGACAGACAGACAGATAGACAGATAGACAGATAGATAGATAGATAGATAGATAGATAGATAGATAGATAGATAGATAGATAGATAGAAAGATAGAGAGAGAGACAGAGAGACAGAGAGAGAGAGAGAATGCGTAAGACTCACACAAGTCAAGATGACTGATCTCAAAACACGGAATGCCTCCCGCTTCAAGGGAAAACACATTCCTCTATCCTACGCAATTTATTATATGATTGATAACCTTATTTTCTAGGTGATTGATACATCTAGTTACTCGGTGATTGATCATAGCGTGATTGATTTAGATGTACAGCAGCAAAGAAATCTGTACACATCGATATTAATTACAAAATATTTGACTTTATCTTAAACATAACCTTGGTTAGACCTATATTAGCATAAGGGCCCTCTGTTTGGAACCCCTCAACTGAGGAAAACAAAGAGACTACAAGTGCAAATAGTCATTTTTGACTACAATCACAATTTAGGAACACTTTTATTACTAAAAAAAAAAAAAAGCTATTAAACATAAAACACGGAATCCTAACTTAAAAATACAAAATAAAACCTAATAAAATACCCAGAAAGACACAAAAGATACAGGCACATTTCTTATTCCATATGCCAGGACAAATTATTACGAATGCTCCTTTTCCCTAACGCCTGGCAAGGGATAATTAACTAGAAAAACTAATGATTTATCAGAGTTTAAGTCACTAATTAACACGCAAGACTAGTTTAACACATGGATACGAGGAGGACGTAATTATCTTATCTTTAGAAGAAACGTCTGTAATTTATAAGATAAAACATAAGTCTTGATACTAAGAATAAGAAAATGTTTAATCTTGTTAGTTTTTAAATTTATAATACATGTGAAACTAGATCTTTTATTATAAAGTACAGACGTTCCTTCTTATCTTATCTTATATAATACAGACGTTACTCATGCATGTTAGCCAATGACTTAAATTCTGTCAAGTCACTGGTTTTCCTGGCTGGCTCAGACAACCCATTCCATGCTCTAATAGCGCTAGGGAAGAAGGAACATTTGTACAAATTTGTTCAGAAGATAGTCATAACAAAAAAGTACATCAATCGCTAAAAACTTTATACAAATATTTAATGATCTTCCAAAAAAACACGACAAGAAAAATCTAAAAATGGTTCTATGAATTGCTTCGGTTTATTTCGTCTGTTTCTTGAGCCTGAATTACAGACTCAAGTCCTAACGTAAGCGTGCAGGGTTTGAACGTGGGACCATCGTGACTACAATGCAGCATTTGCTAGTTTCATGCAGTTGCTGAGCAATTTCCTTCTCCACATTTCTTACGCATAGCAATGAATAGAACAGAAAATAGTTTGTAACTACTAAAATATTTTTTTACTTGTTCGACTAAACTTAAACGCTACACACACGTTTAATGCAAATATTGTCAACCTTTTTTACAACTATTACTTTCAATTATCTTTCCTAAATTCTGTAGTTACTAAATGTATAGTTGAAAAATGAAGAACGTAAAGATATAACACATTTTAATACAAAAATATACGATTGCAACATTTGTTCACGATATTTAGTAAGCTTCCTAATCTCGAAACACGCTTAAACTTAGCACAATTATCCATTGTCGAGCTCAATAAAGGCTATGGCTTTTTTTAAAACTTATCTTATCTTATATAATACAGACGTTACTTCAAAAAAGAATGTGATTACGTCCTACGCGTTATGCATAGTCATGCATATTAACCAATGACTTAAATTTTGCCAAGTCACTGGTTTTCCTGGCTAGCTCAGGCAACCCATTCAATGCACTAATAGCACTAGGGAAGAAGGAGTATTTGTACAAATTTGTCCTAGTATATGGAACGAGGAATGTGCCTTTATCTTTGTGTCTTTCAGAGTATTTTATTAGATTTTGTTTTTTGTATTTGAGGATTATGGTTCAGTGTTTTATGTATAATTTTTTATACTGTACTCATCGTTATTCTCACCAGCTACTATTGCTGACTATAGAGAAATTCAATGTTACTGGTTGAATTTTAATGACAATTATGTTTTATAAATAGATTATATCTTCAGAGAAGTTAACCCAGTCATTGCATTATATCCATAATAAATCATCAATGTTCTGCACTAATCTTCGGACTCGAAGACAAGCCTTATTATTATAATTGTTATTTATAAACTTTAAGTAGAGTATGCAAGCTTAAAAAATACGAGTGTTCCCAAATATTGATTGTCTTTGATAGATACTATTTCTTTGTATTGACAGATACTATTTCTTTGTACTAATAGGTACTATTTCTTTGTACTGATAGATACTATTTCTATGTATTGATAGATACTATTTCTTTGTACTGATAGATACTATTTCTATGTACTGATAGATAGATAGATAGATAGATAGATAGATAGATAGATAGATAGATAGATAGATAGATAGATAGATAGATAGAAAGATATAGATAGAAAGATAGATAGATAGATAGATAGTTAGATAGATAGATAGATAGATAGATAGATAGATAGATAGATAGATAGATTAGATAGATAGATATAAGATAGATAGATAGACAGACAGACAGACAGACAGACAGACAGACAGACAGACAGATAGATAGATAGATAGATAGATAGATAGATAGATAGATAGATAGATAGATAGATAGATAGATAGATAGATAGATAGATAGATAGGTTTTCAAGGGGGGGGGATTATCGCTAGAACAGACATAGGTTCATGTTTTCACTGTTAAGTGTTAGTTTAAATCTGCATAGGTTCAACTGCAACATTGGTAGCTCCATAACTGATTAGAACACTAGCCACCAGGGCCAGGCTTAAATATGTGGAGGCCCCGGGGCAGGATTTATTTGGTGGTTCCCACACTTTTTAAAATAAAATACATTTACTTAATAATAATAATAATAAATATCTAAAGGAATGCAATATTTTAAAAAATATTTTCCATGTTTCGGATGTTCCTTCAGAATTGAAGATAATCTACTTCCTAGTCCAAACCTCCCGCTGGACGACGGGGATGGGAGCGGGCAGGGTTTGAACCCGGGACCATCGTTAAGTCCAAACGACAGTCCAGCGCAAATTGTACGACCATGCAGTCAATAGAGTACTTGTAAATTTAATCATATTTTCTTTCTTTAAATATTATGAGCACGCTAGAAGCGGATATTTCTTCATTTGTTGCCAACTGTAAGCTTTAAAGTATTGTAGGTCAAATTGGGAATATCCGCATCATATGTATCCCCTTTATTGTGGAGAGCCCGGGGCAATAGCTGTTATGTATTTATGTTTCTTGCTGAGTGTTGTGTACTGATCTGTTCAAGTGTGTCAAAATGTCTTGGTGTCCAGGTCAGCTTGTGTATTGTGAACTGTTTTGTTATTCTTGTTTAATGAAGCCTAGGATCAAGAACGTGTCCTCTTGCAGTGATTTAGTAGGTTACTACAGAAGCCACGCCTGTCCTCTCTTAAATCCGGTCCTGTTATTAGGACATGCCAGGACACATTTCCCAGGGAGCACCTGGTGTCAAACCGGAACCCGTTCCGTCAACGTATGGATCTATAAAAGTAGAGTTCCCCTTTCAGACCTTGTGGTCTATATGGCACATGATGTAAAGGTCATCTGTTTCTGTGGCCAGCACGATGACCAACCGCCTTTACTTTTCCCCAACTGATGCCAGGTACCCATTAGATTTGGTTGGACTTAGAAGCGCCTAAGGATCTTGAAATTAAAAATCCCAGCCTTCACCAGGATTCGCACCCAGGATCCCGCTTCGTAAGCCAAGCGCTATACCGCTCAGCCACCGCGCCCCCCTCATTTACTAGTGCAACATCACAAAAAACCTTTAAGAACAATGACATGCAGTTTTGACTTTGTTTCCTCATTGCTGAGTTGTTTGCCATAGATTACAACTATATTAACTATGAACTAGTATATACCAATTAGCACATGTTAGTACATTTCGGATATCTGACACAGGTAAGCCCCAGGTTAGACGACACCCAAATTCCACTAGTGACATCATCACCAACCCATCACGAGGAAGGGGGAGCAGCACAGCTGGCTTAACACGGACTAACTCGGCCCAAATTGGCTCAACACGGGCCTATCACAGACTTTTGACGATGACTCAGACCAAAGTGCCTCAATACGAGCCCATCACAGAATGACTTGGCGATGATTCAGCCCAAACTGGCTTCCTAAGAATGAAGATCATTAAATTTTACTGATCGCGCATATTCAAGCAACCAAATAAGTAACTTGATCTTATAGAAATTTTCTTAAACAGGACATGGACATTCGATAGACATTTTGTCCACAAAACTGATAAGAAAAAAGAAATGCTTTATGATCTCTTATACCGTAAATGGCGGCTTTTCCGTAAAAGCGCTGGACTGTCGTTCGGCCGTCTCGATGGTCCCGGGTTCAAACCCTACCCGCTGCCATCCCTGTCGTCCTGCGGGAGGTTTGGGCTAGGATGTTGAGCATCTTCGACTCGGACAGATCCGAAAAATGTCAAACATTTACAAAAATATTTACAAGCTTTAGAAGTAAGATATTTTGTTCTTATTGTTTGTGGGGAGAAATATCTAGTTCAAGCAGTTTAAAAAGAAAGACGTCTGTTGCCACACTCAGCATTTTTGTAGTACCCAGTCGAGTCCCAATTGGCACAACTGAAAAAAGTCTATTGCCACTCTGAAAGCAATTGTGAAGTGAAATTGCGCATGAACTGTTGACAGATGAGACAATTCTGACTGATCTTTTCAAGTTGGGATCTAAATTTCAAGTCTCTCTCTCTCTCTCATCTTTTTCTCTCTTTGTCTCTCACCCTTCTGCCTCTCCTTCTCTTTCTGATTTACTCTTTCATTTTGTCGCCTCGCTTGTTCTTTTCTTCTCTCTTTC
>JASAOG010000289.1:392500-568382 GCA_030265305.1 Biomphalaria pfeifferi | reverse complement strand
AATAGTTCAGCCACATTTGCTTGAAAAGCTTCCATTCCTCACACTTTTTCTTCACATTTAAAGGAGGTGGAGGGTTAATTCTTGGTTTAAAGTTAGTTTTATTTACAGTTTTCATTTTAGAACTTTTAGAAAGCTGCCACCATGTTAAATTATCACTATACACACTAACAATACTGATGTTTAAAAGTTACTCTCCATTTTTATTAACGAGAAAAACAAGGAGAGACCAACCAGCAGAAAATAATACATAGTGAATACACACTACTGACACACTTAAGAGTAAACCGTGAACACGTGAACATACTGAACAGTAGAACAAGGGAGACTACATGGAAGCAAACAAACACACACACAACATACATAAACATAAATACACATATAAATGTAACTCTTTCTAAAAGTTTGCAATGCCAAAAATTACAATGGACAAACAAAGCAAGTTTCAATTACGGAATTTGAAGCAGTATATCCATGAATTAGTGGACAATATATAAGTAGATTAGGATTACCTTGAATACTATTTGAAGTTATTTATGTATTGCATTAATATCTTGGAATACATTTTATCGTTGTATTTTGTTAAAATATTTGTTTTTACTATAGTGTATTATAATAGCTATAGTGTCAATTTCTTGAGTATAAAAGGAAAATATTTCAATAATATTTTAGGTATAAACACTTTGAATAAATTACTTTTCTTTTCTTTGAAATGTTTATCATATAATTTCTAAGATCTGAATGTATCTGTTCAGTATCAAACATCTTCTTGTCTTTATGCCTTTCATCCATTGCCAGCATGATTCAAACACAGACAGAGGTGGACTCCACTAATGCGAGAAATAAAGAATGCCACACAAAGAGAAAGCTCTATTAAAAAAAAAGTGATGAAAAAAACCCACACAACTAAATATCTTGTCAGGGATTATTTCTTCATTCGTTCACACGTAAACACATTTAGCCGTACAAGCAGAAAGGAAAAGAGGTAGAACAAGGGACACATGTATCATCTATTTCAGCATTTATTTATCGCAAGGAACAAGCTGCGAATCTAAGAAAAGTGAAAATGATGCCCCCAGCTGTTGCCTCTTGCCCAAGTCCGGCATATATCTGCCATCAGATTACATACGTACAGTTAGTAATAATAGCTAGATTCCCTAACGCACCCGCCCCTTTCCCCCTTTCCTTATACAATAAATAAAACGTCTCAGCCAAAGAGGGGACATTTTCTTTGATCTAATATTTTAGTTCGCGGCTTCTCTCTCCGAAACATTTTTATGCCCCTGTTTTGTTTACGTCATCAGAACCTGTTGTTTACGTCACGGGGACTTTCTTTCTCGGGGCCCCTTTTTTACAAACGACCTGTCATCGAAACGCCTCGAGGGATGTCTTGTCTCAACCCCCTGTTTCAGTTGAATACATTATAAACATCAGACAACCCAAATCTCACTTTATCCGTTGGTTAGAATGCGGCATCCCCACTTATATATATACCATAGAGAGTAAACTTTAGGAAGTTCGTTGTTTGTTATTACAGTGTCTGGTCTTCCCAAAGGTTTATGTATTTAGTGAGTTCCTGGTCTAGGATTTACTCACAGACTTCTGGGGGTGATGATGTACTAACACGATATGAAATGTAACTAATGAAATTATATTAGAGGCAGTAGAGCTAAGTGTCTCCTGTCCTGTTTACTTAAAACACAAAACCCGAACTTAAAAAAGAAAATTAATTACTTTTTAATTGATCCCCGGACACCCGTGCTAAGCTTGTAAGTAAAAAAATAAAAATAAAGTTTCGCTTTGTAGGCAAAGCGAGTGTTGTACATATGAATACAGCTTGTGTGTGTGTGTGTGTTTGTGTCCATGGTGTAACGTGAGTGGGGTATGGCCGGTTCAATGATCGAGAGCTCTAATACAAGTCCCTAAACTTAGTCCAGTTATCAAATGACCAATGACCGTGACTTGAACCTACGACCCTTGGATTGGAACTAATAATCATTCGAGATTCAGTATTTTGTTGTGCTGAATATTTGATTTAATAAGGCAGTGGTTCCCAAACTTTTTGTTCAACGGAACACTTCGAACTTTCTGATTATTTAGCGAAACACTTTGAACATTCTGATTATTTAGCGGAACACTTTGCTTATTTTTTATAATTGAGATTAATTCACGCGGTGGCCTACTAATTAATTATTTCAGCAGTTTGTGAAACACTTATTTAGGCCTCTCGGAATACTAGGGTTCCGCGAAACAAAGTTTGGGAAACACTGGTCTAGAACTTTTAGAAACAACATTGAAAATTTATAGAAATGTTTGCTGTTCAGAGGATACAGTGTAAACGACGTAGGCTTTTAGAAACGTTTAGAAACAAATCTTGTACGAAAATATAGAACAAATAAATTGAGCTTTCAAAAACATCTTATAACAATATAGAAAACCCGAATCTCACAAACTCAGAGGCAGCCCCCATCAAATTCACCAATGGACGAGTAATATATTCAAGCCATAGTCTTGTTTTGATCGTTTAAAGAAATTTTAAAAATTTGGCGTAATTTTTCACATAAAAAGCAAACAGTGCAACACGTCGTCTTTGATAAGACTTCTACCTCTTCTGGAATAAGTAGAGAAGCGTTAAGTGATCACATAAGATCAGCATGGAAACCTCCCGATACAGTGTCAGTGGCACCTAGGGAAAAAGCTCAGGGTGTCACCCCTCCCCATCAACTTTCTTGAAATATGTTCCAATGAACACTATTGCTAGTTTTTTTTTTTTTATTGAACCAATACAGTCAGCTGATTACCTACTTTTGTTAAATTTTACTCAAATGTAAAATCCCAAAAATTATTCTATTTATTCAAATGTTATTGCGAATTTTACAATAATATTTCAATTAAAATTATAAACAGACTTAACATCATATGAACATGTTTTTTTTGTTGTTATACTTTAAATGGTATAACGTTGTGCTGTATCATTTACGCTCAAACTACCACCTAGATGTGTCAATGCATCTTTGGGCATATATCTAGAGATCTTATTATTATCTTTTTCCATGTCTCTTCTTTTACCAAGTTATATTTTTTCCAACTTGTTAGTCACCCCCAAAATAATGTCGACTGGTGCGGTCCACACCCCTACCATCCCCTCCCCTTAGTGACGCCATTGCTTTAAGTTATCTTGAGATTTTATTATTATTTTTCCGATTTGTCTGCTATCGCCAAGAAATAATTTTTCCAACTTAGTTGCCACCCCCCAAAATGGTGTCGACGGTGCGGAACGCACCCTCCCCGCCCCCAAAGACGCCACTGCTTCAAGATATCTACTTCTTCCCAACAATTTGGATTCACATTTTGGAATAGACGTAGTAAAAAACAACGAGCCTGCACAACTGAACAGGTTTCTTATGAGAACAGCATAGAGGCTAATTAAACTATTACCCACTAGTAGGCCTCTACTTATCCTGATTCATAATCGCTCTATTTACCTAAGAGGTGTAGACTAGATCCAAAATATAAATATTTAGAGAATCTAGATCTAGACAAGATCTAGATTTCTTGACTAGTTCTAGATATGATATAGTCAAGATCTAGAATCTAGATCTACATCTTGATTAGATCTCTAGACTATTATCTATTATATAGTTCCTCCCTTACATATCGGTACGTACTGCCGTCTTCGGCTTCTACCATGTACCATCCAGAGGCGTATTTTGGCACTGTAGTAATTATGTAACATGAGGGTTCATATTGCATGAACATTCTGCCCTGGCCTCTGACTCTCTGTTCGACAAGAACTCTGCGTTCCTTTTCCTCCGGCCTCCTGAATCATCCAGGGGATTAAGGGTGGATTCAGGCTGATGCGACTCGAGGAAAATGTGTGTTTCCCTATCAGCCTCCATATGGTTTCGGCTACTTCTGCATGCATTGACAACATTTCTGCCGCTGCGGGTTGGCTTGTGTGGATGACTGCAGTGTTGGATTGCCTAGTATTCAGTGGCACTTCAACTGACAGTTCTGCTGGCTTGGGGGCAGGTTGCAGCTGTACTCCCTGTGGTTGTTCTACGGAGGCAACCTAAATGTTGCTCACTGCAGCACAAACATTAGGACAAGCTCGAGTGAAGTGGTCCCGGCTGCCACAATTCGAGCAGTAGCTTTTAGAAGGGTGTTGCTGGTGAGCCCGGTTCCCTGGCTTCTTTCGCTGACCTTGGAACCTGTTCCTCAGCTTGCAATTCCTAGCAAGATGGCCAGGTTTGTCACATGTGTAGCATTTTCTGTTATTCAAAGGCCTCCTCTGGCTAAGGGTGCGCTTTAATTGTAAGGCAATCTGTCTCACACTGCCGCTAATGTAATCAGGTTGATGATGGTTGGAGTGGGGACAGCTAGAGTTCTGTGGCCCCGAAAGTTGTAGGCGCACAATCTGGGCTGCAAGCTCATCCACTTGCTTGGAGAGAGCAGCTAGCTGGCCTTCAACCTTTATCTCACCGCATGTGAGATTGACTTGTGGTGCGACATCCTCGTCCTGTGCCCACCTAATGGCAATGTCTCTTAACGCCAGGAATTCGGTTTCTGGCCTATTGTGTAGTCTCTCTCGCAGGTCTCTCCTTAGGGTCCTGTCACTGAGGTTTTCTACAAACTGGCCCTCAGGATAGACTCGCTGAAGGGAGTTTTAGACTCTGCCTGTCAGTGAGTGCTTCAAATGCCTGAAGGAGACGGTGTGAGTAGGTGCGGACAGACTCATTCGGGTGCTGGCTTATTCTGAACAGCTGCCCAATGAGGCAGTTGATGCTCCGCCTTTCTCCATAAGTGGAGCGTAGAACTTGTACCAGGGCATCTGGACATGCCCTTGTCGTCTGAGGATGACACCTAAGTTCGGCCTTCACTGCCTCACCTAGATGTGAAATCAGGAACTCGCACTTCTCATCTGGCTGATGTGCTGGGACTTCTATGTCTATGTCTATTATCTCTATGTCTTGAAGGAACTCTTCGACTTCCCTGGCTGGGCCATCGCCATGGAAGCGTCGAATGTTCCACTCCGTTCTTGGCATCACAATCACTGTCTGAGGGAGACGGCTGCATTCTTGCTGCTGCTGCTGCCTCGCTGTTCATCTACGTAACTACTCAACAAAACTAAAGCCTACTAATCTCTCAATAACAATACCAAAAAAAACCAACAACTTAACTTCCACTAGCTCTACTTCCTATCAATGAACTCTAACACGAACCTAATCTATCCTAGTCCCCCCAAAAATATGCGTGTCTAGTCACTCAAGCACAGATCCCACTTATGACACCATAAATGTGAGCAGGTCAGGCAGGCGCGACTGGATAGACCTATTAACTGCTGCTCAACATTAAAATTTACCAACAGTAGGCAGATGTTAGCGCTACTGGGTGGGCTCAATCTGTGCACCTCGGTATGGTGACCAAGGGGATAGAGTCTCCTAAGTAGCCATACTAACTAACTATACTAACCTAAACTAAATGAAAGCAAGATAACGAAACTTTACTTTAGGATAAATAAACAAAACGGAACTTTATTTACATAAAAATAAATGAATCAATAATAAAATATCATATATACCTTAATCACTATAAACAACTAATACCAACCCCCCTGCTACTAAACCTACACTACCACAAACACTACACTACAAAAACAAAATAACACTAGATTCTAGATCTACAGCAAGAGTTACAGCAGAGTAATAGCAGTTATAATCAGCAGTTACATTCAGCAGCTAAAATCAGCAATAATAGCCTGCAATACATAAAATCATTTATCCTATTAGATCTAGAAAACTCAAAGCAGGACTGATGGACGCTGCCATCTTTAAATCGCATGCTCAAAACATAAACTGCCAACTACAAAATAAAACTAAATTAAAATATATCTAGCATATTTACACACAGTGTGACATAGATCTAGTAAAAGAAAATATAAAAAATTTCTACACTTACAGGCCGTCCCAGATACAGAAATATAAAATAATTACACGACAGACCACAAAGATCTTCGGCTGTCACACAGACATACTATACTAACCACTGGTCAACTTTACACTGAACTGTTTTAAAACAGCGTGGCATCACTTTTTAAACACCCCACCCTAACCTACACAAAAAGCGAAAGTACAAATAATAAATTTGGCACTATGCTAGGACAAATTTGTACAAATACTCCTTCTTCCCTAGTGCTATTAGAGCATGGAATGGGTTGCCTGAGCTAGCCAGGAAAACCAGTGACTTGGCAGAATTTAAGTCATTGGTTAATATGCATGACTAAATGCATGACGCGTATAACGTAATCATCTTCTTTTTTGAAGTAACGTCTGTATTATATAAGATAAGAAGATCTAGATCTAGAATTGATCTAGATAAATCTAGAACTAGAATCAAGAACTAAAATCTAGAACTAGAATTCAGACTAGAGATAGAATTGGAATCTAGGCTAGAACTAGATTTCTAGACTAGTTCTAGATCTAGTTTAAATCTGGATCCATATATATAAATCTAGATTTAGATCTATCTAGATCTCGATCTAGAATCTAGACTAGGTCTAGAAGCAAGATTAGCTAGATCTAGACTAGGTTAAGGTCAAGACTAAATAGACTCTAGATAAAGATCCAGAACTAAAGCTATATCCTAATCTAGACTAGAATCTAGACTAGATCTAGAAATAGAATCTAGATCTACTAGAGCTAGATATCTAGATCAATATTATGATCAGGATTAGTAGGCCTACTACTAGGTTATAGTGCACATGTGCTGTTCACATCAGATTCGCTTCTTAGTAAATCTGCACCCTTAAGCTATTAGGATTAGAAATGTAAATTTTGTTCAAATTGTTTAATACAATTAAATCTAAATCTAGATCTATTTCAGGCCTCTATTTATTATACTTTAGATTGTTGCCAAGTTTATAGCGAAATGAGGATACATGAAAACTGCGCGCTATAAAAGTGGTTCTTTTTTTATGATCTAAAATATCATGATGTCCGATTTTCATTTTCTGTTCTAGTTTCTGAGATCTAAACGGGACGGACGGACAGACGGGCCACACAAAACAAAACTTTTCCCCTTTCGGGCGCCGCTCAAAATGGATCATTTGTTATGGAGTGTTTGTGTGTGTTTATATAGTGACGGTGGGAAGAGGATAGCGATTGGTTGTGAATGATGCAACAGAGGTGGCATTGTCGTCACTTGGTCTTAGTAGGGGAGGCGACTCCAGAACGTAAGACTGAAAGGTGGTGTTATTGTAGTGAGTTAGATTAAAATATTATTACTTAAGTCTAATACATTATCACATTTATCAAAAGTTGATTTTGTCTAAATTATTTATAAAGTTATATTAGTATTGTTCACAAGTAAGTTATTCAAGTTATTTGAAGTCCTAATTGTTAAGATATAATGCGCCTACCAGCAGTTGTCTACCAGCCAGTTGTCTACCAGCCAGTTGTCTACCAGCCAGTTGTCTACCAGCCAGTTGTCTACCAGCAGTTGTCTACCAGCCAGTTGTCTACCAGCCAGTTGTCTACCAGCCAGTTGTCTACCAGCCAGTTGTCAACCAACAGTTGTCTACTAGCCAGTTGTCTACCAGCAGTTGTCTACCAGCAGTTGTCTACCAGCCAGTTGTCTACCAGCCAGTTGTCTACCAGCCAGTTGTCTACCAGCCAGTTGTCTACCAGCAGTTGTCTACCAGCAGTTGTCTACCAGCCAGTTGTCTACCAGCCAATTGTCTACCAGCCAGTTGTCTACCAGCAGTTGTCTACCAGCCAGTTGTCTACCAGCAGTTGTCTACCAGCCAGTTGTCTACCAGCCAGTTGTCTACCAGCAGTTGTCTACCAGCCAGTTGTCTACCAGCCAGTTGTCTACCAGCCAGTTGTCTACCAGCCAGTTGTCTACCAGCCAGTTGTCTACCAGCCAGTTATCTACCAGCCAGTTGTCTACCAGCAGTTGTCTACCAGCCAGTTGTCTACCAGCCAGTTGTCTACCAGCCAGTTGTCTACCAGCCAGTTGTCTACCAGCCAGTTGTCTACCAGCCAGTTGTCTACCAGCCAGTTTGGTGATACAAGCCAACGACCGATAACAACACCATTACAATTCCATTCGTTTGTTATTTCTTACTAGTCGGACATTACCCGCGGCCTGCCGGCCTAAGTTTGTGTTAACAAATCTAGTGGATTGGATTTAGATGTATTTATTTAAAAATGCTTTTGAAACACAAATTTGAAGATCTATTTTATTAAATAATGTTATCAGTAGACTATACTATCAGTTATAATGTGTCAAAGTAAAAAAACCATCTGTTCAAAGTGGAGTTTTAAAAATTAGATCTAGATTCTTTCGATCAAACATAGTAAACATGGCATAGATCCATTAAATAGTAACTTTCATAGAGGTGGTCAACTTTTTTTTTTGTTGAGGGTCTTAAGTTTGTTTTAGAGCTACTATACATGCGTCACGGTTCGAGTTAGCAGCCAAGGACCATTTATGCTAAGTTTTATCAAGATTGGTCAAACGTTGTTGATTTCTATTCGAGACATAAATACTTTCTACTTTAAAGTATAGATATTCTTGGATAAGAAAAAAAAAGTATTCCCGTAAGATTTTCTTCTATAAACGGAGTCAAGAGTCATATTAAGGCTCCCATCAAAATTTTGGTGTTTGACCGCTCATCAAAATAAAAAAAAACAAAAATAAAAAAAACGGAATGCTGAACGTATTTTCGTTACAGAGAAAAAAATTCATGCACACACACACACAGACACCTTGCATGACGTCAGGAGCTAACATGGAACCTTCAATCGTCCGACCATCAGTAAATCGTAAATCCCTACCCCCCTGCCCCCCGCACACCGCCAACGAAGCCAGTAATTGCGAGGCGTCGCCTAGACCTGACTGCACTCTTAAAGGGAGGGCCCAGATCCTTCCCATGTAACATCCTTCTAATCAACTTGAACAGCCAAACAAAAAGAACGTACTAACATTCATTCGCCATTTTAACGAATCCCATAATTTAATTGAAAGTACCACAAGTACAAGACTCCCAACACGTGAACTGGTAGTGTTAGTCCCAGACCAACCACCAGAGCGACTCAGTTTTAATTCCAAAAAAAAAAAAAAAAAGTTTCCCTTGCAGGAAAATCCGATTAAAATCCGGATCCAGAAGTCCGCTATCCTTTCCTCCTCCCCCCCCCCCCCCCCCCCACCGTTCCATCCCTCTCCTTGCGTCCAAAACAATCTTCATTTCTTTTGACTCGGGCATGATATGAAACAGAGGGTCCTTTGTTTACTCAGCACCGCCGCTTGGGTTTCATTTGTTTCCATTCGCAACCAACTCGGTGATTACCCGCCAATGTCTCCTGTATTTATTTCTCCAGCCCCTTGTATTTATTCCGGCTGGATGTAAAATTTATTCACAGCGTATGTTGGATTTCTAATCTCTTTTTTTTGGTCCCTCCCTCTTTCTCTTTTACCTTACTCTTATACCCTACTCTTATACCCTACTCTTTTACCCTACTCTTTTACTCAACTCTTCTCAAACTATTATTTTTTCCCCTCCTTCCTACTTCTTCAGCACCGCCGCAGCTTCTCATTCTGCGGGTGATGGCGATCCAGTGTTTAGAAGCAACTAAACTGTTAAGAATGAAATTGATGAAAATCTTTGAGGAGGAATGTAGAAAGAACATTCACCCCCCCCCCCCCCCACTTTTTACTTGCTCTGTGTATCCCAGTATATCTCTTTACCTTTAAAAAAAAGTACCATACGGCTGTGGGCGGTGACAATAACATTAGTGGGGAAAGGGAGATAATTGAAGGTATCGTTGGATTTTTTTCCCTTGACTAAAGGGAGAGCACGGATTCAAGGAGATTCTGCGCCAATGGCTCTCAGAAAGTCATCAAAGGACCCAGTTAGCTCTGGGGAATCCTTAGTGTTGCAAGGAGCTGGAATGGTGCTTTACCCGTATATATATATAAAAAAAAAAAAGAGAAAAATGTGACCCAGGAAACTACAGACCAGCATCACATGTAAAATCCTAGAACACATAATATGTAGCAACATCATAGACTGCTTAGACAAACATAATGTCTTCACCCAGTACCGATGGTTCCATTGGAAATATAGATCATGTGAAACACAACTAATAGGACCAATTAATGTTATTTTTAAAGGTTTAGATAATAGTGAACAAATAGATGCTATCTTACTAGATTTTTTTCAAGGCTTTTGACAAAGTTCACCACCATAGTTTGCTTAAAAAATTAAAATATTTCGGCATTAATGGTCCATCGCATCAGAGGATTAAAGATTTTCAGATAGGGAGAAAACAAACTGTAATAATAAATGGCTCTAAATCAACACCAATAACAGTAAACTCAGGCGTACCTCAAGGAACAGTCTTAGGTCCACTACTATTTTTAATTTACATAAATGATTTACCAAATTGCTTTAGTTCAGGAACAAAAGTCAGATTATTTGCAGACGATTGCATAATATATAGAACAATAAAAACAACACAAGATACAGAAATTTTACAAAGAGAATTAGATGAATTACAGAAATGGGAATCGAATTGGAGCATGTATTTCCACCCAGAAAAATGTCAGTTTTTAAGAGTAACTAAAACAAATACTTCCACTTATCTTATTCATGGTAAACCAGTAACACATACTAAAAATGCAAAATACTTAGGTATTATAATAGATAACAAAAAAATGTTGATCAAAATATCAAAAAATCCTACAAAGCATTAGGGTTTATTAGAAGAAATTTCTATAAATCAAATAAGAACATAAAACTAAAATGCTATTTAACCTTGGTTAGGCCAATAATAGAATATGCATCCACTGTTTGGGACCCCTCAAGAAAACATTAAGAAACTGGAACAGACACAAAATAGAGCTGTGAGATTCATAATAAACGAATATTCACATTTGACTAGAGTAACACCATTAGTAACATCACTAAATTTAGAAAGCCTTCAGGACAGAAGACTCAAAAGTAAAGTAGCAATTATATATAAAACACTGAACCATAATCTTCAAATACAAAAACAAAATATAATAAAATACTCAGGAAGATACAAAGATAAAGGAATATTCCTCATCCCATATGCTAGGACAAATTTGTACAAATACTCCTTCTTTCATAGTGCTATTAGAGCATGGAATGGGTTGCCTGAGCTAGCCAGGAAAACCAGTGACTTGGCAGAATTTAAGTCATTGGTTAATATGCATGACTAAATGCATGACGCTTAGGACGTAATCATCTTCTTTTTTGAAGTAACGTTTGTATTATATAAGATAAGATGAGATAAAATCTAATATTTCTATAGCTCGTCAAATATTCTCAGTTCAAAGTTATCTCTCATTTCTATCTATCTATCTATCTGAAAAAAAGGGTGAAATATAAAATTACCACTTTGTTGTGAACATTAAATTTTAATTACCTATGTAACTCTTTTTATATAGTCGTATAGATAAATTACATTCCATAAGTGAGAAAAACCTTTAAATTAAGTAAATAAAGTTTATAATTCAAATTATCGTTTATCCTGATTACATACAATTTCACTTTTACAATAGTTCTGTTCAAGTCACACCTTCATAGAGCCTAGACACAGATGTCGAAAACGGCTCTAACAATCAGCTCCGAAATATATTTTAAATATAACATTCGTTAGTTATTAAGAGAAAAATAATCGGTGAATAAGTTGTATACAGGACTTCAATGTTTGTTTTAAGTTTTGTTTTTTCTTGTTCATAGTTGTCAAATAAATTTTAAGTAAATAAAACGCTACGGACACGCCAACCATTGAAAAAGTGGATATCGTAGAGATGAAAATATTCCCAAGCATCAAATACACATTTTATGTTATACTAGACATATGTTACCCGCGACCCGCGGGTCTTTATTTGCGCATTACTGTCGATATACTCACAATTAAACGAAATAATAATGTAATAAGTAAAGCGAATGTGTCAATGTGAAAATAGTGTGAATGAAGCTATCAAATCAGAATAGCTAATAGGCTTAAATCCATTTTTTCAAATTAAAACATTTGCTTGTAGGCCTACATATATTTGATTAAAATTTGAGATGAATAGACTTAATTTTGTATGTTCATGTGCTAAAGTATAAAGTAGATCTTGAGGTAGACATAGATCTAAATCTACACTAATCTAGAGTTAAAAATTGGCTTTTATAGAGTTCATTCTGTGTTGCGCATGCGTGACCTTTTTTCATGAATGAATATAGGCCTATCTCAACACGGCTACGCAACTTTAGCGAACAGCGAACGAATGTATTAAAATGCTTTAGAAAAACAAATTTGAATGTTAAATTGATTAAAATATCAAATAAATGGACAATAATTATTATGTTTATGTTTTAAAGCACAAAACTATCTTTGCGAAAAGAAGTTTTATCATCTTAGAGTTCAATTAGAGTTCTAGACCTAGGAATAGACTCAGTAGAGAGATGTGTTAATGTGTAACCAATTGGTAATGTCTAATGAAAGAATGTTCGCCAGGAAATCTGTAGTCACAGATATCAAGAACTAATTTATGTAAAAAATGCTTTTGAAACACAAAATTGAAGGTTAATTTTATTACATAATGAGATCAATGGACCTTCTTTTGTATTTTCATGTGCCAAAGTAAAAAACTATGTGCGCAAAGTGTATTTCTTAAAATTAGATCTAGGTCTAAATCCTTTCGATCTTTTCTCATGTCAACATTGTTAACCATGGCCTAGATCCATAAAATACTAAAGCTGTAATAGAGTCGGACAACTTTATTTTTTTTTCGAGGGTCTTAAGTTTGTTTTAGGGCTACAATACATACACTATGGTCTAAGTTAGTACCCAAGGAACATTCCTGCCTAGTTTTATCAAGATTGGTCAAGAGGTTTTGATGTCTATAAGTAACATACATACATACATACATACGCCTCACATTCTACTTATAATATAAGATAGACATTTATACTGTCAAACAATAAGATATTATTAATAGAACTATTTTTAAAATGACGATTAAAAATAGTTACTGTTTGATGTCAAAAAAATAAATAAATAAAACTAACTAAGGAAGAACAATAATAAATTAGATCTAAGTTTTAGGCTAATTAACGTGATCTCTCAGATATATTTGATAATTATTAATTAGCTGTTATAATTAACTCTATCATATTAGGGTTGGATTAAAATATAAAAAGCTGCATTGAAATAAAAAAAAAAGATAAATACTATTCTAATCTGACGTAATCTATATATTCTTCTTTCCGTCGGATATTTCAGTTTTGAGTCTAAGTTCGCAGTTAAGAATGACTTCATCTTCAACAGTTTTTTCTGAACCCACTTTCATAGCTCAAACATATTTATGCTATAATACACTTTAGGGGTACGGTGGCCAAATGATAGCACGCTTGATTAACCAACCGAAGGGTCTCGAGCTGAAATCCTGGTGGAGACTGGGAATAAGAATTTCGGAAATGTATACGTCCCTGAGCCCACTTAACTCTGAATGGTGCCTGAATAACGTAAAGTTGGCTGCTTGTTTCACTGGCCACTTGACACCCTCGTTAGCATAGAAACAGGTTGGGTAGACATCATCTGCCTTCGTATATCGCATTATTTATAACTTGTGCAGTCAAAAAGACATTGGCTATATATCTGGATAGAGGAAACGATATGCTCATAGTGTTACAAAAAAGGTAGATCGTTGTTGACTATGTACATCTGTTAAAGCTATATTGAATTTCAGTTACTTTTGGCCTACTCTCGGTATATAAATTACATTGTGCATTCAGTAAATTTGTAATTTATTTATAATTTATTGCTCTGATAAATCATTATAAAATCGGTTTTGGTGATTTCACTACAATTAACTGTTTTGTATAAAATAAAGAAAAAGTTAGTTCCAGAAGTTAAAGTTATGTCCCTTCTCTTGGATTTCCTTCACATGAACTCTTTCCTCTTTTCAATAATTTCTATTCTTTTTTTTTTCCTTCTATCGAAAATTCCTCCGTTTCAAGAAATCACCCAGAAGTCGCCACCGCCCCATCCATCGTGGAACCTCGTTCCACCTCCCCGCCCCCATCTATCTTCCAGTTTCATGAAAGCCTCTGGCTACGAATCCACTCGCTCGATTGTCAATATGAATCAAGCCTGGTTCTTGAAGGCTTAAAGGGCTCCTAATTATC
This sequence comes from Biomphalaria pfeifferi, assembly GCA_030265305.1. NCBI lineage: Eukaryota > Metazoa > Mollusca > Gastropoda > Planorbidae > Biomphalaria > Biomphalaria pfeifferi. The sequence continues at coordinate 554,179 of JASAOG010000289.1, read as the reverse complement.
ACATTCTGCCGCATTTTGGCTCCGCCACTGTCACCCAAGGGCGCCAGAATGGAGTCAAACGTTAACAAAGCACAACAAAATAAACTTGAGGAAAACCAATAATAGAACAAAAGAGGCCTCGGGTCATTAGCGCCCCCTGTAATATCCCCAGTTGATTTTTTTCTTTGGATTTTTTTTTTTGTTTCTCTGGTTCTCTCTGTTCTGCCCCACGATTTCGTTCCTTCAAGCGAACACTGCATTTTATTGCAATTGGCTTTTGCCGACCGATAATGTAGCAGGGTTTTGAAAATAGAGTTTCACTCGCTAGAGCTTCCACTCCTAGTAATCAATTTCATACAAGTTTTGTGCAGCGCTCTGGTTTTCTCGTGAAAATTGTGGAGACAATTTTGTTTCCTTAATTGTGTTTTTTTTTTTTTTTTGTAAGATTCTTTTGGTTCTGACAGAACAATGCAGTTCCGGAATATCTCTTTGAGCATCTCAAAAGGACGTAGAGATATATAAAGAAAATGAGATGGGATTTGTTTTGGAAATGTAATTGTGCCTTGATTTGTTTGCAAGAAGTATTTGGCTTTGATAGAATAGCGTTATTTACATAAAAAAGGTTTTACAAAATATAAAAGGGAGGTCGCGTAGCTCAAAGTGTTAAATGTCTCATAGATAAGATATTCTCTCTCAAAATTAAGGACCTTAAAAATATTTGAGCTTTACAGACGAACTTGCTAATGAAGTAGTGAAATAAAAACTAGGTTATAATATTTATTCAAAGTTCTGTATTTCGATTTATTGTTTGAAAGATTGGTATTAAGTTAGTATTATACATGTGATATGTAAATGATATACAAAATGCCCACGGTTATATCATTTAATTTTAATTTAGTTTCTAGTGGTGGTTAGGTTAGCTATTGAATGTCAGTTACTTTTGGATTACTCTCGGTATATAAACTAAAGACAGCTTTCAAGCAAAGAGGTGAAGTTTTGGACAGATGAACAGACTTACGAACGGGCGAGTGAAATGGCTGAGTGAACTCTTCTGATAGAGGGCAGCTACGATATCCGAAATCTCGCGCATGCGTGGTCAGTATTAAGCACCGAGGACAAAACTGAGTAAGTTCAGGGGCGGGAGACGAAGAGGGAAATAGAAGAGAGAGGAAGAAAAAAAACCCTCTCGTCTTTTACATGTGTGAGTGGTTCCTCATTTTCCCGGCGATCAGGCCCGGAACCAATAAACTTCCTGTCCCCAGGGGGGCTGTTACTAGTAATTTAGTGACAGTACTATGTAGTGCCTCTCACACTGGCATGTCTCTGGACAAACAAGTGTTGCCATTGCTTCTACATCTCCTCCCCTGAACCCACATCTCTATTCCCTACGTCTGGGAGGAAAGACAACTCATAGTCCGATGCGTGACAAAACAATTTTATACTTGATACAATGCCTCTTCAACCAATAGTCCTCTCTGTTGGTAGCATTGCCTGGAAGCAACAGTTGCAAGATGGCTCGGAAGAAGTGGCTAGTACTATGATTGACCGCACCCAATATTGCGAGTTTAATTTGCTTTTTAAGGGAGATGTAAAGTTAGAGAGGTCGTGTGTGTGTGCGTTAGTGGTGAATGAAAGCAGAGATGAGGCCCTGTTAAAAACAAAATATTTATTAAAAACAATAGCAGAAAAAATAAGGGGGAACATTTTTTTTTCAAACATTATTGAAGCTGCGGATAACATAGGATTTTCTGGCATTGGAGAAGTTCACTAATCATCTTGTAGGTCTAATTTTATTTCAGTACAACAAAGAAGATTCTAATGTTAACGGAGTAATGAAGTTAGAAGGCATTCTTTTAACTTGACAAAGCAGAGGTCAGCCCCTCATTGCATGCAGCGGAGAATTCCATAGTTTGATTGAAGACTATATCAACCTGGATATTTGTTTGATGAAACGGTTATATGCTAGAAAAGAAACAGAATTAAAATTAAGAACAAAATTCTTTAAGATCATAGTTCAACAACAAGAAACATAAATAAAAAGTTCAACCAGCAAAAAATATAAAAATCCTCTTTAAAGAAAAGCTTCTCTAAGTGTAAAGAACTCAATATCTTTCAATGATGTAGAAGTTATTACCCGCATTCATTATCAAACAACATAATAATTACCAGCCTTTCATTGCCTTATTGGTTCATATTTTAATTGATTCATGTTTTGTTAGGTAAATTAAATAATCTTGTAACATTACAACTTGATCCGAAATTGGGTGTTGGAGAAATGGCACGTCAATGCACGGATAGTCAGAGTGTGTTAATGCAAACTTATCACCTTTTCAATAATCTTGTTTTAGGTACGAACATTTATACATGATACGATGAACTTTTGATGTACTAGAAACCAGTTCAATGATCATCTTAACGCCATTGCAAGATATATATATATATTTAATGAATTCACACTCTATTTTTAGACTAATTATTTGTACATGGTTTATTTAACTAAATATTTCAAGCTGCGATGTTTTGGTGCAGCCATTTTGGCACTGGGCGTTGTTAGGCTTGACTTTTGGAAGCGTCCAACTCTGTTCAATCAAATCTCTATCATATGAGACACACAAATCAATAATTATAATTATTAGATCTTGAAATTGCATTTTGAATACCTCTTGCAGTGGGGTTAAACTACGGAAACCCTAATACGCCACTGTCTACCGGAGCCTCAATCTGGTGCCTTGGTGATTACCAGCAATAAAATGTATGGACATTCGCCTTTACATCTGGTGACGATCTTCAGACTTATCTGTGCACGTTCACAAGATCTCCAACCCTAGCCCTGTAATAAAGTTGAAAGCTATAAAGCGCTTAACCGATATGCCCCTCTATCCTTCCATGCGTGATTCTTGGCCAATTTATGTCCCAATAGGCTCCTGAAAGTAGAAGAAAAAAAAACCCAACCAATTAGAAATCTTTGGCATTGGCATTATGCTGCGGGTTCCTCGTTTCATTTTCTTTCTGTATTCGTTCCATCTCTCTGTCTGTCTGACTCTTTCTCTCTCTCTCTCTAGCTTTCCTCTTAAGCTCTATTTCTTTTATTACATCCCCTCTCTCTCTGTCTTCAGTCAAAAGTGATTTCTCGAGCTAGTGGTGGGAGATATCGCCTGACATTTCTATGTGACCAATCGGATGGAAACAAAGTCCCCCCCCCCTCAAAGTTCTATTAAGAATTATAGAAAAAAAAATTTCTGTGGTGACTGAAGAAACATAAATAGCAAAATACGTTTGATTGTTTATAAAGGAAATCGATTCGAAGATCAGATTAGATTTATCTATCTATCTAATCTATCTATCTATCTATCTATCTATCTATCTATCTATCTAATCTATCTATCTATCTAAGAGGCAAAGAGTGGTAAAACGGTAGGATTTTTTATTTTGTGATCTTTAGAGTCCACCCAACTTCATAAGTTTGGGAAAAGCAAAAACGTTTGGTCTTTGTGTTGGTCACATGACATCCTCCTTAACCGTGGTCCACAGAAACAGATGATTGCAAAGTTTGAAAGTGGAATTTACTTGAGTTCATTATGTGTCTAACTAATATATAATATTTAACATACAGCTCAGAGCGCAGAATGTCAAATCGTTTGGCATCACATTTCTTTTGGGATGAGACCCGTTTTTCTGTTGCCTCAGTGTGTATGTTCTCACTCTTACAATGTATAGGTAAATACAAGAATTACGAATATAATGGTAAAAAGTTGTCTCATTTGTATATTATTGATAATGAAATTGTGCCCTTTCACCTCAGGCAGATATTCAAATCATAAATACTAATAAGTGCCTTATAGACCACAAGGTCTGAAAGAGGAACTTTAAAAAAAAAAATTTAAAAAAATAAATATGAATATTAACAAATAAATAAAAAGTTGTATGCATAAACGCTTTCAAAAAATTTGTGTTAGAAATGGATCCACCCTTGAAAGTTTTGTATACATGGATTATTTTGAAATGTGTGCATATGGATAGCGCATAGCGTAATTAATTTTATAAATAAAATGGTTTGCTTTCGAAAAAAAGAAGCAGCTGCACCATAGACTTATATACTATATCTAGACTGGATATGGAGATTTTTTAACATTATAAAAAATGTGAATATTTTTAAAAAGTTGGATCAAGGCGTTGTTTCGTAACGTAGTTAAATGTAGTAATGTTTTTTTTTACTTTTTCAACCCTAACCTATATAATTTAACTTTTAGATCTATATCTAGTAACAGGGCTCTGTTGGACTAGTCCATTTCGTTTCTTTGATTCAAAAGTAGTGGGCCGGAAGTCGCTTTTTTCCCTATACATCTTTGTATTGTTCAGTTCTCTTTTTAAATTAAACTGACTTTATTATGCTATAATTTTAAGTGTGCCTGATAGAGAAAAACATTCTGCACAAAAATACGGATAGTTGGGATATAACCCGTCAGAGGCTATCAAAAGAAAAGACCTGAAACTAGCGCGTAAAACTACACATTTACAGTACTTTATTTGATGAGTATTTTACCCAAGATCTGTGTTGTTTTTTTAGGACTAGCTTATTTCATGTACCCGGCATTTTCCGATACACAATTTCATACACAAAATAATTGTTGAAAAAAAATTGTAGTGATTTTAAACTTTAAATGATTACTTAAAAAGGTGTTACTCTAATCAATGTTGAATATTATTTTGTTATGAATGTCACTGTTTATTTTGTGTCTGTTCTAGTTTCTTAAATTTTTCTTGAGTAAAGGGGTCGTTTTTCTCCTATTGGGTATACCTGATTTCTCTAAGCAGCCTTTGTAAAATATTTGTCCTAAATAATGTCATGTTTATAAACGAAAAATCGCATGGCTGCATTATGATGAAAGTACGTGTTAGTTCAATATATTTTATATTACTAGGTAACTAAAAATAACTGTATAAATAGACGTATGTTTAATTTTTTTCTGTTAGATAAAGTCATACGGCAAATTTTTTTTTATATCCTAATTCTAAAAAGGAATAATAATAGAATTATACAGTAAAAATAATCACTAATTTTTTCTTTTAATAGTTTTAAAAGTCTAACTGAGTTTGTGTTTTTGCAGATGTAAACAAGCTACACTATGAGTCAGTCCATCTCTTCTAATTCTTTAGAAATGAGTGTAAAAATGTAGGCTTCGATATTTTTAGCCTGAATTTAAGAAGTTACAAACTTCAAACAACTAATATATTGCCTCTTCCATAAAACTTTGTACTTAAAAAATTAATTTATCCAATGCTCGAAATCCTGCTTGTATACTTAGGCCCTATATGAATCGATCCGGTATTAATGTATTAAGTAGCAATAACTCCGAAAAAAAATTAAATGAAAGAAGATTGAGATATACATATATTTTGTGATGGTACGCACCGGTACGGGGTACCGGCACCTTTTTTCAATGTCGGGAAAAATGATTACTTTTCTTGTAATTCAACGTTAATTGTTAATTTATTATTAGTTGAAAGGTAGGCAATCTATCACTGAGTACCGGAGCCTCTTTTTTAGTTTTACAAAAAAAAAAAGCACTTATATATTTTCAGCCGACATGCCGTATTAATAAAAATACCTCTATGTGAACTTCTCAATCATCTAGAGTCTTTGACAGTCATTATTTTAGACTAGATTTAAGTAGAGTCTAGACCTAGATTTAGTAGGCCTATTTTTATAAAAAAAAATAATAATCAGTCATTATAGAGATCATTCGCAATTTTATTATTAGGTCTAGGCATTGAAAAGTAAATCTATTAATAAACTATAATAGATCTAAGTCTAAGTACTAACTTATTAAATAAGTCATTATAAGTAGAAGTATTATAATGAATATTGTATAGATCTAGATTGACTAGATTATAGATAGATCTATAGATAGATCTCTAGTTTAGTAGATTAAGTATAGAGTAAAGTAAACGTATTACAGTATTATTAGATCTATGTCTTATGTCTATATCTAATAATCTAATAATTTACAAACTTAAGTCTTTATTAATATCTAGACTTTTTTCTAATAAAAACTGACTATAGGCATAGCATAGGCTAGACTCGGCAATCTAGTCTCAAGATAGAATCTATACTAGATCTATTCGATTTTTATATATAGATCTAGACTAGAATTAGATTATAGATATAAATATACTAATGGAGAGATGATATGAGGTGTTAGCTAATAGCGTTGCACAAGAAACAAACCTGGGTTTTTCTAAACTCTAACACTTGGTATGTAATAGTAAAACAGCACCTACCTAAATAAATCGTAACTAGCAATCAGAAACCTATATTTATTGTAGTATATATAGGTCTGTGGTTGTATTTTATATAGCCTTCGTAACTTCTTCTATAGAGAAATGACTTTTGTAATTTTTTTTACTGAAAATTGGGCTATTCGCGTCTGACACATATAATTTTTATGTTCAGCAACAAACCCTATTGAACATCAAAAATAACAGTACTCTCGTCTCATAATTATTTTTTTGCAATTTTTAGATACATAATCTAGAAAGATCTAGGGAATCAATCTATTTAAATGTACATAAGATGATTTAAATCAACGGGAATTATTGATTTTTGAAACATTATCTCAATGGAAACAAACAGGAAATAACTTTGTTTTATATATTTGCGTGAATATCCGAGAAATGATTTTGCATTATTTCTAAACTTCGAAAACTAAAGATCATTACTTTTCTAAGACAGAAAAGATTGATTGGGGCGACTCCCCTTAGAGCCTAAAAAGAATTTACGTACATAAAAATCTATATATGTATAGGTCTGTGAATCGATCAATCGCGGATAAGAATTTATTCCCGGTTTCCAGTCTAGATATAATATATAAGTCTATGAGCTGCACCTAACTAAGCCCCAAGAATGGTTAATAAATATTTTAAGTGGCCTAGGAAAGGGGAAAAGACGCTATTAGTTATGTGTGGTTTGTCCGTCCGTCCGTGCGTCCGTCCCGTTTAGATCTGGTAAACTAGAAAGATAGGGAAAATCTGACATCACAATATTTTAGACCATTCAAAGTTCTGATGCAAATACTACTTTTTTCTTTTCTGAAAACGAAAAATCTAATTTTTAAAATCAGGTATGCAAGCAGTTTTTTTTTCATAAAAATACACCATTTTTACAACAATTCACTATTAATAGTAATAAACACTGGATGCAAGTAAGTAAGGGAGATACTCAATCACCATATTTTTAACACATTTATGCATATGGTTTTAGAATTTTTGTCAAATTTGTTTTTTACAATTGTATTACAAAGTTAAATATATTCTGAACTGCGGAGCTGCAGTAACGCTATGATACTGTCAAACTGAGGCTTTGAATAAGAGATTGACCCTTTACTAAACAATTAGACCAATTAGGTAATCATTTTAAGACATCAGTTAGGCCCACTCAATCGCTACTCTACATTCACTTTCACCAATCCCTTGGTCTGCTGGACCGTTGGGGCTTCACACTAGATCTATAAACTTTTTTACTCCATTCTTCTATGTCATTTGCGTTTGTTATAATTTCCGAAAATATTGAAACCTGCCTGGGTTAACCACTTCGGGTGCCTATTTTGAGTTTGTGTTGCCACACAAACTGTCTTTGTAGCCTTGTTTAATAGTGTTTTCAGTTTTTGAAATCTAATAGACGAACGGACAGACAAACTACGCAAAACGGACAAATTTGTACAAATACTCCTTCTTCCCTAGTGCTATTAGAGCATGGAATGGGTTGCCTGAGCTAGCCAGGAAAACCAGTGACATGGCAGAATTTAAGTCATTGGTTAATATGCATGACTAAATGCATGACGCGTAGGACGTAATCATCTTCTTTTTTGAAGTAACGTCTGTATTATATAAGATAAGATAAGAACTAATAGATGGTTTTCCTCTTATTTAGGGCGGGGGCACTAAAATGAAGTTATGTGCGCTTTACAAACGTGTTCTTGGCATATGAAGAACAAAAAATAAAATAGAAACTGTTTTTGATGTAGGAGAAAACGGCCATTATTATTTGGTCATAAAACTCACCAGCCTTCACTCTGATCACTATCTCCAACATGTTGGAGCATTTTTGTGTAGGCCATGTTGGTTTCGTTTGGACGTTTCTGAACTTTTTCTTCTGCAAATCAACTAAAGATGGCTGACTCCTACTTCGTCTTAGTCAAAGGTCCAGGTGTCAGATGTGAATACTAGATAATAGTCCTGTTAAGTAGTCCTGTTAAGTAGTGCTGTTAAGTAGCACTGCCGAGTAGCACTGTTGAGAAGTTATGTTGTTTAGCACTGTTGAGAAGTACTGTTGAGTAGCCTTGTTGAGTAGCACTGGTGTGTAGTACTGTTGAGTAACAGCGAGTGAACACAACGCAACATGTACGTAGCAGACACCTTAATTTGGAACGGTAGAGAAGATCCTTACTCCAAGACTTGCACTATAAACCTAAACGACGGTATGTTGAAGAAATTAAACCTAGACACATTTATAAAGTAAATATGTTACACTTTCTTCCCTCCCTTGTTTATTTTTCACCAGGATTTAGGCAGAATTTTTTTTTTACATAAAACAAAGAAAAATTAAATTAATTGTAAATGAACATTCATCGATTTCTTTTTCTGTATGAAGATAAAATTTGTAATAAGTACTTGAGATAAGTACATTGTCTTCCTCCTACTAAGTAAATTGTCCTATCTCTGTTAGTTAATTGATTACATTTCTGCTAAGTAAATTGTCATATCTCTGTTAGTTAATTGTTTACATTTCTGCTAAGTAAATTGTCATACTTCTTGTACGTAAACTATTATATTTCTGATAAGTCAATTGCTAAATAAACACTTATACTTCTGCTAAGTAAATTGTTACATTTCTGCCAAATAAATGTTCACACTTCTGATAAGACAACTGTTATAGTTCAGCTAAAAAGATAATGTCCAAACTGAACTACAAACTCTACAAACATTTATATTCTTCACATATAGAAAAAAGAAATTAAATTAATAAATACATACTCATTGGGTCATTAAAAGTTTGCCAAACAGATGGTCATCATCTTCTGTCCTTCATTTTCTTCTTTGTCAATGACCCATATGTAGGCTACGTGAGTATTAGGCAAGAACGACTGGCGATGATAATGTCATGCTTTAGAACCCACAACAAATACGTTCAAAAAGGACGAAACATCCTTGAACCAACTCATGGAGCGGTGATTGTGCTCTAAATCACCAAATGAATGTTAGATTTTATAAAAAGAATCCTAGTCAAGCAAATGTACAGATCTACTAGACTTTATACTCTTTCAAGGAGAGGTGTTTAGATCTAGTGTTAGATGACGAGGAGCAAAATGTTCTTGAAAATTATTTTGATTCAAATCTTGGATGAATAATATCTACTACCCGATGACGTCGAGTCTGTACAAGAGAATTATTGCCTCGTTCTACAGCCAAATTAGAATTTATTCATTTTTAACTTCAAAAAAATTATAACGGTTAAACTAGAGAAAGTTTGGCCAATGAGCTAGTAAATCTTTTCCCAACAATATACAGCGACCCAAAAGTTCTAGGAAAATCATTTGAGCCTTTTTGGAGATCCGTGTCCAGTTTCACCTAGGTTCCTCCATGAAGTTCTGACTTGAACAAAGGTAATTTAAAATAAATTCCATCTTTAAAAAATAAATAATGTCTTAATTCTCAGCAATGTCCACAATTTAAGAATCATCACGTTTTGAAAAAAAGCTCAACTCTGAAAGCTAGAACACTCTGGCTCAAGAGAATTGATCTCTAGCACAAAGTATACTTTGACTAGCACATATCATTTACTTAAATGTCTATTACAAAATAAGCAAGAGTATTGGAAGAAAAAAAAATGTAGGCAATATGCTCTGTGTATTACTAAAGTTGCAAATTATAACATATCTTTTCAGAAAATGTTGAACTAGCAACCGACTGAGTCCCGAGTGTTTTATCATTTTTCTGATCTGATTCTAACCGTCTTTATGCATCTTCTAAAACAAATGAGCACATACATGTCACAAAAAAGCTGCCAATTTTTTTTTTCTGAAGATACGATTATCAAGTAACACAGGCCATGCTAATAGGTACCTTTCTAAGTCACTGATAAGTTAGATTGTGATAGAGAGACAGAGAGTAACAGAAGTCCAAAGGTCTAGCGATCAAAACGTCTTTCAAGATAATAACATCCTCACTCAAACCTAAAGACCCCCCCCCCCCCACCCCCCAACGTGACTGTCCTAAAGAACATACGCTCACAGAATGCTGATATGTAATGTTTTTTTTCTGTGTGTGATAATTTAATAAATTTTAGGTCGCTTTCTACACTCACACCCACCCCACCTCCTAGTCTTGCTAGATCAAAGTAAGATAAATAGAAAGGAGAATATATTATTATTATTGCTATTATTATTATTATAACACACACAAAGGATATTACATGATACAGAAGATAAAACAGACTCACAACAGAGTTAAAAAAAAAGGACAAAGAATTAATAAACAAAGAAAGAAGATGGGGGGGGGGGGGGAGAGAGATAGAAAGTCTGCACCGAGAAGCATTACCTCAGAGATAAGCAAGAGACAAATTAGCACATTGAATTATCTTATTATTACACTCCCAGGGACCAGATACTACAGCAACCCACTGGATACAATCATGACCTCAAAGGGAGACGATAAAAAAAATACTTTTCCCCTTTCTCTTTTATTTTTTTTGTTCTTTTTAGAGCAATATTTTAGGAAAGAGAAAAATAAATATAAACTGACTGGCTCACTCAAAGAGTCCTGTCGACCGACCATCAAGAGAAGAAATCAGCGACCACCTCCTGTTTACGCCGTTCGCGCTGCACCCGCTCGGAGGCGCCTTAATCAAATGGGAAACATGGTGCGTAGAATCACTTTTATTCTCTTGTCTCAATTGAGATGATATCAAGGGGAGGTAAAAAAAAAAAAGGGAAGGCAAGAGAAGGAAACCCAGCTATTGAAAGAGACAAAAAGAAAGCTTTCAGCCTGCTACCTAACTGTGCCCAGTGGGAGCAATTCTCTGCAGTTACACCGTCTTTTGAAACGAGGCAATTAACAGTCGTAATCTGAGGCTTCGATTAACCCCGGGGTCCCGACGGAATCGCCAGCTCGCGCCAAAGAGGCTGCCAGATTTCTGTTTTCGAATTTCGTCTTGAAAACGTACATGAATTACGGAGCCACCCAGAGAAACGAATAAAGAAAAAGAAAGAAGCTAATTTCGTGATGAAGAAAGAACTCGCTTTTTAAAAAACGGTTTCTTCTACCAGGCATTGCCAAACAGGTACGATCATAGACATTATGCTGGGAAGACAGGGCGATGAATTTCCGGTGATATGATTGTCCTTTGAAAACAGAACTTATAAAAAAAGAAAGAAAACTTATCTTAAGCGTAGTTGTATCAATAAGTCTGGGTCGGACATTTAATTAAATTTAAAATAGATGTACCCTAAAAATAATAAGTTTAGAAATATTTTTAGAAATTGTTTTTGTTTAGCACAATTTCTTGACTTTAGGTTTTTCAATTCGCTATGATCCAATTGAGAAAGGGATGGGGGAAGAAAGAAAGGGTTATTTGTGTGAATGTTACCGTAATCACTTTTTAAAATGCATGTATAAAAAGAAAAAGTTGAAAGACCTAATTTCAAACGAGGGTTCAAACCGCCTTGAGCCTCCTCAAGTCTCCTCAAGCCCTCTCAAGCCAATATACAAACTGCTATAACAGGGAAGTGCTTACGAAAACAGGTTTTATAGTTATTTATTACTAATTTCAAAATTTAAAGGGGACTAATTCAACATATAGCACCACATTAATCAAGCATAATCTCTTTCCCTTGTTCGATACCAAAGAAATTAATTGATTATCAATAGATAGTTAATTGTTTAATTTTTTTTATTGGTTCTTGTTTCTTCATGTAAAAGAAATAAATGTGCAAAATTTCATCTTGATTCATGTTTGGGAGAAATAACGCATACATAATTTTGACCAGATAGACAGACAGACAGACAGACAAAGTGAGTTAATATAAGCTTTGAAAAAAAAAAGTGAAAGTTAGAAACAACTATGGTTTAAGAATTTAATTATTCTTATAGTTTTTTTTTTAAAGACCACAGAATGTCTTCCCAATAAAGTTTTCATTGGAGACATTCCACATCCTTTTTTTAAAAAAAATAACTACTCAGAATTAATGAACTTCAACCATCCTTAACAAGTACAAATGTAGCCATCAGATGTACTCCTACACCGAGTTGAAGACCACTGTCCAGTACAGTCAATACATTTTAAGGCTCATTTGTGACAAAACCTTTTATGTTACAATATGTCGTAATCTTCATGTTTTTTTATTTATACAAATTTCTGAGATTTTAGATGATTCAGTAAGTTATCAAACATCATAGAATTCTAAATAAAAGAAAAGTAATGATAATTATTATTTTACAAATATTGGACGTACTTTAATGAAAAGTTGTACAAACCTTATTCCTGCTCAAAGGTTGAGACTTACTGTAATGCATCATATTAATTACCGCTGGGGTTACCCAAACTCTGCAGCGACGCCAAAGACAATCGTTTCCTCGAACGACGGGTCGACCACTTCGCTAGGAGAGCAAACTTGAATTCAGTTGCGCTCTACATGGTTTTAATTTCAACATGGCCTGCCTTCCACTCTCTGTGTCTTCCATCTGAAATGATGGCATCAGTTTAAGTTCTTGATGAGCTGCTTGCGACAGGAGACGTTAATGGATGAGGGGGGGGGGCATTTGAAGAGAGCCAAAGATGAAGACAGAAAGCTGTTGGCCCACTTGGCTTGTGATGTTGAGAGTTGGGCCATCGTCTTGTTGTGCTCACACCCTATTGTTAAAACACGTAACCAAGCTTGATAAATTACTTGGCGGTTAACTTGGTTGACCAATACAATAGGCCTGCTAATATATAAATGTGTCCTTCAAAACAGTATATCAACAGCTATACTATAAATAAAAATAAACTTGACAATACTATACGTAATAAAAAAGACTAACGCCTCAGTAAATTCAGCTGATTTTTTTTCGTCTTCTGTATTTGGTAATAACACTTGATGGGCACAACCTATCTTAACATTATTTGCTGTATATGGAGTTAGTGGCTGGGTGGCAAAACCTCTTGACCGTCTATCAAGGAGGGCTCGAGTTCGAGTCCCGACTCTAGCAATGGCAGCACGGAAACCTCTCAGATGACCCCTCAACCCACAGGTTCAGTGAAGGAGATTAGAATCAATAGATCAATAGTTAGATCTATATTCAATCAATTCAATAAAATAAGACAATTTCTTTGATGCAAACAAATGGTGATTCAGTTGACTACAGTTGTCAACCTCATATAATAATATTTAATAAATAAACGTAAACATAAACAACATTCACATACAAAACACTTTAAAAACACACACATACACACGACCAGCGCATTATGAATTAGGCTGCCTTGTTCTTCTCGGTGACGACATTGAAACACCCTGACTGAAAGTGTTATGGCATTAATGGAGAGTAGCAATCAATGATATATTAAAGAGCATTCTATGTAGCATTGTTATCATTTAGGACACACCAATGGTTAAATGCTAGAGGTCCTTTAGGTAGAAAAATATTGATGGCCGCATTAGTCAACAGCCATGTGCTCTGGACTGTCATGTGCTCTGGACTGTTGTGTGCTCTGGACTGTCCTGTGCTCTGGACTGTCGTATGCTCTGGACTGTCCTGTGATCTGGACTGCCCTGTGATCTGGACTGTCATGTGATCTGGACTGTCATGTGCTCTGGACTGCCATGTGATCTGGACTGTCATGTGATCTGGACTGTCATGTGATCTGGACTGTCATGTGATCTGGACATCGTTCGGTGGTTTTCACGTTTACGAATTCTAACCCTGCCCGCTCCCCCCCCCCCCCCCCCCCCCGTTGTCCTGCGGGAGGCTTGCGCTAGGATGTAATTATCTGAAGGAACATCCGTCACATGCAAAAGCAAAAGCATAACAAAAAAGCAAATTGATGAATTAATTAATATTAAGTTTTTTTTTCTTAATTTTTAGGTAAAACCTGACCCTCCCATTTAAAAAAAAATCTTGAAAAAAAAACAACGAAATATTGCAATATTTCGCATGTGTTCTATAACGGATACGTTGGAAGTATCTTGTTTATAATCAGCAGACAAGGACAGGTGGAAGAAATAGGATGGAGAGTCCTCTTCCTCACACACACACATGCACATACAACGATGCCGCACTATTAAAACTGGATATTACCAGCAATGGTTCACCTCGCGGGGGTGTTTCTACTTCTGCTAATGGCCCGGGCATGTTACCCACACCTTGGCATGTTGCCCACTCCTTGGGTGCATGTGTTTCCTTTCAGGCAATAAGCTTGTACGCCATTAGAGACAGATGAACCAAAAGCTATTGACTGTAAGTTATCTCATCTTCCTCTGCAGCTTTAAATGAATTTAAATACTATGAAATATGTAGAATACTTTTTTTTAAAAAGTAATCAGAAATAATTTAGTTCTTTTCTTCACCATTTTTCCCCATTAGACCATACTTAATATTATATTTAGTGAACTCAGTGTCTGTGCTATTCATTAGGCGTGTTCTTGGCATCTTATTTTTTCCTGTATCTCTTTTGGTTTTTCTTTTACCATTTCGGGTATTGTTATTAGGGTTCTGCTGTTCTGTTCATGTATTATAGTTTATAGTTTTATTTAAAGTTTAAATGAGTTTACAAAGCTTAAATCAACTCACTGTCTGCCTGTTTGGTACAAGGGTTCTACACGTTATTTCTCCGTCACCCAATCTGAAATTTTGCACAATTATTACTGTTGCTTAAAAATACAACAACACAATAATCAATAAAAAATATTAACTAATTAGATAATTAACTATTGGTAATTAATTATTTTGTTTGGTATGTCGAACAAGGGAAAGGTGGTTTAAGTTGAATTATTCCCCTTTATACTTTGAAGAGAGAAAAGTTTGAAACGAACAATAGATACCAAACTTTTAATTTTCAGAACCCTTGACTTAGTACAGTGTTTCCTGCATTGTCTAAAGGAGACTGAGTTCAAATTCAGGTCTTTATTTTTTAGAAATACATGTAAAAACGATCATCCAGATACTTTCTTCCCACCCCCTTTTCCAAATTATCCAGACAAGTGATGGATCATAGCGTATTGAGAAAGCTAAAAAGACAATGGATAAAAATATTTGTAACACAGATTTATAATTGTTAGTCTAGATCTATTACAAATTTAATTACATGAATAATCCAAGCTAATTCATACAACTACGATTAATATAACCTTTTTTTCCCCCCAAGTTCCTGCTTCCCTCAAGTGGACGAGACTTGTCTGTGGTAAGATGTGCCTACCAGTAAGATACAATTGGTGACTTGATCTCTTCACGCCCCTCTCTCATTGCCATATTGACTAGATCTATGTTCATGGAAAATTGAAAGCTAGTTAGACCGCAGACATAATCATTGTATGAGGGAGGATGTTATGTGTCCAACGAAATGAACATCCAGCTATCCCACAGCTATTCCACAGGTATCCTTCTGCTATCCCACAGCTATACTACAGCTATCCCACAGCTATTCCACAGCTATACTACAGCTATCCCACAGCTATTTCACAGCTAAACTACAGCTATCCCACAGCTATACTATACCATAGCTGCCCCACAGATGTTAGGTAAGTTGGGTAAACTCTCGGATCATCAACATCAATTAACAAGAAAAGTTAAGAAAAAAAACAACATTTAAAATAGTGCTGCATCAAGGACTTAGTACAGTCTAATAATTATAATAATAATAGGCTTGGAAAATAAGCGTTTATGGAAGTTATTTAAAATAACAATATCCCTCATTGTTATATCAACCTAGGGGATAATGACAACTAACCTAACAGAAACCTACATGGCCCTTAAAATTCCTAAGAACATTCTCGTTGCCTGTCAGACGGCGGTACTGCTGCAGACCTGCCATATCACCAGAAAATTCCTCAGTGGACACTGTTAAAGGGACTACAATGAATTTTATTTCTCTTTAACGAAACTCGACCCGGCAATCCCAGATCGTTTCTAACATACTACTACTACTACTACTACTACTACTAATAATAATAATAATAATGGCAATGAGTTTTGATTCCGAAGATTAAAGATGTGTGCAGTGTTTCACATAACTATACAGACCCAGTCTAATATCGTGTATTTATGTAGACTTCCCATTACGATCGGGGAAAACAATCAAAGATAAAGAGGTACAAGGGAAGTAACTTATACAAAATTTGTAGAGGTAAAACTTTAGAGAATTACATACTCCTTGATAAAAACACGTAACTTTCAATTATAAACATCATTTAATTAAGAATATGTGAAAACTTGTCAATTTTAGAAAATTATCAACACGTTTTTTTTAACTCTTTTTCTCCGTAAATATCTTTCCACGTTTCGACGGAATTCTTCATTTTGCTGATTACTATTTCACTCGCCCTGTTAGGATTAAGCTTCAATAACTTTGTCGTTTTTCATCGGCAAGTGTATTATTAGGTATATATTTAAAGGGAAATGCGTGCTCTTTTTATATTACAAAAAGTTGGTCAAATTCAGTGTATATTAAATTTGATGAGGTCAAATCAACGATGGTATCTTCAATTAGGAAAGAAAGAGTTAAAGACTAGAACAGTTTGTGATATAGTTGCATACATAAATGAGAGTCAAAGCCACAAATATATCAATTGACCGGTGCACAGAGCAAGAAATTATTGTTAAAATATAATCATAAAAACAATCATTTGTGTGCTCTTCAAGGAAAGAAAACAGAAGAATTCAATTCAAAATTAAAATGTAGACTATAAGCAGAGTACTGTGTATAAAACTTTTAGTAAACAGTGATGTCCCCGATTCTTGGCTACAGAAATGAAAATTAAACAAGAAATGAATAGGTTTTGAATTCTTGATTTCTATTCTTACTTCAGAACTAAGGATTTATACGCCCTAGCTGACACGTTTTTGTCCATATGAATAATCTCAAAGATTTGTTGTCGTCATCTTGCGTTACCAGAGGTTTTAAATCTAAATAGTTTATTTCTTGATAATACATTAATACATCTGCTAGATTAATGATGCCCAAAATACGGCCCGCGGGCCAGATACGACCACGACGTGGCTCCATCCGGCCCGCAGAAAAGTCGACACAAAGTGAAGAAAATCCCCTTCTTTTTTTTTAAAGTTGATAAAGTATCTTGAAGTACGTTAGGGCCTCCCTTTTTCTCTGATGGATTGGTACAAGGGCCTTTAACATTATACGTTATGTAATGGAAGACCCGAAGAAACTCTAAATTGGCTGTTTTAAAAAGGAACAACATATACACGGCATTCTAAAACAAATATGTCGTCCTTCTTGGTTTGAGTCTCAGATACAAAGATTGCTAAACTTCGCCATTGGAGGAGAAACAAAAGAAGAACATGATTGGTTGGTAAGCTGGCTCACAGTGTCGCTCACATTTTAAACAGAGGCGCGTAAAAAAAAGGATACATTTCAGATATCCCATTAATTAATGTAAGCAGGCTACTAGATCTAGAGGTTTCTAATAAAATTGTTTCAGGTCAATTTTAGTTCGTTTTTGTACCTTTTCGGTCATGTGGCCCGCGACACGAGTGTCGGAAAGTGAAATGGCCCGCAGGTCGAATTTAGTTGGGCATCACTGTGCTAGATCATTTCTCAGTAGACACTGTTTCAGTGGGACAGCAATGAATTTTTCTCTCTGACGAAGTTCAACCTTGGCAGTGCCAGACAATGAATATTAGTTCCTTTTTTTCACATAATAATAATTTCCTCTGTAGCAGTACATGTAGTATGTTTCTCTTTCATGGTCGACTAGAAGTTAAATTGTACTTTCTGTGAACTCGAAGTAGAGGAAAATCACGTTCACTTTGTGTCTTATGTGTCTCTCTTGTCTTAGGTGTGTGGTTGGGCTGTTTACTTCAAGTCTCTAAACAAAAAGTTATTTTGTACCTCACCTGTGGATCTAGATCTATGTATCAAATGATCTAACAGCAAGCAGCGGAGAAATGGAAATTTCCGATGAAACCAAAACTAAATTCAGTGACTGTTGCAGCTTTCCTATTATATATCTATTTATAACTCTCTGACAACTACCTGCTCGATGCGTCTAGGTATCCCGAGGTTGCGCTGTAATTATCGAATAAAACAACTAACCAACTAGATCAATACACATAAACTTTTAATCCACTTCTCGGCATATCACACAATGCACTCTCTCCTTTTGACAACTAACTCACTTTCGGTGATTTGCTCCTTTGTAAAAATAAATTATACATACATACACACATTCACCCGTGACAGTGACCGACATCCAAATATGTTAAGAATACAAGAAAATCAAAACTAGGGAAGGTCAGATGATACATACAGGCGATATATACAGGTGATAGTACATGTTTGAAAGTGCATTCCTCTGGAGGGGATCTATCGGAGACATTCTATATGCCGAGAACTAAAGACTTCAAAAGCTATTCTACAGACGAGAAATAATGAAAAGGGCAAAGATTGAGTATAATTTATTATGCATATGATTGTGTTTGTGTGTGTTTTTAGTGTGGGGTGAAGAGAGAGAGAGAGAGAGAGAGAAAGAGAGAGAGAGAAAAGTACATGTCTAATTTAAAGAAAATAAAATGAAATAGTCTGGTTGATCCTAGTTGTTTACAAACATCTCAAATTGTCAAAAACTCTCTTAAAGGATTGGTAAAGAGCCGTGATGCCTTACTTTGCCCTGAGACGTAGGATAGGATGTTGTAGCTCTTACAACACGCGCTACTGGAGTCATTGACTTCTCTATCTACTATACTAAGTCCCTTGAAATAATTGTACACGCTATTTCTTCCACACCCATTCTCGGATCTAGTTGAAACTTTAAACAATTATTTATTGTACCTAACAAAAACACAAATCAATTAAAAAAAAAACAACAATTAGTCAATTAATTATTGGAAATTAATCATTTTGTTTGAAATTGAAAAATGGAAATAATTTCTATTTGCTTGAGTGAGCAGTTTTTGCCCCTTAGATAAACTTTTAAATTTTTAATTGTTATTTTGCGTGTTATTTACTTGGATGTTGCAATGTACTGTGGAGGTTGGAGAGCACACTGTCACAGATAGGGCCTGCAGACTTTAGGATGGGAATCACGTTAGAATGATTATGTCACAAATGATCAAAAAAAAAAAGTAGACAGCAATAACTTATAAAAAACCAACAACGTTGTTTAAGCCAAGAAGTGTCATTTCTCAAAGGGTCTGTACGATCAAAGGGGGACAACCGAAGTATTTGTTTCATTAGTGAATACATTACACTCATCGTTATTGGCACATAATATATTTTCAGTATGTAGTAGGTAGAACACATTAATTACTGGTCACATTTAATTGTTTAAAAAAATGAGAACCTGTAAGTTTTAAAATGTATTTGCAAAGTGCCCGTATATGACTGCGTTTCGAGATGTACTTTAATCCAAGACTTGTAGGTCTCCAGGGATCTCTATCATCAACAACATCCGGATGTTTGCGTCTCCCCCTTGAACAATGCTGTCTGACGGCTTAAGTTACGACAGGTAAGATCTAAATATTAATTTCTAAGAAAATATTCGTGTTGAAAACAAGTATAAAAAATTTTCACGTTAATACGCATTTGAATTATGGACATTCAAATTTACCAGAGAAAGATAAATTTCCTTGAGAATGTTTGGTAGCGTGAAAAAAATATTTTCCGTTCATAATGTTGCTTTTCCCATTTTCAGTTTAGAGGTTGGGGCTACAGAAGTTGGGGCTGCAGAAATTGGGGCTGCAGAAGTTGGGGTTACAGAAGTTGGGGCTGCAGAAGTTAGGCTACCTTCAATGAAGTCCAGTAGGGAATCGACACCGTAGGCGCCATTATCTCGAGGATAGTTAGAAAGGCGTTTATCAAATCAACGGGCCTTGACGTGGGATTATTCACCCCTGTTCTGTCTGCAATGGCGGCCATGGACCGAGTAAGTGGACCGCCCATATACACGGAGCACCGCGCCTCGTTCCTAAGTCCAACTCGCTTAAGAATGTTTGCCCGAAGGCAGCGCAAACCATGGGGAGTTTGTCCCATATGCCTATACTATTACCGCCACTGTTCCGTGCAAGGACCGCCACTTCAGCTTAACGGCGCACTGATGTCGGTCCCCTTGTGGAATGGCGTGGCTGGGGTGCTAGCTATTTGTTCCATTCCCACCCCGATTAAGATATAAAAAAAACGTAAAGCTCCCAAGGTATCTTGCAGGGCCCTGGTTCGCGTCCCATTCTTAGCCTATCTAGTTTCTACAACTAGACGTTTCCACGGAGGCGCCACGCTGTGGCGACGGGGGCTAAATCCTCCGGAAGTTGAGGCTACAGAAGATGATGGACTACAGACGTTGGGCAACAGAAGTTGAGGCTACAGAAGTTGAGGCTACAGAAGTTGAGGCTACAGAAGTTGAGGCTACAGAAGTTGAGGCTACAGAAGATGATGGACTACAGACGTTGGGCAACAGAGGTTGGGGCTACTGAAGCTGGACTACTAAATTTTAACTACAGAAGTTAAACTACAGAAGATGGAAGTAAACAGCTAAACATTGTTTAGTTAATTTTATATGTTTCAGGCGTTCCTTATCTTATCTTATATGATTCAGACGTTACTTCAAAAAAGAAGATGATTATGTCCTACGCGTCATGCATTTAATCATGCATATTAACCAATGACATAAACTCTGCTAATTCACTGGTTTTCCTGGCTATCTCAGGCAACCCATTCCATGCTCTAATAGCACTTGGGAAGAAGGAGTATTTGTACAAATTTGTCCTAGCATATGGAACGATAAATATTCGTTTATCTTTGTGTCTTTCAGAGTATTTTATTAAATTTTTGTTTTTGTATTTGAAGATTATGGTTCAGTGTTTTATGTATAATTACTACTTTACTTTTAAGTCTTCTATCCTGAAGGCTTTCTAAATTTAGTGATTTTACTATAGGTGTTACTCTAGTCAAATGTGAATATTCGTTTGTTATGAATCTCACTGCTCTATTTTGTGTCTGTTCCAGTTTCTTAATGTTTTCTTGAGGGGTCCCAAACGGAGGATGCAAATTCTATTATTGGCCTAACCAAGGTTAAATAGCATTTTAGTTTTATGTTCTTATTTGATTTATAGAAATTTCTTCTAATAAACCCTAATGCTTTGTTTGATTTTTTTATATGTTCATCAAAATGGGGATTCCATGACAATTTTTCAACTGTTACATACTAATTCAAATCTCATGGAGGACGGCAGGGAATGGAAGTGGTCTGGGGTTCGAACAGTGTTTGAAATTTTTTTTTCTAGCCGAAATGGCCTCGATTTCTTCGGAAAGAAATTCGTTTGTTGTTTTGTCTTAATAGAATTGTTTACATGGGGGCGCGTATGTCTGGAAAACTTTCGAGACATAGTGCTTCCTTGCAGAGGCGGAATGGGTGTCGAAATCGGGACGAGCATTTCTATACCATCTGGAACATAAATTGTCTATGTGATGGCCACATCCAATTCTAGGAATAGAGGTTTTTTGCTTTTTAATCGCAAAATGTGTAGGCCCTAAAAGGATGAAGCCTACTAGTAGCACTGTCTACGGATGTAGGCAATTACATTAGTTTGGAAAATGTGTTAGATTAAATCAGTCGGCCCGAGTAGAATTTGTAGACGATTTTTTAAAAATACGTCACTAAGAGGGCCCCTTTATAAGAGAATACTATAAAACCTTAGAAAATTTAATATGTGCCATAGTGGCCCTTATCTTATAAAATACAGACGTGACTTTAAATAAGAAGCTGATTTCTGTGGTTATACCTGCCCATTTGGGTACCGGCCCACCGGGCATTTGTCCAAATGCCCATATAGCAGTCCGCCCCTGCTTCCTTGCATCCACAACTAAATGTTTTGATATCTGGCTTTAATTAATCTCATTCGGCTTAATTACACAATCGGGTAGTGATTATGTATGTCTGCGTATGACCGGGAGAGGGATAGATTCAACGAATCCTTAAATTTATCTGCTTCGGGCGTAGCTCGAGTGTTGCTCAAGAAAGACAAATCTTTACAGTATTTTTGTACAAGATTCCTGCACACGATACAAATAAACAATGTCGCTGCTCCAAATAGTATTTCAATGATTTACATCTGTGGTTAAATGAGAACAAAAAATTGAAAGAAAGAAACAGACTATATGTTAGAATAGATCAAATATCACAAGGTCGTGTTTGTTTTTTTTACACAGAGAGAACCCAGAAAAAAAACACATACAAAAGGCATAAACCATAGAAAAAACACTTTTCCCCAGAACTAATGTAAACATTTCATCTAAATACTTCAACGAGACATCAATCATTTCGAGACCTTGTTTTACAAATTAATCTAAATGTGTTGATAAGTGAAACTAGTGAAATGAACTCTGTGTAAAAAGACGCGCCTTGAGAAAGTTAATTTTAAAATATAACTGGTTCACATTTATCTTGTTCTAACTTCACTACACCTATTTTCCTCGGAAATTTTAATTTACCTTTAAAGTAGAATTTCATTTGTCTGACATAATGCCTTAGATTTTAAAAGAAAAAAAAACACACTATCTATATGGGTGACATCACGGATATATGAAATAGTTTCGTTTTCAGATGACAAAACATTTTTGAGAACCAGTGGAAAAAAATGTGTTCGGCTTATATAACAGTCAGTCTGTAAAAAGGTATTCGCCAGCCAAGAGCTTCTGGGACACTGTTTCATATAATTTGTGACAAGAAACTAATCATTTGTGATCTGAGCTATATTTTAAGGTAAAGACTTGCCTTAACTGTTTTGTAATATTTTCCAATGTTAATTTAGCTATAAGTAAAAAGAAAATTTATATCTTTTTTTTTAAAGATGGATTTTAAAAAGATTACAAATGAAATGTCGTCATTGCACGTACACGCCTTGCTCTTCAAAGTTTCAGAAGTCTTCGCCCCTTCCCCTTTCTAGAATCTACTTTGTTCTGTGATTAGGTAGAAGAAACTTTCGATTAGCTACGACACTGGAATTCTTGCCTCTGACCTAATAATTTATAAATCTATCTAATTATATATTCTTTGATTACTTCTTAGCCTGCATCTATTACAAGGGGAACATTGGTTTGAAAACTCAGTTAAGGGTAGACATTATTTAATGTATCTATTTATATTAAAGTGGCACGTAGTGTATTTAAATTTATTCGTACACTTTGAATAAATAAACATTGTTTTCAAGTTGGATATTTCTAGAGACTTAGTATGGGTCGCACTTGGCTTCTGGGATCGAATCTCGGTGAAGACTGTGATTTCGAATTTCGTGATTTTTAGGTCGCCCCTAAATTCACATAACTCTGATGGGTACCTGACATTAGTTGGGGAAAAGCAAAGGCGGTTTGTCGTTGTGCTCTCGGCATTCCAGTACCACCTCATCGTGGTTGTCGGGTGAACACTCCGTTCTAAGGAGTGGCCAAGAGTACTGGTTGCTTGCCGCTGTGAATGAGCAGCCGGCAAGTGTAAAAGAAAACTAAAGGGGTTATGTCTAGCCCCCCCTCCCGTGGGGCCCCGGGGCAATGGTGAGTAAGAGACCTAACGGGTTCTCCGAAAAGCGGATAGCGCTGCACACCAACTCGAGGGTTGGTCGGGTTCTCCTGGGACTCGGGTGATTTGCGGGTCTCTCTTTGGGCAAAGACTGGACTGACTGATGCGGCCTTAGCGGGCTGCATCGGGCGGACCGGTCGGCGCCCACGAGATAGGCACTATCTAGCCCGTTCCCTGGAGCGCTAGTTGAGGAATTCGCCGCAGCCAATGGTAACTCTGACACTGGGAATGTCGAGAAACGCGTGCCACCCCACTCCTGCCCTGCAGGAAACTTATATGCCAAACTGTGGTGGTGATTGCTTGGGCAGGTTCCTACCTTGCCCTTAGTGGCGACACAAGTACAGGCCATGCACGCTGCTGCATTTGAGCAGTAACTAAGGCCGCCAACGGCCTTAACCATACAACTATGATAGACACAGACACGGGAAAAAGCGGGCACGAGCAGACCCGAACAGGCTCCGTGCGCCGGGTAGTGGGCGTCAGGCCCGGGCACGAAAAGTCCACTACTAGTCGCCCCGCGACCTCGATGAGGGGGAATTTGTCAGGTCGTGAAAAATTGGCTAAAATTCCTCCACCAAAGTCCTCTTCTCAACGAACACTGCATTCGTACCTCCTTCGGAGGTCCGATTCAATAAAGGTTGATGGAAGTCTGCCACAACCTCCTGCCGACCTAGATACACGGCAGGCAAATATGACTGGAAGCGAAATAGTGACGGGAGCCTCCGGTCCCCAAACAACCCAAACTGACATTAGTGGGATAAAACCCACCACAGGGACTAAGCCCATAAATACTAGATCCATCCTGATCTTACAAATTAACATCTGTGGGGTAATACCCAAGGTGTTAGAGCTCTCAAAACTCCTCCACGAGAGGGCTATAGATATGGCTTTATTACAAGAGACACTAACGGGCAAACGCAATGCCAGTATCACCGGTTATACAGCAATTAAGTGCAAGTGCACAGACTGCTGGGGGATCATCACTTATGTACGCAACAACTTGATTGCTACACAAGTCCCCGGTCCATGAGTGCATGGGCGTACCGACGCCATCACCCTCGAAGTACATAAACTCGGGCGTAAATTTAAGGTAACTAATCTGTACAACCCCCCCCCCCCCCCCTCAAGCACGAAATTAGTCTCGAATATGGCTGTACCAATATCAATACTCATAACGTCATCGCAGGAGACTTTAACGCTAAGTCTCAACAGTGGGGCTATGATTCAACCGACTCGTCGGGACATAAAATCCACGAACTCCTCAATAACTCTAATTTGTTCTGTCTGCAAAATAAACATACTCCTCCAACCTTATATCACACTGTAAATGGCAGCCAATCTAGACCTGACCTTACTTTAATTACAGCCAATTTAGAATCTCACACACACTTCCAAGTCCTGGACGACATTGGGAGCGACCATAGACCCATATTTGTCACAATAGCCCTCTCAGAGGCCAGTGGTGTAACTCCAAAAACTCCGCGGAAGTGGAGTTACACCAAGGCGAACTGGCCAGCGTACGAGGCAGCAGTCGACACTGCCCTTATGAATTTAGCAGTGGAGGATAGTGACGTCGATACTATATACGGAGAATTAGCAGCAGCTCTGTTGGGTGCGGCCAAGAGGTTTGTCCCGCGGACTTACCCAGGCGTAAGGCAGAAACGCGTGTGGTCTCAGGAATTGAATAAGCTGGTCCTGAGACGTAAGAGAGCCCGGAGACTTGCTGAACAGAAGGGTACCCCTGAAATCCGGAGGGAGTACAATCGGCTCTGTAGAGCCACGAGTGAACTGGCCTGACGCGTCCGGTCAGACCATTGGAACGCTGCCTGCGCCGGGATGGATCTTCGGGACTCCTCGAAAGCCTGGCGTCTTCTGCGAAGCCTAGAGGCCAAAGACACAGCGCGGACGGCTGCCCCTCTATTGTCACCCAGAGGGCCCGTCTCTACGGTAACCAAAATGGCCGGCTTGTTGAATCGACATTTTGCTAAAATCAGCAAGCCCGAAAAGAAGTCAGCCACGTCCAAAGCCCTCAACAAAGAACGTAAGAGACTCGAGAGGGAGCCAGATGAGCCTGAAAGCCAAGCAACGTGCAATGCGCCCTTCTGTCGTGCTGAGCTGGATAGAGCGATTGCAAAGTGTAAAAACAGAAAAGCTCCGGGGCCAGATAAGGTTACCCCCGAGATGGTAAAACACCTTGGGTACATTGCAAGAGGTAAACTCCTGGAGTTTATGAATCGAACCTGGGCAGAGTCCAGACTGCCCGGGGCCTGGAAGAGTGCTATCATTGTGCCAGTCCTTAAGAAGGGAAAAGACGCGACTAACGTGGAGTCCTACAGACCCATTTCACTAACTTCAACGCTTGGCAAAGTTGCTGAACGAATGGTTAACGAGCGGCTAGTTTGGTCCTTTGAGAGTGCCGGTATCCTGGCGCCAGAGCAGGCCGGCTTTAGGGCAGGCTTGAGCCCGATCGACCAGGTCACAACATTCGCACAGGAAGTGGCCGATGGGTTCCAGAGGTCCGAGAGCACATACGCAGTATTCATAGACCTAAAACAGGCTTACGACCGTGTGTGGAAGCAAGGCCTCTATCTAAAGTTAAGAGCCATGGGTGTGCGGGGCAAGATATACAATTGGATACAATCCTTTCTGTCTGGGAGGAGCACACGTACAAAATACCAGCACTCCCTTAGCAAGCCAAAACAACAACTTAATGGCCTGCCTCAGGGCCACGCCCTGTCCTGTACTCTTTTCATGGCCTTTCTGAACGATTTGCCCAGCTCAGTGCGGTCAAAAAAAAAATGCTATATGCTGATGATATTGTTCTCTGGTCAACCGGGAAGAAAGCCGACCAAATTCAGGCGGCACTTCAAGCAGACCTCTATACCATCTCCTCGTATTGCGACAAATGGCAGATTCAGATAAACGTTGCCAAAACGACCTGGTCCCTGTTCAGCCTAGGGATCGACATTCTTAAGGCTCCAATCGAGCTTCAACTCGGTGGGCTGCGACTCCAGCGTGAAAATACGCCAAAATATCTAGGGGTGACCCTGGATAGAAAACTGTCAATGCTCCAGCACGTCCAGGATATTGAAAGAAAAGCCTCGGAGAAGTTAGCGTTATTAAGAAAGCTGGCCAGCACAAAGTGGGGTGCCAAAGCTGACATGCTACGCACATTGTACCTAGGGGCAGTTAGATCACAAATAGAATACAGCTATACAGTTCAAGTATATGCTAGCAAAACTGCCCGGGTACAAGCACAGGCTCTAAGGTTCATTAGTGGCACCTTTCGGACAAGCCCAACAAACGCTGCTGAAATATTTACAAACGAGGCGCCCCTATATCTTAGGAGGGAGAGGGCAGTACTCATGGCCTACGAGCGCTATAAAAGGGGCGACTCTAGACTACCCACCTCTATATTAGTGCAACAGTGGAGAGAGAGGAACCGCATCAAAATGCGATCGTTCCTCCACATAGCGGCCAATTTGTCTAAAACAGCTGGACTCTCCACTGACAGAATACCTATTAGGAGAATAAGTACGTGCCCCCCGTGGAGGAGATTGCCGGCCCCACCAACAAACCTGTCCCTTTTAGGGCAAGAGGGAGCCACCAAGAGGCGATTAACACCAGCCATTCTACAAAATTTGGCATCTATAACAATAAAGTCCTACCCATCGGATGCCATTTTCTGCTACACCGATGGGTCGGTAATGAGGGACCCCGATAGATCGGGGTATGGGGCCCTTATAGTATACCCCGACCGGACTGAACAAGACAGGCTCTCTGGTCCATGCGGCTAGGGATAACTACGGTGGTGCTGGTCACCGACTCTCGCTCCAGTCTCCAAGCTATGGGTGGCGGCGGGGGAGGGTCACCCGTAATAGAAGAGGCAGTCGGCGCCGCAGATAACATCCGCCGAGCTATCGGAGCTGTCGTTTTCATGCAGTGGGCGCCCTTACATTGCGGCGTGAGGGGCAATGAAACGGCAGACGTCCTCGTAAGGGAGGGCGCAATGACAGCCACACACCTCGAAGCACCAAGCACGTACTTACAGGCAACGGCACAAATCCGAGCACTCATTCATGAGAAGTGGTTAAAGTCCTGGGAGGAATCCGACAGAGCACGTGGTGTCTGGCAGCACATGCGTCACCCAGATCGCGACGATCCATGGTGGCGACTGAAGAGGTCAGAGCAATCGATTATTGCACAATGCAGAACGGAACACTGTCCTATAGGGGCATACTTTGCCCGGTTCCGCACGAACTTTGACGCCCGATGCCGCCACTGTGGAGAGAGCGCTGAAACAGTGGCGCATGTCTTGTACTAGTGTCCCCAGCTCCGCGAGCTAAGGGGGGACCTGTCTGTGCAGTCACTCGACTTGTATGGTAGCTATGAGGCACTACGCCGGACGGCTAGTCCTTCCTGCTCTGATTTTTCAATAGGAGTTCATCTCAGGTCGTTGTGCTGGCCACATGACACCTGCTCGTTAAGATTGGCCAAAGGAACAGATGACTTTAACATCATCCGTCCTATAGATCGCAAGGTCTCAAAGGGGAGCTTAAGGGACTTAGTACAAAATTGAAACAGATTTCATTTATAATAAAAATGATGATGATAATAATAATAATAATACTCTTTATTATCCTTGCGGAAATTTGTCTCACAATGTGTGCATTAAAAATAGATTATAACAATAGAAATAAAATATACCTTCACACCAGAGGCACTCAAACGTTGCATATAAAAGTTTACATCAGATAAATCAATTCTCTTTAATGATTTGATTGATAGGAGAACATAGGAGTATTTGTGTCTATGTTAGTCAAAAACCTGGCGCAGAGGGTGTTTCATTATTTTAAAAATCTTTTTAATATTCTTAGATATGTGCAGGTAAATCTATAATGACCTCCACTGCGTTTTGTCAAATCAGATTTGATCTGTACTGTAAAAATAATAGGAATATAGTGACTGATTTTTTGCTTTGATTCTATTATTTTAGGTGAGATTTTAATACATCTCTTCCACCAGCGCAGCCAAGGGGGTTTGAGTTTAAAACTCACTACCAGGGGGTTTTGCGGTAAAATCCCCCTCTTCTATAAAACAACCAAAAAAAAAATGCAAGCGAAAATCCACAAATTCAAAGAGCATAGCTAAGGGAGATTTTGAATTTCAAACCCCCCCTACGAAATTTACGACAAAACCCCTCTTCAATATAAGACTATACATACATAAATCACCAGATTCTATGAGCATATCCAAAAGGGGTTTTGTGTTTAAAACTCCCCTGCAGTGGGGTTTAGAGCTAAAAAACCACCTCTTCAACATAAAAAGCAAATTACACACTCAAAATTCTATGAGCGTAGCCAAAGGGTTTTCGAGTTTAAACCCCCCTTCACTGGGATTTGAAGCTTAAAAATACTTCTTCAATATAAAAAAAAGCAAATTGCACACTAAAAAAAATCTATGAGCATAGCCTAAGGGGTTTTGAGTTTAAACCCCTCTTCAGCGGGATTTGAAGATAAAAAAATTCCTCTTCAATATTAAAAAAAGCAAATTACACTCTAAAAATGCAATGAGCGTAGCCAAAAGTTTTTTTTTTTTATCTAAACCCCCCCTCCAGCGGGGTTTGATGCTAAAAACATACCTCTTGAATATAAAAAAGCAAATTACACACTCAAAATTCCATGAGCGTAGCCAAAGGGCGTTTTGAGTTTAAACCCCCTTTAAGCGGCGTTTAAAGCTAAAAAAATACCTCTTCAATATAAAAAAGGAAATTACACACTCAAAATTTTATAAGTGTAGTCAAGCCAAAAGGGGCTTTGAGTTTAAACCCTCTCCTCCAGAGGGCTTTTTTTAAAGTTTAAAACCCCTCTTGATGGTTTTGAGTATACCCCATTCAGAGAGTTTTGAGGTTGAAAAACTCTATCTTCAATTTTATTCTAAAGCAAACTACAGTCACCAATTTATATGATCTTAGCTAATGGGGTTTTTAATTTAATTTATAATGTATAAACTCCACAGATTTTTTAGTTTAAAGCCCACCAAAAATATGACTTTGACGATAAAAATTCCCTTTTTGATATAAAATCTAAAGCAAACTACAATCACCTAATTCCAAAGCGTAGCCATACAGATTACCAATTTCTACCGTGCTGTGAAACGTCGTCTGCCGAAATTGAAAAAGACTAAATGTGGCTCAACAAATATGGCTAAGACGGATTTTAGGAGTCAGTTATAAAGATCGGGTCTCAATCAAGGAAATCCTATGTCAACCCCTTAGTAAGGTTGTGACAGAACGTCGGCGTCCCATGAGGTTTGCGGTACATGTTCTCCGACAAAATGAATTACGCATAATGAGAGTTGCGATGATATGGAGGCCAATACGAGGAAAGCGCAAACTGCCGCAAACAGGGACATCCTAGTACAACTTGGCGCTATACTTTCGTGGAGGTCCTCAGAGCAGGTGGGAATAGGCTTCAGACATTGCCAGTAATCGATTTTTGTGGAAGCAGCTTGCATCGCAATGCGCCGAACGGCGCGGGAGGATCTTAGTCAGTAAGAATAGTAGATAAGGTTTTTAAAATAAAAATTTTTAATAGCAGGATAATGCACTGCAGATACCTCAGAATATGCATTTTGCCGGCTTTTAATACCGGAAATATTGCTGGCGGCGGGACTCCCAGCGCTCCCCCAACCCCCTTGTCGGCAATGCCAGGGAGTCTACAATTTTTCCACTAACTCCAGGAAGAACCTATTCTAGGTCACAGTAAGCGTCTTCCAAAAGTACGAAGGGTCAGAATGTAATAAAGATTAATTATACACACACACACACAAGCACACATATATTTTTTTTTGCCCGGGGGGGGGGAGAACTCCTGGCTACGCTCATGTTATACATAATACAATTGCTAACCTGAGAATAAATAGATACATAATGTATTCCATACGTCATTGTTTATGCTCTCTGGAAAACATTTTGCAGTACAAGAGAACACTCTTTCCAATATCCATGTCTAGGACTTACAGACTTGTTAACGACAAAAAGACATTTTACAATTCAAATAATTATAACTTTTTTTACCTTCTGTAAATTATCTTCATTAAAAATCATTTCAATAATATGTATATTCTTTATTTTAGATACATCAAAAGAACTCTTTAATTATGCTAAAAGCACTACTCTTGGCTCTATTGATGGGCCTAAGATCACTTGGAGTCAATGCTGCCTGTTACAGAGAAGACTGGAGCGACAGTTTTGAAAGAGAAGGACTCTCGAAGTGTCAACACTACATTAGAAAATTACAGGTCAACGGAGGCGTTGCCAATGGTCGATTGGGCCTGCTGGAAGGTGCAGAGTGCTGCAGTGCCCCTTCCCCCTGGATCAGCTCAAAATTACAAACAGTTCACGCTGATTGGTGGGACTCCCAAGGCGACGTAGCATGCCCAGAAGGATTTTTTCTTCGCGGACTAAAGAAAACTGGTGGTAGTCCAGGATATCTTTACAATCTTGAAGAAGGAAGATGCACAAAACCAGCTGACCACCCACGTTACTATAACTCTTGTTACACCGAGGATATATCACTTTGCATTCGTCGTAACGGGCTCTGTGGCTGCAGAGAGTCGTACTTTATTGTAGGCCTGGAGAGAGGTGAGTGCCAAGAGCTGCAATGCATAATAAAGGTAAAATGCTGTTCAATGTTGGACCAGATTGAACCACTCACTGGACTGGATAAGGTGAAGGAGAGAATCATGGATGTAACTCAAAGCAACATGGCCCTTTTGGGTCACATCCTTGGCTACGGATGGGCGGGCGGATGTAGGGAGCCGTATGTTGGTGAAGGTTACAACAGAGTGGGCGATACATGGGAAGCTGATGAAAGCTCTAGATGTAATGGTTACAAGAGTGATTACAGGCTGAACATGGTCTACGGAAACTGGGAATTCGAACTGGTAAACAGAAATGACAGACTCCAAGTTACTACTCAACTGGAACCGGAAGCTATTTATTCTGGTACATCCACAAACAATGACTCGACACCATTAACAGTACAAATATCAAAAAGTGTTACAGTAATCCGCCAGGTAACTCACACTGTTACGGACACCTGGGAAGATACACACAATTTCGGTGTCAATTTCAGATATGCTGCTTTTGGCGCTAGGGGCCAGTTGTATTACGATTTCTCATATAAGACATCGAAGACCACATTAACCAACAATAACACCCAGGACGTTAAAAAACTTACAAAAACCATTGAGAAAACTCAAGAACCGCACACTGTGAAGAAATGGAAATTAGTGCTGTACAAAAGCAGGACCACCCTCCCTTACACAGCTACAATCAGAGTGAAGTTTTCAGTGGATTTCCAAGGCTTCCTAAGATGGGGAGGGGGAAGAAACGGCCAAGGCACCAATTACCATTACCAGTACCGCGGCAGTGAGAACAGACCATCGTTTCACTACCAGTTTGGTGATAAGTCCGTTCCATTCTATGAGGCTCTTAAAGAACAAAGCAACAAAAACTCTTTACCCTGGGAGTGGTTTAACATAAAAAGCAAATATCCGGATGCTCAAGCGTTGATTGACGATCTGGTCAATGAGAAGCATTACCAGTTCACTCTGAACGGAGAGTTTGAGGACATCATGGGCCTGTCAGTCGACGTCGTATGGAGTCAAGTAACGAAGAGGAAGCGCGAACTTTCACCTTTGAAGTTTTCAAATCCTATCTTTAGAGAAAACCGCATTGCAGAGCTTGGACCTCATGACCTCCCGGTGCATGTTGACAAGCCGAACGTCTTCTTAGACACAGCCAAGATTTGCGATTTTGATGTTCCCGTCAACATTTCCTATTTAGTTTAAAGCAACAACAACTCGTTAACATAAAACTTGATGACTTATTTTCTAATCATCATCATGGTAAAATAGTCTCTATAAGTTACATAACAATGTCATAACATTTACTATTTGATGACTTTTCATTTAAAAAATTGATATAAGAATTGAAATATTTATTCCATGATAGCTGTAATGTTCATCACCTCCCTATGTTATTTAAAAAACAACATGCATTTTTTCTATTGGTAATTTTTTTAGCGGCCCCCGTAAGGGAAAAAGCCGCTATTAGGTTTGTGCTAAATGTCCGTCTGTATTCAGATCACGAAAACTATAAGAGATATGAAAAATTATATTTCATCATTAAATGCGGCTTGAAAAGTTTAGGTGCAACGGCTACTTTTGGTTTTCTAAATTTATAAAATTAATTATGCAAGCGATTTTTTCATAAAAATACACCAATTCTAAAACAAGTTGGTAAATGTAAGGGAGGCAATGTTACAATATGCTAACAAAGATGGACAATTCTTGTGTATTTTCAGTATCACTAAGTCAAATATATTTATAAAATGTACAGGAAATGTTTACAACAAATATAAATAATAGTTAAAGGTGTTTTACTGGTCAACTAGCTGCTAAAATTAAAAGAAAACATTTCTGTTTGTTTATTAAGGCTAATAATGCACTTTGTATGTAAATATCACGAACATTTTTTAAAATGGACTTTTTATGCCACGACTTTCTTGCAGTAGCGTAACGTCGCAACATGCCATGGCGCTAAGCCATTTCCTATAACTTTTTAAAAAATATCTGATTTTATTATTTTTTTGTTTCAACGTCGCAACATGCTGTGGTGCTAAACCATTTCCTTAAACTTTTAAAAAAATATCAGATTTTATTTATTTTTTGTTTAGTGCCCCCATCCGAATAAAAGAAGATTATTTTTGTGTGTTTTGTCTGTTGGTCGGTCTGTCCATCACGATTAGATTAACTTATAACACTGGATGCTATTGTAAATCTAATTTATCCTTTAATTTTTCTTTCAGAAATATTGCAATAGCTTAAGTATCTATAATAGATTGTTCCGGATGTTTTGTGAACAACAAATCAATACCATTGAATATTTGTTTGCTCTTCTAAGTTATAGTAGATTTTATTTCCATGCTTAAACGTTGCAAGAAACACACGATCTTTAATATATTGTTACGGTTTTTTAATGTAAATAGCATATAAATGCTAAATAAAAATATCTATACTGATTTATATTTCATTAACTATAAAGTTGTTCCGGATATTCTTTTATAAAAAATACATTATGTCAAATGATTGTTTGAAATCGCATAATTGACTAAAATTACACATATTCTTTGACACTACTTCACTATAGTTTATTTATCAATATCAATTGTTCCGAATTTTTAATTTAAAACAACTTTATGTCAAATAATTTTTTATTTTTTTTTTAAATATCGACAATAGGTTATTCAGGATTTTAAAATAAGAAAGTAATTTACTAGAAACGATTATTGAAAATCAATTTTTAGATTTATTTTACAGTTAATTTTCTTGCCGAAACATAATAAAAGTTGTTTAATCGGTAAAGAATGTTCCGGATTTTGTTTCCAAAAAGAAATCGACTTAATTTTCTCTCCATTAGGCTATGGTACATCTAATTTTTATAACAGACCATTCCACAAATTTAATTAACGGCATTTGATTAATCTGGAATTCTTATTTTCTCTCACTATAAATATATAAACATCCGGAACAATCTAGTATAGAAACTTAAAACTAATGCGATGTTTCGGAAAGGAAATTAAATTTTAATCAGATTTTTAATAGCTTTTAGTCTTTTTTTTTTCTCGCTATTAACATAACGGACAGACAGACTGACAGACTTATAAAAAAAAGCGTCTTTAATCCCTTATATATATATATATATTATTCAGTCTAACTAGCCCATCAAATGAAATGCTAAAAGAACAAACTCGGTGCACCAATGTCTAAGATCCCTCGAGAAGCTGCTCGTAAAGATGACTTTTTTTTCTAGTTTAACTAGGATGTGTGAAGTAATGGAATTTTTTTCCTTTGACGTCATATGGAGTTAATTCTTTAAATGAAATGCTAAAAGATCTCACTCGGTGCACCAATGTCTATGAACCCTCAACAAGCTGCTCGTATAGATGATATTTTTTAGTCTAACTAGGTCGTGTGACGTAGTGGATTTTTTCCTTTGACGTCATATGGAATAAATTCTTTAAATGCTAATACAACTCGGTATAGTAATGTTTATTAAACCTCGTAATGTTACTCGCATTTTAAAAAGACATAATAGCTAGATTTAGATCTAATCTAGAATTTTTTCACTAGATCTAGATTTTTTGTACACTAGAGCTATATTTTTTACACTAGATCTAGATTTTATTTCTTACACTACAGCTAGATTTTTAAAACTAGATTTAGATTTAAGTTCTAATTAAAATCATTAAAGAATCTAGATCTAGAATTTCTTGGTCTAATTTAGAATGTTTGTTGTTTTACATGTTTCGGATGTTCCTTCAGAGTTGTAGTCCAAACCTCGCGTAGGATGACGGGGGATGGGAGTGGGCAGGGTTTGAAACTGGGACCATCGATGAATCCAAACTACAGCCCAGCGCGCAAACCGCACTACCAGACAGCTATGATTTAGACTAGATCAAGATCTATAATTTCAATTTCTAGGATAAAAGTGTAGATTTTTTTTTCTAATGTGTAGATTGTCAATGTGTCAATATTGCAATGTTATAAATACTAAAACTAATCTATTATTTTAATATAGTAGATATAGATATTGAGAGTGCTAAATTAGTAGTTTAATTTAGTTAGATTTACATCCTCATTCTAGTTTCATTTAGGCCTAAATGAAAATGCTCAATACCAAAAGAGTATCTAAAATCGCTCTTCTGACATATTGTACATATCCGGTAGCTGTCATTCCGTAACGTGTAGGTATCTTATCAATAGTAGGCTATTAGTTTGTAACCGTGTTGTCATTAGATTAAGAGCAATGCCTGGTCGTGCGGTTAGTGCGCAGGACTAATTATCTCTACGTCTCGGTTTCATACTCTGCTCGATGCCATCCTCAGTCGACCAGCAAATATGCGGATCCGACAGGAATCCGTCTCCCACGGGGGCCGCCTCTGAGTTTGTGTTACACAAACTCTCTTTGTAATCTTGTTTTATTCAAAACAATTTTTGTTTCTACGTAGTTGCAACATTATTTGATAGGAAAAGAATTTTAAAATATATGGATAGTTTTTATTTGTAATTGGCATATTCACAGTTGATGTTGAATAGTGAATCTCTGTTATATATTTGTAGTCTGACACAAAGGAAATGTAATAGAGATATTTTCTACCACATTCTCAGTCTCCGTAATATAATGTTTGTCCTTAAGGTAGTTTTTTTTCATATAGGCGCTACCTGTTATACAGTCTGGTGTAAACTGACACTCTAGGAAGTCTAGGTCATATAAAATATGTTAAATGGTATTTAGATATTCTCTATATTATAGGCAGTCTTTAACCTCTGTGAGTGTCCGTTAAAGGATGAGCTTTGGCTCTGAATATGGCCCTTTATCCAATGAAATGGTTTAACGCATTGTCTAGGAATGAACCATGGCTCTTCAACGACCTCCCTGGTCTCTCATCAACTACATGATCATATTAGCGTATCCGTTGTTGTGAAGCACAGCTGAGTCCCGCCCTTGGTTCCCCCATCCCAGCTTGACCGAAGACCGAGCCAACGAAAAACTGTCCCAAAGTACCTGAATACCTGCACAACTTGAAAATATAAACATAGAGTTGAAGCTAGGTGCTGAAACAAATGATACATACATATATTAAACATAAATAAATAACAGCACCAGGGACCAAGTTTTTAAAAGAGAAAGTAGTGAATTAAAATGCTACGAAAATAAGGGCATGCGCCGACCGAGGCTCAGACCCGTGACTCTGGATTCGACACCATACGGGCGAAATGACTCTGGATCAGAAGAATGTTGTTTTGGACATTCCGATGGCCTAGAGGTTAGTTTCGATTGGTACTTTATCGCTAGGCAGTGGTGTCGAATCCAGAGTCACAGGTTCGAGCCTCGGTCGGCGCATGCCCTTATTTTCGTAGCATTTTAATTCACTACTTTCTCTCTTAACAACCTGAAAATGTAGTGGATTTTCTCGTACATAACCTGTTTAGTTCATTTAAGTGTATGTCTCCTTTCTTTATGTTCACATAAAACCTTATATCTGCATGACATAATGGGTGTAGAATTATCTCACATTATAAATAGATATAGATGTAGAAAGATATATACATTTAACCCAACTATTCACATACTTATTTTATCATTGAAATAATTCAGCGTTTAAACTAAAAACAAGTGCATTTATATTTTGCTTGCATTTATTTTTCTAAATCTTACATTTACATTATTGCCAATTGTAAAAATATTATTGTATATATCTCTTTTTTTTAATAAAAAAAATAATGTTTATAAATAATAAAGTTTTGATTGATACCTATATTATACCTTATAACCTTCTTCTATTTGGTTGTCGTAAGTAAAGCCAGTCATTCAGTCATGGCTGCCTGATCGTGCGGTTTGCGCGCTGGACTGTCGTTTGGATTTATCTATGGTCCCGGGTTCAAACCCTGCCCGCTTCCATCCCCCGTCGTCCTGCGAGAGGTTTGGACTATTTTCATCTCTAAATGAACATCCATAACATGTAAAACATTTTACAAACAAAATCCTCAATTGTTGAAATGCCTAAAGCCAAACAATTCGGCCTTCCATTATAGAGGCTCGAGTTTGAATTAATTTAACTTTTTCATTTTTGCTTTGGAAAAGGCAGCAGGGAAACTGTTCCACGAGTGATGCTCCTGTAACAAACCAAACGGTTTATCCTCTTATTTGGACCACAAACCTTAATCTCTATCGTATTGCAAGTATAGGATTCAACTTGGAGCCTTCAGTCAACAAATAGTTCACAGTTTGAATCGTGTTATTTTTGTATTTTTTTTACTAATACTGAAAGTTACAATGAAAAAAAAAAAAAGCTGCAACCTTTAAAGGGAATGACCGGATATTACGTAATACCAAAAAATCACGTTGTTTTTTTTACGTCTGTGGATTCATCCATTTGGATGCCAAATATTGGAAATGGCTAACATCATATTTCATGAATTACCTGGTAGATAATATCAGCAGACATGTCAATTTTTTCCCCCAGTGAACAGTGTCATTAGATAAAGAAATTGCACTAAATTTTGTTAAGAATTCGGCTCCAATCATTACTGAAACAATGTTTTTGGCCCCTAGAAATATTAACTATAGCCACCAAATAAAAAGCTTCAAAGGTTAGTATGTTTTAATTATGCTACTGGAACAGACGTGGTATTACCACACATACAAAGCTAGGGATCTATCGAGTCGTTATCCTCCCTACATTACTCTATGCCTCAGAAAATTGGACAGTGTACCGAAAAAAATTGAAAGAAACTGAATCACTTCCACATGACATGTCTAAGAAAAATACTAAATGTCAAATTGTAAGACAAAATACCAGCTACTGAAGTCCTTCGAAGAGCGGGTCTGCTAAGCAATCCTGATGCAGTCCAAGCTGCGAAGGGCAGGACACGTCTACAGAATGGAAGACCACTGCATCCCTTAACGATTCTTGTATCGCCAACTAAGCGAAGGAAATGCACTCTCAAGGTGGTCAAAGAAAGCTCTTCAGGGATACCCTCAAAGCTTCTTCAGCATAGACCCAGCCACCTGGGAGACAGAGGGACATGACAGAGCATCATGGCGTCGCGCTGTGAAAACTGGCGCACAGGTTGCGCCAGCCGCATGAGGAGGCTTAAAAACCCCAGTGCAAAGTCGTCAGCCCCCTGGATGACAAAGTGGTCATCATCGAACCAAGATGGACGAACTAT
This sequence comes from Biomphalaria pfeifferi, assembly GCA_030265305.1. Classification (NCBI taxonomy): domain Eukaryota; kingdom Metazoa; phylum Mollusca; class Gastropoda; family Planorbidae; genus Biomphalaria; species Biomphalaria pfeifferi. Next base: position 515,624 of record JASAOG010000289.1, on the reverse strand, counting down.
ATATATATATATATATATATATATATATATATATATATATATATGCTACTTGTCACCTGAGTCATGTCTGGATTTCTTGACTTTATCAGCCTTCAAAACGGAAATACGTCGTAATCGGCAAAGCTCGGAGGTTTGTTCGGCTTCATACATAAGGCAGAGAGAAGTTCATTACAATTTACGCATTTGTCACCCCCACATTTTAGTTTATTTTATTGATGGTTGTCAATAGTATCATAATTTTGTGGTAATAATGTAATCTAAGTAATGTCTATTAACCTCATTATTGGAAATATATATGCAGACCAAGCATAGTACAAATAGGCTTGTTACAAATAGGCTTGTTACAAATAAGCTCGTTACAAATAGTTACAAATAGGTCTGTTACAACACGTTGAAAACGTAATAAAAAAAAATAGTAAAAAAAAATTAATAATTTTTCGACGGTCTTAGGCGTCCTCCAAAGAGATCGCGATGCACAGGTTGAGAACCCCTGCCTTAAAGTGACATTTAGTGTTGAGCTTGGAGAGACATTGGTTTGAATACCTAGTTCCTAGTTTTCATACAGTGGTCTGTAAGCACTTTCAAAACAAATCACTGTGATCATTAGTCCTACGTTTATCTCTTAGGTACAATAAGAAACTCTCTAAAGTTTCAACTTCATCCGAGGTGTGGGAGAAATAAAGAGTTCAATTATCTAAGGGGACCAAACAGTGGCGTCACTAGGGTCGGTGTCACCCGGTGCGGTAAGTTAAGGGAAATAAATAATCTCCCCTTAATAAAATAAATAACTTTTGTTTATTTTGTTTTTATAGGGTGTATCTTATCCCCAGTTCTCTTTCTTGTAGCCATCGCATATTCTGAACAAAGAATTCTATTAGCCTGGAGATTAAATCCACCTACTCAATACAATCATCGTCCCAATGGCCACCCATGCTTCGAGACGTGGAAGGTTGAAAAGAGGCTGAGCAGAGATGGCTGAGATTGATCCTACTAATAACATACCGAGATAATCTTACCTATAGAGAAATCTTTTCCCACACAGGCAAGCGCCGTCTAATGGAAGTGGCGACTGAATGTCGATTGACATTTTGTGAGACATATCAGTATACAAGACGAACCACGTTTACCAAAATCAGCCTTAACATGAAAGCCGAAAAGGGGAACGCAAAAACATGACCGCCCACGTCTAGCATGCCATCACACCTTTTTAGAAGTCCTGAATTTCGTGGGCACCTGCTGGGAAGTGGCTGTGAAAGTCGCCTTAGACTGATTTCTGTGGAGAGAGCTTGCAGTCATATGTGTCGAATGGGTCACGAGGAGTTTATGCCTATGTGTTTCTCAGCATTTTACAATAAAAAATGTTACGTTCGCCACTTAACAGGTCAAAAAGATGTTTGTTCATTAAGCTCATTCAGAGTTTTACGGGGTTAAGCCCCGTGCGCCAATGTTTTTTTTACATTTCTGAGTTTCAGAAACTCTTTCTCCAGGGGTCTACAACGCATTATTTTTCTCTTAATAGGTTATAAGTCATATTGTAAGTTTATAGATCAAATAGAATTAAATTAAGAAGGTCTGGGACATGTTGATACTAAACTGTGAGAGACATTCGAGGTGATGATTTTAATTTTTTTTAAAGTTGCATTTTGGAAAAGTGCATTTATCCTACTTAGGTGTCATCCCATGGTGGATGTCACCCGGTGCGGCCCGCATCCCCCGCACTCCCTAGTGAAGCCACTGGGACCAAACCTTGCATTTTTAGCCATATCTGCGAATACCGAAGGATTAATTTCCCTTCTTGGTATCAAACAATTAATTAATTACCAGTAGTTAATTGACTATTTTGTTAAATTTGTATTTATTTATTCATGTCTAGTTAATTCCAATGAAAATGTGTGCAGTTTCAACTTGATCCGAGAATGGGTGTGGGCAAAATAACGTGTACAAACTTTTACCAGATAGACAGAGTTGATATAAACTCTGTCAAATCCTAGATACAGTCAAGTCTGATTAATCAGAATACATTGGGACGCAATAGTTTTGGTTCTAATAACCGGCTTGTCCCATTAACCGCATTCAACTGAATACTAAGCTATATTTTTGCACTTTAAGATTCTCTCATACTATGCGGCTAGTGTAATTAAACGGTTGTCCAATTAACCGTATTTGACTGTGTATTCCTAACCATGGTCCAATGGTTTAATTCGTGGAAGATATGTTTTCATAGGGAGTAACCTATTTTTCTGGGTGTTTACGTTTTAATATCATGTAAATGGACCGGGTCACCGAAATAAAGTGTGAAATATCAACCACACATACACACACAATGAACAAAGAACTTCAGGTGATTCTATTGCTGATTTTCGGTTATGTATTTGTTACACATACATGAGCTGAGCTTGCCTATATATCTCTAGTTTGATTCGACTATTTATGCTTGTTTTTTCTTAGAATTGGTCTGGAGAAGAAAAAAAGGTCCTCAAAAGAATATGTTTATATAACATAAGTGGATCCAGACAGGGGAATTTTTTTTTAATAAAATCAACACAAATGTCATTAGAACTCTTATTAGAATAAAACAAAAAGCAAAAAATGAAAAATCCTTTTTTTTTAAATAAATAAACGTTATAATGAGTTAAGGCAGACCATTCTACAAACCGTTTAAATTTAATTGTCAAATTTGAGTTTTTCGATGCCCACATAGCAGTACTCTGACAGTTGATAGATGTCAGCATTTTAGTAGAGTGGTGATTAGGACAACGTTAAATAACAAATCCTGTACAAAATGTTCGTTATAATTGATTTATATACACACAGTCTTTGATTTTATCTTTACACCGACATACAGACGAACGCGCAATAACCACAGTGACGTAAAAGTATTCCACTATAATCCATTTATCTTTCAACTCCCAATCTTATCATTCTTTACATAAGACTTATCTCTCTTTATCTACTAAATCTTATTCTTAACACTTAGCCTGGTAAGTTTTTCTATATCATTTATATAAAGCAGAAAGTAAGGTGTATGTATGTATGTCTCGTACGGACGTGGTAACCATTCAACCAATCTTGATAAGCTTGGCATCAATGTTCCGTAGATCATGAAGTCAATTTCGACTGAGCAAAGGCTGCGGATACGCAGAAGTTGGGAGTAGGGGATATAATCTATAGAGGATGGTGGATGCGATGACGAGTATAGAATATAGCTATGGCTGTCAGTAACTGTCAGACCAGCAAACACACGCTAGCCACACCCACCCACCATCACTTTTCCCTAAGATGACTATTAATATCGGTGGCAATTTTAACTGCAATAGTAGATGAGTCATATATGCTATAATATGCTCAAGGTGTCAAATGGCCAATTATTGGAAACACAGGCAGGAACTTAAAACCCCAAGAACATCTTAGAGAAATTCGTATTTTGCAACTAAGCCCGTCTCTATCCATTTTAATAACACACATCATAGGGGTACCACTGATCTCCTCGTCACTGCTATACAACAATGCAATGACAAAAACACTCGTCTGCAAATCGAAAACAAACTTATTTACATGCCAGGCACCCTCCAACCTCACGGGATCAACAACCAACACACTTTTATTCAAAATGAGATGGCGACCAACACTACCCCCTTTTCTCATTCATCTTTGCCTGACATCACTGCCCCCTTCCGATTTCCCGCGCTTTTACACCAGTGTACCTCATTCTTTTCTGCCTCGATAGAAAACATCATCGACAGATATGTTCACTTATGCCTATTTTGTGTTAATTGTTTGTCTTATTTGTTTGCCTGTAGCTGAAAAGGCATCGTGGTTCAAACATTCTTTGTTTTAGTTGGTCCCGCAGGGTACATATATGCATGTTTATTGTATTTTCTGAATTAGGAGTTCAACATTTACACAAATGTACATTTACTTCTATATATTTGAGAATCTGTACAAATGAAAGACAATATGTTTTATTATGAGGCATTGACAAATGTAAAACGCACAAGCATCCAGGTTATTAAACCTAGGAGCTGGAAGCAGAACCTTTACATGTAGGGATATCATATAGCTAGTGATACAAATATGCAGAACATCTTTCAGATTGAAATAAAAAAAAAAACAAGCAATGTTTGAGTAGGTTCAGGCTGTTCAGGCCAGGTCTAACTCCAACGCAACACAGGTCACTAGGGCACCGTTGAACGTAGCATTAATCTGAACTTTGACCCCTCCACTTATTTTGAAAGGTAGATCATTATTGATGTTGACATCGAAGGGTTGGATATTGAAGTTCCCCTGAAATAGTCAATATTTTGTGTGCTAAAAATGTAATAATTACACGACTGATCCAAACTAATTAATACATTTACACTTACTATTAACTTTGTTGTTTTTTTACTAGATCTAAATACTTTTTTTTTTGTTTTTTCTTGTTTGAGTATTGGAATTGCATGGAAATGTTTTGATAAACAAATATTTCAAAATGTGTAAATGTTCTCATAAATAAACTGTCATTTAATCTTAAAAAAACTATTCTATTTAAAAATGTTTGTTTTAAATGCGATAAATTTAGGTACAAGGCTTAGAATCGCATCACTTACACTCCATTTATTGCCAATATAAAATTAGTTTATTGTTTTTCTTAGAGAAAATAATCGTCTTGATTATATACTAACTATGACTTCATCAGAATATAGACTCACCGCCGGGAATGGACATTTGCAAGGAAGACCAACGTTAATAAACTGGGGAGGACAGTTCTGGACGTTGACAGTAGCACACATGTCCGGGTATGTACAGGAGCCTATCTGGTCGATGCACGGGATCTTGATCCAGTGACCAAATACTTCCTTTTCAACCACGATATCTGTCTGGCGTAGCGAATACACAGGTAGAACAAGAACTAATACACAGGTATAACAAGAACTAAGTTATATTAGTATGACAACAGAAATGTACTGCAATACAAGTTGACCTTTATATCATCTGCCCTATAGATCGCAAGGTTTGAAAAGAGAACTTTACTTTACTATACAAATTGAAGATACAATGACTTCACCACGGAATAATCGGTGACTACTGTGTTACTTGCATACTAATTTGTTTATTTTATTGGGGTGGGGGAGGGTTGAGAAGGATGATACTATTGTTTTCAAATAAAGTTATATCTCTTAAGGCCCTGCTTTAGTCTTCCATCTACTAGCTGCCTGGTTGTGTGGTATGCGTTCTGGATTGCCGTCTCAATGGTCCCGAACCCTTCCCGTTCATCCCTCAATCTGCTGCGGGTGGTTCAGGCTCTAGGGTGTAATAATCTACACTTCTGAAGTAACGTCAAACAAACCTAAAGGTATTTGTAGGTCTCATGGTATAGCCCCAGTCAAAGGATTTGATATAAACGCCATACAAAAAAATCTTATGTCAGGTGGATTACAATTCTTTCTTTCAAAAGAGAGTTGAATGAAATCTCTTTCAACGATGATTCAAAGAGAGATTTTAATATCAGCAAGGAAAGAGTTAACAGCTTTTCTGTACCACTATGTCTAATGTTTCAGTTGGAAATGCGAGTCAGATATCTAATTAGCTACGAGAATCTGAGAGAAAAGTTATGGCTATTGTATGCAATAATACCTAGTCCTGGTAAACATTGTTCAAACTGTCATATTTCTTAGCTTGATGTCCGGTTTGTTTGTATAATTATGGTCTTAGAGCGGCCATGCTCACACACCCAACTATTGTACTGCCAACACGATATGAAATGTTTTTCCAGACCAAAATTAACCAATGAACCAAAAATAAATCAATTTCCTCTTCAGTGTTATTAAAGGACACGAGATGAGAACTATGATCACGTGGAAGAACCAGAAGACGACTATGACTAGATAGAGATTCTAGATAGCATCAAATATTTTGAACTGGCTCATACACTGCTTGTAAACATCCCATGAAGAGGTCAAGGTGAAGTCAATGAGAATCGTGCCAACGGTACGACATTTAGCGTATAATCGATTACTATATCAAAAAGTACAATTTCGATACTAACAAAACAAAAAGTTTTGCCACATAACTTTAATTGTTCTAAAACAAGATAAAAATAGCGAATACATAAAAAAAAAAACACCACTACCTCCTTCATATATCATATAGAGCTATTATTTTGGTTTTAATTTCAAAAGAATGCAAGATTTAAAAAAAAAATACGGAACACATTTTTTGTCCCGCCCTCTCCCCCACCCCAACTCCCGAGAAAAAAATCCCGTTTAAGCGAAAACATAAATCTAGATTTGATACTATTCTTATGATTGATATTTACATCTAAACTACGAAGACGGTATGAGCATAATGTTCCTGAACATTAAATTTAGATTACTATATTATTTGAACATGATTTTAATTTTTTACTTTTCCTCTGTTCATGTTAAACATTCATCGGCAAAACAGATACAATAAATGGAACCTATTCCGTCAGTTGATGTACATTTTTGGGGAAATGAATTACTAGCCAGTTGGCCACACTCAGACAACTTAAACTCTAGTTTGTCCGTTATAATATTTCAAAGTATAAAGAAACAATTTAATTATTAAATTTTCCTGGAGGACTAAAACATCTTTATCTTGAATCATCAGGTATGTAGGCCATATTCGTATACAGCATTAATGTTCAATCTCAAAAAGTACAATACATCGATACTATACCAAAAGTGTTTCGCCACATAATACTAACGTTTCCGAGAACCGCGTCCACCCATTCATTCGGACTGTGTGAACTAAATAGAGGTATTTTATACCAAAAAAGTGTAATCAAATGTAGAAAATACATCAATATCTATTCTTAATTAATCACAGAAGATATTAGTTAATTTTAATGATTATCGTAGACTAAGCTTACAATTAATGGCGCCCCAAAAGGCTTGTTGATCAAGAGCCCTCCAGAGATGGTGATGTTTCCAGGTATATTGATGGGGTCTGGCGTAACATTAATGTTGCTTGGTACCAGAATCTCATCTTGCGGGATGGCACAGTTCTTAAAGGAGAAAGACTTGAGTCTGCTTCTGTGTTCCTGTTTGTTAAAACCAATGTAGATTATAAAAATACTAGTATGACAAATAAGTGCTTAAATATTTGTTATCTCTACAAGCTGTTTCATAGTAACATTTCCCTATCTCCTTTTTCTGTTACAAGGAGCACCAGTATACACAACATTTTGTTTATAAATAAATAAATAAATATATATATATATATAAATATTAAAACAAAATAAAAAAACAACAAAAAAATCTGATTAATTAACTACATACACTAGATTCCAGTTCACAAGTTGTATCTGGATTGTTGAAATTATTGTTACATTCACACCTTAGATTGGATAGATCCAGTTCAACATTAATACAATGTCAGAAGTTAAAAGCTTCAGGATTGCAGTGTCCTGAGCCACACTCAGTCTTTACATAGAATTATCTATGTAAATATTGTTACATTAATGCTCATTAGTATATAATAAGATTTCCTTTTTCACCCTTACATCAGAGCAGCCCATAATTTTAAACAGTAGTAAAAGAAAGGAAGGTGAATTTAAGGGAGGTAACTATAAAAATTGTTTTTAAGTCATGACTTACTTCCCTTACATTATATTTTAAATACAGAACACATAGGTAAAAGCTATTTAAAAAAATAGATATTGTCTTCTATACGAAGATTTATGACGTGCGCAGTATTTCAAGTTACTATGCTTACCTAGTAACGACCTATAGATTTTGAAACTTTTGGTAGGGAAAGGAGGGGGGAGGGATGTCAAGGGGGAGCTAATTTGGTTATCTAATCGTCGCCAGCTCTATATTCGGCAAGAAATTTTCTTTTGGTTTTCCTTAGTTTCCATGACATGATATTAGAAACTGATTGAGACTGTTACTATTTTATATGCCTATATATGTTGTCAATAATTACAGTTATTTATCGTCGCTCACGAGCTAATGTCATACCAATATGTTCCACAATATACAGAGTGTGTAAATATAGTTCAAGGTGCTCACTGTATTCGATTATTGCATACCAACCTTGTGAAAAGAATGTTCCGGTTTCTTCCCCAGCAACAAGGTACTAACTAGTGCCTTAAACTCCTCATGGGCGGTCTGTTCAAGCTGACTCAACACATACAAAGGTTCAGAAGATACGGCATAACAGCAGAGAGAGAACAAAACTAACCACTTGACAGAGGCCATGATCTTACACTAAACACTGATTATAACCAGTGGGAGATACAGATACGTTTCTCAGAGATACCACACAGAAGTGTGATAGCGTCCCTGTGGTCACATAAATTGATTAGTTGTGACAGATATTTACATTTAGTTGTGACACACCTCCTTAGTTCACCAACTATTATGTTTTAAAGTAATTCAAAGCATCAATATATAGTTTTGTAGGTAGTAACTATAAAATTATAAATATTGTCGTATCCCATGACAAGTAAGCTAATTGAAAAAAATGACGTTAATTTTGTTTTGTTTTATGTAATAATTATGAAATATTAATTAGCAGTATATTCTAATATAAATAAGCTATTTGCTAGATATACATCTAGCGAGGACGCAGTCTCGAACTGCCAATATATATCACTGCTGTAGAGTAGTTGTGAACGAATATCTAGGGGTTCGATCGTTGAAAACTTGCTAATCCAGGTCCAGCCACTTGCCAAAAGGTTTATGTTTAAAATTATTTATAAAATGTTTTATGGCTATTCTTTCAGATTTAAAGATAATCTACTTCCTAGCCCAGACCTCCAGCAGTTTCTAGAGTTATAATGTTTTTTGTTTTTTTTTCATAAATTGTAAGTAAAAAATTTCCTAATGGAAATTCCTAGCCAAGATTATTATTATTTTATTATTATTATAAAATACAAACATTTTTCCCAACTGTATGAACCAATGGAGATTGTGTAGTAGGCTTTGTTCAAGTCTACTATCATTTTCATCACCACTGTTTGTCTGTTTGTCTGTTTGTTTGTTTGATGAACTACAGACTAAGTCTGGGTTTGAAAAAGCTTTATCAACTTTGTGTTAGACCTACATTATACATTTAACAAATTTGTGTTGGTCTAAAATATTTGTTTTTAAATTAATTCTTATTGCAGGCTATCATATAAAACTTCAAGCTGATTGAATAAACAGTTTTCAAAGGATGACCAGTGTTTCTGATACATATATGAACTATCAATGTACAACGTAAACCTTTTTGAAATTCCTCGTTAAGCTCTTGGGTTGAGGGGGAGGGGTTCCTTGTTACCGAGAGAGAAAGTAAATGATACACTCAGAGCATCTAAATCCCAAGGTCAATCCAAAGTGATCATCCTTGTTTCTAGCTGTCTATCTAACCTTTGTGTATCAAAACTCGCCAGTCTTGACCTTGACATTAAATCTAGAGATAATAATTTGATAGATAACCTAATTAGCATTTAATATATAGACAGACTGACTTACATATTATCTGTGTTTATAGTGTACATTGCATTGTTTATCTTATTGAATATGTTTTGATGATTTGGAAATGAGAAATTGGGTTGAGCTTATGAGCTTATGTTACATGTACAACTATTCCGTATTTCAAAAATGGCTAAAAGTTTCCATAAGTTTTGGCATGGCTTTTTAAAAAAAATATTTATACTAGTCGACCGGCGGCGTAGCATACGTCGTTATTTTGCAGGGCCGGCCTTTGGTGACCGCAGTGGGCTTCGCACTTATGCGACCGCAGTGAGCCCGCACTTTCAAAGGACCCGCCCTAATTCTTGGTTTATAAATTATTAAATAAAACCATTGTATAACTTATAACAGATTTCCCTCGGCCTCCTGTCAATTTACCAGGAGCTCCTGAAAATCTCCTGGAATTGCAAAATATACGAAAAAAGTCCTGAAAATATCCGGAAATTCTTAAAATCTTTAGAAAACTCATACGAATCTCCTGAAATAGAAAAAAATTGTCATTTTGGGTTGTCATTCAATAAGGAAAATGCCAATCCTACGCGCGATAAAAAAAAACGCATTGCCCCGTAATTTTGGAATCTGGTGAAAGAAGCTTCTCGCGCCTCAAACTAATGAAGAATTACTATAGTTCAACAATTCTCGTAGATAGATTGAAACATTTGTTAATTCTTGCTATTGAGCGTTATCTATGTAGGAAATTGAATTTTCATGATACACTGTATGAATTCGCTACACTCAAGGCTCGAAAAGTTCGTGCGATAACTCTATCCGCAGAAATAAAAGAGTGATCTTTCCTTTCCTTCTTCTTCTCGTCCAAACTCTTGAGCGAAGAAGAGAATTATATATATAGATTACAAAGGCTCAACTGCTCTTTAAAAGTCTTTTTCCCCTCAATTCACTCTGTATGTCTGTCTGTATGATCAAAAGTTTGTACACGTTATTTCTCCCACAACCAATCTCGGATTAAGTTAAAATTGTGCACAAATATTTCACAAGATTTAATATAAAAAAAAAAACGTTATTTAACTATTGGTAATTAATTATTTTGTTTGGTATTTTAAACAACGGAAAGAAATCGTACTTGACAGATGTGGTAGTATAAGTTTGATTAGTCTTCTTGAAGACCCTTGAAAAACATTTACACTTCTTCCTCCCCCCTTCCCAAGTGGTCCAGACAAATGATAGAATTATAGCGCATTGAGAAAGCGAAAAGCTAAACAACTAACAATGGAGGGTTGTTGTTGATAGTTTGAAGTTCATAGTTTCTGATATTCATATTGGAAATATTGAAACCCACATTTTTACCTGCCAGAGTGGACCACATCGGACACCGAGTCTGAGTTTGTGTTTCCACACAAACACGTGGGTCGTGGATGGCTGCCAGGTCGTGCGGTTTGCGCGCTGGACTGTCGTTCAGACTTATTGCTGGTCCAATCCCCCGTCGTCTTGCGAGAGGTTTGGACTAGGAAGTAAATTAACTTCAACTCTGATGTAACATCCGAAACATGTGAAACATTTTAATAATAATATGACAGAAAAGTTTACCCTTGTAAGTGTATTACTTAACTCAATACAGAAACGTGAATATCATTCTAAAATCAGGCCTAAGAAAAGAACTTTATTGAAATGATATTTAAAAGCTTTAAATTTCAGGTTAGAAATGAATTAAAACACAAGTGAAATTACAAGATATCAAATGATTTTCAACCTTTATTTAAACTCAGTTTAAAAATAATGCATTCAACATATCCATTAATCACATATCCATTAATCACATATCCATTAATCACATAGTTCCCGCCTTCTGTCTCCTCTCCTCTTCCTTTCTCCCCTCTACCCCTTATCTACTTTTTAGTAACAATCTTTCTGAAAGTTTAATTTGACACACACACACACTCACTTCATAACATCAGGACTAAGTAAACAAATAAAAAAAAAATACTTCACGTTAGGTAAAGTACAACGAAATTACTGCCATATCTCTAAATACTGCAACATTTTACTCCTTTTTTATATAAAAGAAAATTAATTAATTACCAAAAATTATTTAAATGATTGTTTTTTTAATTGATTCATGTGTCAACGACAATGAATAATCGTGCAAAGTTTTAACGTGATCCGAAATTTGGAAATAGGAGAAATAATGTATAAGATTTGTACCGGACAGAGTGAGTTGATACAAGTTTATGTAGATGATACGAGAACAGTGAAAGAGGTTGGTATTGTTTCTTTACTTATATTTTTGCTATTCCTGTTTTTATAAGACTGTAGTTTGTGAAACCTTCTCTCTCCCCCGCTCCGTTAGGTTCAAGACTGGTTCAATATACATAAAGGTGTGCACTGTTAGTACCGTAAGACACGAACACATAACGTGGAACTGCAACTGCTCTTTAAAAGTCTTTTTCCCCCTCTCAGTTCTTTGATTGTAAAGATAATCAATACGGTCTTTGAGGAGTCACCCATCAAACAATAGTTTACTAATTTAGTATTGGTTGACGTGAAATCTATATTCAATTTAAAATGCAAGGCAACACACATGAACTGCCAGTTTGCAGCCTCCATATGCTGGGTCAGAAATTAGGTTCCACATTCCAACATTTCAAGAGCGACAACTCTCATCGTTTTGAACAACCCTTTCAAGTAGTTATGCCTCCCTGGAGTTCAAAATCAAATTATCCTTTACGTTTTTCGTTTTTTCATACTTTCCAAGACTTAAACCAGTTGGAATGTTCAGCACAAGTGATGTACACTTTCGTTACATGTACAATAGTCTCCTTTGTATTCAATGTTACTCTATTTTTGTGTGTCTGTTGTGATTTATTGACAGAAAAAGTAATCAACAAAATACTACTAGTTAATGACATATGTAGAAATTAATATAATAATAATAATAAGGCTTATTTTGAATCCAAAGATTAATGAGGAATGCAGTATATGATCATTAATAAACTGCAAGATTGTAAATTTAGAAATCTTTATATTATATATAAGGTATATGGTACGAGAGACATAGTGGAAGAAAGACAGGTAGAGACGGGTAGGGAGGCCGCATTACAGGAGGGAAGAGGGAGTAAAGGAGAGATAGAGAGAGAGAGAAGGAGAAAAAGAAACATAGGTACAGAGAGAAGTTGAGAGAGAAAGAGGGAGAGAGACAGAAAGAGACGGAGGGAGACAGAAGGAGACAGAGAGAGACAGAAAGAGACAGAGAGAGAGACAGATGGAGACAGAGATAGAGAGAGAGACAGAGGGAGAAAGACAGAAGGAGAGAGACAGAAAGAATTAGAGAACCTTGAGCCTTACAATAATATATAAAAAAGTTAAAGATGTACTAATATCACTGCCAGTTATTCAATAAATTGATGTGCTGGCGAGAAATACAAGGGAGACAAAAACCTATATGAAATTGTTGTAGCACAAGTATCCTTGTTTTCTATTTAGTCCTGCTAGATTGCACTTTGGATCTTTGACGTGTCCACACTAGAGAATGTTATTGCGTCTTGGGGTTGGTGTCTCGATCGTCGAGAGTGTGTTTTCTAAACAAGGCATCGGTTCCATGAAGTCTGTCCAGTATGCCCAGTACACCGTAGTTTGTATTAAACCTAAAGGAGAAACAACAGATGATCAAGTGATACAACTCCAACTTAAAATCCAAGCCAATAAATAACAGCAGTCAGTAATCAGCGAGGTATTTGTATTTCAAAAGCCTCCTCCCTAACTTCCATCCTCTCTACGTCCACCTAAAAATCTGGCAATGACAATTTCCACTCTTGCCTGTTTGAAATATATGTCATTTAGTGCCATTCTCTAATTCTACATCTCAAGATCTTTGCTAAGCGAAATCAACTTGCTTCCTCAGAGATATTGAAACAACGAAATGTTACACTACAGAAGTGAAAACAAGCCACAGCATGGCAAGATAACCCTGGGCCCGGGCTCAAGAATATAATGGTGGGCCCCCCTCCTCGTAGTTTAAGTGTAAAGAAAAACAAATGGAGTCCTCCTGAATTTATCAGTCCATTTCCAGAGAGATATTGCATTGTAAGTGTTAACTTTGACAAGTATTTGTGGTATGAAACTCGGTCCTAACAAGTGACACATGATGTACGTATGAGACATTTCAATTCTTGCAGACATTCAGGACTCCCGTGGGCTATGTGGCGGTTATACATTGTGACATGACTTCTACGCCACTTTTGTCAACATAACCTAATATAATTCCTTCTCGCCGTTATTTTTCTATGTGTAATCCTAACCACGCCGAGTGTAAAGTATTAAACACGAAAACGTCAGTAACATTTGTTAGGGATGTACACTTGATCCGTGGACATAAGTTAACTAGGTGCTGTGTGTACAGCACAACTGCACCCCCTCCCTTTCGGCAGGTCAGAGATCCGTTAGACCAGGCTGGATGCAACTAATTTAAAAACGATAGAAACTTTAAAGGTGAAGCAGACGTTTGAGGAAACACAGAAGTTCCACAGCTGTCAATGAATTTAGAAATGTTAATATAACTATAACTGTGTGTGGGGACTGTTTTTGGAGGCCCATTGAAATATAAAGTCCCTCTTGGTTCGAGATTTCCTAGCGAAGTACACAGTTTGTGATCAATCTTATACAACGACACCTTACAGTTTTTCAAGCTATTGCCCACTTACGATATATAAACTTTACAAATGTATCTCTTACCATAGTACAAAATTGTACAATGGTAGATTTTTGGGGGCGCGGTGGTTCATTGGTAAAGAACTTGGCTTCCTAACCGAGAAGTCTCGGGTTTGAATTCCTTATGAAGGCAGAAATTTTGAATTTCGAGATTTTTAGTGCGCCCCTGAGTCCACCCAACTTTAATGGGTATCTGACATTAGTATAAGAAAAGTAAAGGCAGTTGAGCGTTGTGCTGGTCACGTGACACTGGCGTTAACCGTTGGCCACAAGCATATGATCATCTGCCCTATAGATCGCAGGGTCTGAAAGGAGGTACTTTGCATTTTTAGAAAATAGATTTTAGATCGCTGAAAGTATACAAAATAAAATAGTTTTGTTGAGGCGAAACTTAATAACGTAAAACGGTGATACTCAGCCTTAATCGGCCTATGGGCCATTTTACTTTCCAAAAATTGACAAAAAGATATAAATACAAAATACAAAAAAAGGAAACAACCAATTTTATTAGAAACCTGTGACTCTAGTACTTACAATAACTAATAAGATGTTTATCCTAAACCAACTTCTTATCATCTGGCCATATAACTGAGACAGCAAGTTAGAGCAGCCTTTGTGATGGTTGAAACTTCTTTTAAATAGGTTTTTGCCAGCAAGAGTTTAATGCGTGTTCAAAAAGCTACACTCCTCTCTATATAGTGTCGCGAATTAATACCAAGAGTTTGATCAGTATCAGATATGTCGGTGGACTCGTTAGCGGCAATCGAAAACATTTCAAAATATGCTTCCTGTCTCTTAGTTTTGAATGGAGATTTTACACCATATCCTTCACTCGCTTTGCAATTGACATGAGACAGCTTCAACTACATTCTTTCTTTTCACGACTCACTGGAAGCAAGAACTTTTTTTTTACGCATTCGAAGTCTAAAAATGACTTTGCTTCTCTACTGACAATATGATCAGCTCTGTAGCTAGTCTTACAGCAGACTTCATTCTTTTCTCTTTTTATTTTTGGCAGATAATCTCATCTATCCTCCTTCTTTGTTTTTGTGTTATGATGTTGGGTGTTATGTTCTTTCAAAAGTGCTACATTTTATGTATAAATATGCTGGCTTTTTATCTAAGAAATAGTGAGAGCCCTAAGGTAGGCAAAGATTTTTTCCACTTTGTGAGGAGAAGTGAATTTTTTACACTTCGTGCCGATGTTTCGGCGGGCCGGATGGAACCACGTCGCGGGCCTGATCTGACCCGCGGGTCGTATTTTGGGTATCACTGACTTAATACCTTGATCCCCATAAAGACTAGCATGGAAATAGATTGAAAACAAAGATCTTTTTAAGTGTTTGTCATTGAACAGTTTTTCAGATACAGATTGATAAAAAAAAATTCCCACAAAATCGAGAATCGCAATCTTAAAAAAAAAATCCAGCAAGATCATTAAAGATTTAAAATAAAAAGCAATTGCATGAAATAAATTTGCTTCCTTTTTTTTTCTGAAACTATTGAATTAGCTTGGATTTTGTAGGATGGCATTTTATAAAAGAATATTATCCCCAGGGCTTTTTCTCTCCAGACACGTTTGTTGACATTGTCTGACTATTTGTCTTTAATATATGCGAAATGACCTGGAAGTCAATAAACACATTTTATTGGGGTATATTTTTTTTGTCTGCCATGGAGTTATTAGCATATTGTCAGTAATTGACACAAGCCTCCTTACTGGTCTTGTTCTTGAACAAGTCAGTCTGTATCTGTGCATGATCGTGTGGTATGCGCTCTGGACTGTTGTCCAAAAGTTCCCTGGTTCGAAGGCCACCTACTGCCAGCCTCTATTGTCCTGCGGGAGGTTTGGGCTAGGAAGTAAATAATTTTCAAATTTAAAGGAACATCCAAAACGTAAAAGCGTAATCAAATGGGTTTTGAGTTTAAACCCCCTTCAGAGGGTTTGATGCTAAAAAATACATCTTTAATATAAAAAAAAGCTAATTACACACTACAAAGGTTTTTTTTAAATTTAAAACCACCTACAGATGATTTTGACGATAAACTTCCCTTTCGATATAAAATCAAAAGCAAACTACAATCACCTAATTCCAAGAGCGTAGTCAAGAGAGGTTACACATTTCTACCAGTGGCTGGGCTCCATTAATAAAGTGCAGTAAATAGTCATCTGCCGAAATTGAAAACACCAAATGTGGCTCAACAAATATGGCTAAGGCAGATTTTAGGACTCAGGAGATCGAGTCTCAATCAAGGAACTGGGAATCTACCCCTTAGTAAGGTTGTGACAGAGCGTCGTATGAGGTTTGCGGGACATGTTCTACGACAAAAAGAATTACGCATAAGAATTGCGATAACATCCTAGTACAACATTTCGCCACACTTTCATGGAGGTCCTAAGAGCAGGTGGGAAGACGCTTCAGACATTGCCAGTGACAAATTTTTGTGGAAAAAGCTTTCCGTCCAATGCGTAGAACGTGCGGGAGGATCTAAGTCAGTAAGAATAGCCGATTAGGTTTTTCAAAAATTTTTAATAGCAGGATAGTACACTGTAGATACCTCAGAATATGCATTTTGTTGGCTTTCAATACCGGAAATAGTGCTTGGCGGTGGGGCCCCATGCTGGGGCAGCTCCCTAACCCTAACCCTAGACCCCTTTTCTGTCAAGGGCGCGGAGTCTACAATGTTTCCACTAACTCTAGGAATAACCTATTCTAGTGCACAATAAATGTCCTCCAAAAGAATGAAGGGTCAGAATGTAATAAACATTAATTATGCACACACACACACACATATTTTTTTCGGGGGGGGGGGAGAAAAATCTGGGCTACGCCCATGATCATAAGTATTGTTACAAATGAACAGTAACAAGTAGAGGTCAACGTGTGACCCCAGCGAGATGACACAGCAGCGAGTGTTCTCTGGAATCTACGCGTATAAACAAAGACAGAATGTGACGTTTTCTCACATGTTGTTCCAGATGATACTAGCAGTGTTTGTGCAACTTTGGAGGAGCGATTAGGCTCTATATAAGCCAGAGAGTTAATGTGAAAGTCAGTCGTGAGTGAGTCGTCGGTACTGTTGTCTACTGTGCGAGACAGTAGAAGAGAGATGTGTACGACTCGATGCTAGTTAACTGGGTAGAGTTAACTGGAGTGGACTACTGTCGTTAAAGTCTATACAGCGAACTACAGTGGACTTGAGCTGTTACAGTCGATACTGTCGATGTAAGACGTGTACGCTCTGATTCGGTAGACTTGAGTACGACTTGGTACAGCTTTGGGAGACCTAGAGCGACACTGGAAAGTGTGTCGTTGGTCTGTTCTGTGGAATACGGCTCGATGCAAGTTGAGAAGAGATGAATTGCAACGAAGTGAAGATATGAATTGCAACAAAGTATAGCTAACTGTAAACTGACAGATGTTGTACAGTCTTCTACGCTACATGTTACAGTGACGAATTGTTAGAGTTAATAGTCAATAAAGTTATATGAAGCTGAAAGTTCTTTACTGTGTTTTTATTTGTGTGCCTACTAGTACATTTAGCCAGAAGGTTCAGAAATACGTAACAGTATTATAAACTGTGTTATTGATTTACCGCCAGTACTCACAGCATAAATCGTCGGTATTATCCATCCATAATTGATTTACTATTTCACATTTAATACCAGTCTTTGAAGTTTGTTGCTTTAAAACCAGTAACTTATAAAGCTATTAGACTTGTATAATTCTTTCGAGCAGTCTAATTCTATGTTAGTATAGTTTCATACAGAGAGACCATAACTGGCCTTTTAAAAATATTAATATTTTCTAACCCATCAAAACATATTTAATTATGTAGTAATCTTAGTGTACTGGTTTTTCTAAGTGCTAATTGGTCACGTCTGCTGAGCCTGAAAGTGAAAGTAACAAGGTGAAGATACTTGTAGTCTGGGTTTTAGTTAATAACTCTTGAGATCTAGAGAATGCTGCTGCTGTAATGGTCTGGGTTTTAGTTAATAACTCATGAGAATGAAGCTGATGTTAATATTTGTAAAGAAACGTTGGATATATTTCTGGATTGAAAAAAAAAATTGTGTATATATTGTGACGTCATTTAACTAACACGTGGTTATAGAATAACAGCAAAAGTTGTTTATTTTAATACTTTGTTTCGATGAAATCTATGGGGTTAGGTGAGTGAACGGTAAATCGCTTTGCTTCAGGACCGAGAGATCGCTGGTTTGAATCTCGATGGGGTTTAGAATTTTGGGATTTTTAGGACGCCCCTAAGTTCACACTACTTTGATGGGTACCTGAAATAAGTTGGAGAAAGTAAAGGCGGTTGGTCGTTGTGCCTGATCACATGACACCCTTGTTAACCGTCGGGCATAGAAACAGGTGACCTTAACATCTTTATCCTTAAAGTTTGCAAGTACTTTGAAAGAAGCACCTTTCATTTTTTAATACTGGGGATTCAATTAATAGAGTGGTAACCAACCCTTTTCTGGCATGGGTTCATATAAATAGCATCCCATCTTCGGTCGGATATGGCCAGCGGGCCGTAGTTTGGGCATCACTGACTTGATACATCTATCCACATATTGTTTCAATATATATATTTAACTAGTGCAATCAAACTACATAGAAAATTATTTCCTGTCTTATAATATTTGACTATATTTAAAACTACACACAACAGACAACGGCTTTGTTTGCATGAGGTGTGGAAAAAATATGCAGGTCGCACCTAAATTTACATAGTCAATCAAAGAAATTGCCATTAATTTTTGGTTCAAACTATTTTAGTGTCATTAACTATTTAGCTGTGCTCAACAAAGTTACTCACTCTCAACTAAACTTAACTTGTAGAGTACTCACTTCAAGTGATGAAAATCGTGAAAATCTGGCGACAGGAATACGGGCAGCCGGTAGCCGCTGTGGTCGATTGTCGTGGAGACAATGGCGATGGCCCAAAATAGCCAGGCTGTGAAGAGATGAGAGCCCATCAAGATTGGCCCTAGTCCAGGAGGTACCAGGTTGGCAAAGACGTGCTCCACGGGATGGGCGTAGATGGACACGATGCCCACAGGTGCGGTCCACTCGTGGTGCTTTTTGTGAATGTATTTGTAGAGCCGTGGGTGATGTAGTAATCTGAACAGACAAGTGGGCGGCCCATTTAGATACACTAACATGCATTTACATACATTGATATATATATATGTGTCTATCTATATACCTTCATATGCTTATACATTCTCATTCATATACATTCATATACATTTATATAATTTATATTTACATTTATATATGTTTTATGTATGTTTGAATTTTTAATTTTCTCTGCAAAATAAAGCTAATTTATTTAATTTTTATAAGAGGTTTTTTTTATTCATTTGTTTAAAATATTTATATTTTATGTTTATAGGCAGCACCTCTTTAACTATGGCGAAACTCTCTTACTCAAATTTGTGAGATGTGTGGCTAAGAGGCCACTTGGCTAGGAGTTGGCCACTTAACAAGGGGGCTCGAGTTCAAATCCTGACTTTAGCAGAGTTGTTTTTGCTGAGTGTCAAAAGTCAGCACGGAAACCTTCTCACAGATTTTCTCTCCCCCCCCCCCCCCCCCCCCCGCACTAGTGCAGAAAAGAGATTGAACCATACAGCAATGAGCATGCTATAAGCATCAAAGATGCACTTTGCAAAACATTGAAACAAGAAAACAATTTTAAAAAATACTTTGAAAAAAAGTACAATACCTCCTTTATACAACTTATAGTAAGACTTGTATTTGAGTCGGAAGATGACTGACAATGGAACTTATAGACAGGACGTGTCCACTTGATGAAATGTTCTTGTGTCTCATGTAGAGCGAGACCTTTTGTTTGGCTACTCTTTGAAAACACTTGGTGAGAGGGTTACATTGGGAAAAAGGTTTATTGCGTCATAAAAGCTTGGTGTTCATTAGCAGACGATGCGAAAAACTATTATAGAACAATGTTACGACACAAGACTCTTCAGTATAATAAGACATTCTCAGGTTTTACTCCAGAAACACTTTTAATATTATAACAAGTTACGTGAACAGGAACATTTCATCTCTCATCCTATCCAATCCCCTTCCGGCTTCCTGTTCAACATCCCTTCCATTCAATACCCAAATTCGCACCTTTTTTCCCATTCGCACCATGCTGCACTACGACCGTAACAATCGATAATAATTGAATCAATAATACCTTACAATGGGAAATTAAATTTCTAGGAAAATCGTTAGAGTCGTTTTCGAGATTCGTGTCCTATTCCAGGTTCCTCCACGAAGTTGTGACTTGAATAGAGATATTTTTTAAAAAAAAGTACATGCTTAAAAGGTATCTTTTCAGGTTAATTCTCCAGTGTGATTACTTTCAAAGTCAGTGCTATGGCAGGTTAATTCATTGCTGTGAGCGTTAAAAAAGGTTGGTTTTATCCAGGTTAACTTACCTGTGTGAATAATAAAAGCCTATCTCCTCCACCACAGCAAACACTGCTAGCTCCAGCAGAACGCGGTTGACTGACGGCAGCTCCTCGGCAGACCAGGCGGAGCCCATCCATCTCATCGTACTGACTGTACATGATAACACTGGCATACCCACAAATATTTGGTTGAACAGCGCCACCTTCAGTGCTTTCAGGAAATCTGTCATTAGTAACTGGGGGAAACACAACATAAGAATCTCACAACATCTTTAATTCGCATCCTTTGTAAGGTCGTTCTTTCATTATACCCTAGACCCGTGTCTTGTTTTACCGATGTGAACATGTACGTGGTGAACCCAATTGTTTTTTTTTTTTTTTGTTTGACCTGGGAAATGCATTTACTTAGCAAGCAAATCAAGTTCTACATTCTGTGACTGTCTTTGTCTAGAGAGACTATATCTGCACGCAGGACTCTTCAGCAGCAACAGAGATTCCTCTTCGGGGGGAAATTCATGGGTCATAAATAGATAATAATATGCCCATTGTCTCTCGGCCTTAATGGTTTCATTTAAATACTATATATGTTGGCATCACAGTAGTATGTGCTGACGGAGGAAATACTACATATTTATTAGGAAACCCATCACCCAATAGGCTCTTCTGACTTTTTCTTGACGTTAATCGCTGAAACCTTAGATCCATAGTTCGGAATATGCGTTAATGAAATATTTAAAATTATTTTTAAAAATTTCGGGGGAGAATGTATACTATATATACTATAGTATATTGTAAAATCAATATATGAAACGGATATATAAATTAAGCTCAGAACCATTCGCGCCAAAACGCAGTGGCGTATTTAGGTATTTGGGGCCCCCTGGAACTTGATCTCTTTATTTTGACATTCGACATCTTGACATGAAATAAATGCATAATATTTAATTTAAAAGCATATTTTTGAGGCTCATTTGGGGGCCCCTCAAGTGGGGGCCCGGGGGGATTTTCAAGTTTGAACGGCTTTACCAAATGACTGCTCCAAAACGTCGCGTACCTAAATCTTGACGCTGGTAGTTTAAGCTAAAAACAAGGTTACAAAGACAGTTTGTGTGGAAACACAAACTCAAAATCGGCCCCCAAAGTGGTCCACCTAGAGTCTTCACAAGGATTCGAACACAAGACTTCCGGTTCCAAGTGCTTTACCCCTCAGCCACAATTTCCATATATTTATTTAGCGTACACTTATAGTTTTTAAAATAATAATTATTAACCTTATCCATACATTCAAAATTAATAACATGTTACATTGTAATAAAGAGAAACTAAAAAAGATTTATTCTTCTAACAAAATTAGATAAATTGATAACACGAAAAAAAAAAATATTCTTGACCTACTTTAAGCTACAATTGTGAACGACAAGATTTTCCCCTCGCAAATAAAAATTTATATCTCCATTGTCATTTGTCATACAAACCATGGGCGTGGCCGGGGCGGGGGGTTGGGGGTTCAACCCCCCCTCCCCGAAATGAAATCTTCCCCCTGGGGGGGATAAGAATAAGGTGACTGATTTTTTCCTTTGATTTTGTTTATTTTAGGTGAGATTTTAATACTAAACCATCACTTGACCGAGCAAAGCCAATGGTTTTCGAGTTTAAAACCCCTTACCAGGGGGTTTTGAGTTTAAAACCCCTTACCTGGGGGTTTTGAGTTTAAAATCCCTTTCAGGGGGTTTTGAGTTTAAAACCCCCTACCAGGGATTTTGAGTTTAAAACCCCCTACCAGGGGTTTTTGCAGTTAAATCCACCTCTTCTATAAAACAAAATTTAAAAAATGCAAACGATAATCCCCAAATTTCAAGAGCACAGTTAATGAAGATTTTGATTTTAAAACCCCCTCCAAAAATTATGATAAATCCCCTTCTTCGATATGAAAAGGCAAATTACGCACTCAAAATGTTATGAGCGTAGCTAAATGGGTTTTGACTCAGTTTTGAGTTTAAACCCCCTTTTAGCTGGGTTAGAAGGTAAAAAAATACCTTTTCAATATTGCAAAAAAAGATAATAAAAAAATTATACTTGTATGAGTATAGTCAAAGGGGTTGTGAGTTTAAACTCCTCTCCAGCGGAGTTTGAAGCTAAAAAATACATTTTCAATAAAAAAAAAAAGCCAATTACACACTCTAAAATCTATGAGCATAGCCAAAGGGGTTTTGAGTTTAAACCCCCTGCCAGCGAGTTTGAAGCTAAAAAATACACCTTCATTTTTTTAAAAAAAGCAAACTACGCACTCAAAATGCTATGAACGTTCCCAAAAGGGGTTTTGAGTTTAAACCCCCTTCAGAGGGATTGATGCTAAAAAATACCTCTTCAATATAACAAAAAAAGCAAATTACACACTAAAATTATTTGAGCGTAGCCAAGCCAATTGAGGGTTTTGAGTTTAAACCCCTCTCCAATAGATGGCTTTTTTTTTTAAGTTTACCCCCCCCCCCCCCCCCACCAAATGGTTTTGAGTTTAAAATCACCTTACAGAGTGTTTTGAGGTGGAAAACCTTTCTCTTCAATATTATTTTAAAGCAAACTACAGTTACCAAATTCTATGACCGTAGCTAAATGGGGTTTTGAATTTTTAAAAATAACTTTAAGCCCCCCAACAGATGATTTTGACAAAAAACTTCTCTTTTCGATATAAAATCTAAAACAAACTACAGTCACCTAATTCCAAGAGCGTATTCAAGAGAGGTTAGACCTTTCTACTAGTGACGGGGTTCCATTAATAACCTGCAGGGAATAGTCATCTGCCGAAATTGTAAAACACTAAATGTGGCTCAACAAAGATGGCTAAGACAGATTTTAGGAGTCAGTTATAGAGATTGGGTCTAAATCAAGGACATGGTATGACAAACTGGGAGTCGACCCCTTGGTACGATTGTGACAGAGCGTCGCATGAGGTTTGAAAGACATGTTCTCCGACAAAATGAATTACGCTTAAGAAGAGTTGCGATGACATCCTAGTACAACTTGGCTCCACACATTCATGGAGGTCCTAAGAGCAGGAGGGAAGAGGCTTCAGACATTACCAGTGACAGATTTTAGTGGAGAAAGCTTGACGGCAAATGCGCCGAACGGCGCGGGAGGGTCTAAGAGCACATTAAGTTTTTGCAATAAAACTTTCTAATAGCAGGAAAATGCACTGTAGATATCTCAGAATATTCATTTTGTTGGCTTTTAATACTAGAAATAGTGTTTGGGTGGAGAAAAAAAATCCCCCCACAACCCCCCCCCCCCCCCCGAAAAAAATCCATGATACAAACTATACAAAGATCTAGCTAGATTCAGACCTAGTTTTAGATCAAAATCTAGATTCAAGATATAAATCTAAATCTAGTGTAAAACTAGAGTTAGATCTACGTGTATATCTAGATCTAAGTTTATATCTAAGTCTAGATTTAGAACTAGATATAGAATCTTGATATAGAATCTAGCTATAGAATATAGCTAGACTAGAACTCGTCTGAATTTACATGTTTAATTTTAAAATTACTAGACCTAGGCCAATGTTATGATCATGAATAGTAGGCCTTTTGTTACCGGGTAATGGTGTACTATGACTATGCTGTTTGTATCCGATTCATTTCGTAATGTGATACATTGTTTACATTATAAATAAATCTGCACCCCAAGCTGTGAGAAGATAAGTTATTGCCTTAATAGTTATAATTTTGTTCAAATTATTAATACATTTATTTTAAATATATCTAGATCTGGGCTCTATTTAGTCTTATTTAGATTGTCAAGTGTAGGCCCCTATGTTGAGGATATGTCAAAACTGCGCTTTATAAAGGTTGTTCGTTATTTTTGAAACTTATAACTAAAACCAAGTATCAAAATTCTTTTTTAAAAAACAACATTTGATTCAGTATTCTATTCAATGAATTAGTTAATAAATGGAAAATATATTTAATAATGATCCATTGACACTTTTACCATTGCGACCTTAGATGCAAATTTTGTGTACCAGTGCGCGAATCTATGAATGAAGCTTGAGTTATCAATGAAAAAAGTTACCATCCCCGGATTTTTTTATTGAAAAGTGGTGTAATTTTTTGAAAAATCTGCTTGTATAGATAATTTTTTAAATTAGATGGTGCACTTTCGGAAAAGAAAAAAAAAGTAGCCGTCGCATCAGAACTTTGAATGATCTAAAATATCATGATGCCCGATTTTCATTTTCTCTTCTAGTTTCTGAGATCTAAACGGGACGGACGGACAGACAGGCCACACAAAACTAATAGCGTCTTTTCCCCTTTCGGGGCCGCTAAAAAACATTTGTATGTACGAAAAATTTGCAAAATTGAGTTCGTTTTCAGATGTTGTGGATTGTAAACTATTGTAGATCTCTCTAGACCTTTTAAATGAAACTATTTCCCTTTCTGAAATGCTTTCTTTCGTCCTATCTCCCTCTACAAGGAATCTCAAACATCTGTAAATACTCACAGGTCGGTTCTTCTCCGGCTGAATTTTGTACGTGAGAATGCAGGCGGGCCATCCTGTCAGGTCAAGGAGTATAAAGAACAAGTTGGACAACCAAAACACTCCGGTGGTTAGGAAGAAGGAACCTGGAGACGAACACGATCAGGAATTAGGTTAGACAGCATTAATACCTGGCACCTGGCAACTGTGAGTAAACGCTGTTACTGTTAATTAAGCATAGTAGCTTAGACTAGAACTTAAGTGTCGCTACGTGTTAGACTGTAGACCTATCAGAAGTTCAGAACTAAGTCACTAAGGGTTAATTCATATTTTAAATATAGCATGGACGACTGTTTGGTTGTCTGACTTTCTATTTCTTTTTTAGTATCTCACTCTGTCTGTCTGTCTGCCTGTCTCTGTCTGTCTGTCTCTGTCTGTCTGTCAGTCTGTCTGTCTGTCTCTCTCTCTCTCTCTATCTATCTATCTTTCTATCTATCTATCTATCTATCTATCTATCTATCTATCTATCTATCTATCTATTTATCTATCTATCTATCTATCTATCTATCTATCTATCTATCTATCTATCTATCTATCTATCTATCTATCTATCTATCTATCAAATAAAAGGTGCATATCCTTTTTCGCACCCACTATATAGAGCTTTAACTCATCATGTGCAAAGAATGAGATCACATCTGACCACAGGCTCCTTAGAGAGTTTGAGAATATTGTCCAGACCTTGTCCCGGTATCTGCAGATGTAAAATTAGAAAACATTTACAAAAGGAGACAAAATGAGAAAAAAAAAGGTCATAACATGTGCTAGAAAAATAAATAAATCGACCATATTTTTATTCCAATGTTTAAAACATAATTTCAAAGGTATTAGTATGAAATAATATTCAATATTTTATTTTATTTGTTAAAGTTGAAAGTGTATAGGACAATACATTGATTGGGTCTAAGACGTAGAAATCTGTGGTTATCCCCTGTGGTTCTGACCTCCTTGTAGTATTTCTACATGCTAATTTTGATCACATACAAGACAGTTATAATGGTTTGTTTTGGACCTAGACAATCATATGAAGAGACAGGTAAGAAGAGTCCCCAGAAAGATAAGTAATTAAGAGATTGAAAAAAGAACTAATTTGATGACACTAATTTCCAAAGCACATAAGGAACGTAAGCAACCCCTACACACACATACATACATACTACTTCCATAATGTAATTAAATAGTGTGTCGTTTATTAAAATAAATATAAAAATGTATTCATTCCTACTATATCAAGAGGCCCGAACAAGACTCTGGCCCCGAAACTCTTCTATAGAACAAACACCATACGAAGAACTGACTGATCTGAACCATCCGGCATGTAAAATGAGAAAGAGGAAGAGAAAGAAGAATTCATTCTAAACTCTAGACCAACCATTTTTTGTCCCACCATTGCGCTATTTCCATATAAATCATGGAATGAAGTAAGTAGGCTTTAAATTTAACACGCTGCACTAGATAGTTTCAATGTAAAAAATCAAAATTACTGATGAATTTAAAATCATAGATATTACTAATAAATATTCCCATTATAGATCTAGTGCTCAACAGTCTAAGGCAGAGGAAAAGATAGCTCGAATTTAAAATTCATTCATTCTTCTTTCTATGACAGTCAAAATGTTCTTATCTTGTTGACGCGTCACGTGACGATCTGAGTCCGTCATACATTAAAATGGCCCAAAGTCGTAAGTCTCCATTCACTAAACGTCTATACTAAAATTACTCTCTTGTAGCGCGATCTAAGCATCTGGCAGTGTCCTGTAGGGTTTACTTATCCCCGTGCAGAGACCAGCATAAAAGTAAAGTTAAGTTCCCCATGTAGACCTTGTGGTCTATAAGGCAGATGATGTAAAGGTCATCTGTTTCTGTTGCCAACGGTTAACGAGGGTGACATGTGACCAGCGCAACGACCAACCGACTTTACTTTTCCCCAACTAATGTCAGGTACACAGAGGCGCCTGAAGATCCCGAAATTAAAAATCCAAGTCTTCACCAGGATTCTAACCCCTGACCCCGGAACGGAAGCCAAGTGCTTTACCGGTCAGCCATCGCGCCTCACAGAGCCCAGCATGCACCGGTCGTACCTTCGAAATCGTTTCTAAGCACCATGCACTCGTTAAGGATGTGGTCTTTTGTCTCGTCTTCCAAGAAACAATGTCGACATCTAGGAGAATCGTTCTCTCGTATTCTAGCTAAGTAGGCTCCTGTTGGACAGTGGATTCCCGTGCGAAATAATGCAAAAAATTGCATGATCCTAAGTGGCCCTCAAAATATGATGAAATTGATTAATGTAATACCAATTTTACTTTATAGACGCTTGATGGATTGTTTTCCCTAATGCCGAAATAAATTCTTGCGAAAGGCTTACCTCACCTAATGAACGTGTCCCCAGCTATAGCTGCAGCCAACATTACAAGAAGAACAAACACAGCTATACGTTTGATGGTAGCCCATGTCTGACTTAGCCTATCCACAGCCATAGTTATTTTTATTGTATTTAGATTTTGTAACTTTGAACTGAATTGGATTTCTAAACAAATACGGTTATTTTACACAACAGAACGTCTTGACGCAATCGAGGCTCTAAAGCTTCTTTTGTGTACGCTAGAGACTGATACAATGTGTTATGTGATAGATAACCGTGTATGTAATAATAGACAGTGGTTCTAGGATCAATTGAATCACTTTTGGTCCCCTGCCACAAGGTAGTTTGTCAGTGTTCCAACTATAACAGTTTGATAAACTCTGAAATTAAGCGCTTGATGTGTTAAGTGACGTTACCAATCAGACTGTGTTTAGTAAACTTTATTGAGATATATTGATTACGTTGTCTGACTTATTCACTGACATATGACTTAACGTTAGTTGTCACATGTGTAGCAGTGGTAACGGAGATTTAAATGTGAACTCTAGCCCACAAAGACGAAATCCTCGGCCCACTTCTTCCTGAGGCAATGCTTGACAAATAGTGTTTTATGTCTGAAGTCATTGCATGCTGTACAGAAACTTTTACGTAATGAAGAGACTGAGGATTTGGTCCTACGAAGGCGGTAGGGGTGAGGTGATGTTTACCGGAGAATAATCTTATAATTTCTATTAAATATAAATGGGGGTGGACAATTGAAGTGCTATCCTTTGATCGCCCTCCATAACTGTGCCGTAAATAGAGAATCTCAATGGTACAGATGTGCATTGACTAACTTAAACAAGACTCTGTAACAATAAGGCGACGTTGGATGTTTATTTCGCATATTTACCTTCACATATACCTAAGTCTGTTTGACCGTTGGGGCACCACGCAATATCTGTCGACCGTCTTTCTCCATTCCTTTCTGTCTTTTGCCTTGGATAGAACCTCTTTCAACGGCAGGCCCGTCCATTCTTGTATTTTGTTTTCCCATCGCTTTCTCTAGAAAAAACCATCTCCCTGTTGTCGGTTGCTTCCTTTGAGTCTGAGAACAACAGATAAAATGCAAAAACTATATTGTTATATGGAGAAGTAGCTGTTTTTCACCATTCTCCTATCGAAGCTTCTTTTAGGATTTGCTGGCTGCAATGATCTTGAGAATGACTGTATAATGAGCCCCATATAATTTATACACTCATGGATTTGAACTGTAACATATCATTTAAAGATCTGTGGATTTCAGCAGCATAGAACGGCCTTAGGTTTACAAGCAAGCATGAATGCATTTTTACAAATCTTATATCAGCTCAATCTGTCTGTCTTTTTGTTTGTCTGTCTAGACTAGAAAATGTTATGCTCCCAAAATACTAACGTTTATTTATAAGATTCCAACAATACTAACGCATTTTCGGAGATTATTGTTACTTTCGAATCTAACTGCGACTGTGGAATGGTGTGTTGAAAGAGGTACAGAGGACAAAGAGGACGGAAAATGGAACAATGTGCATCGATCCTGTTGTCATTGTTTATCCACTTCTCTAGATTAAGTTGCTTATAAACCTACTAGTTTACAGTTCCGTGTATTCACTATTATATTAAAAACTCATCTGCTCGTAACAATTACAATACCAATATATTTTTTCGCTTACGAAATGTACAACATAATTAAATCATTAAGATAATTGAGAATATTTATTTTTAGCATAGAATCAAAATCAGTGTGTTCTTACTCTTTTCCAATGCAACTGCAACATTGTCTCGTAACCTGGTGTTTGTAGTACACATATTTATAGTATTACAGAGAATCCCATTAATAGGAGCGTAAACAATGTAGGAGATCATATGAGAATGAAACATTTGTTTTCTACCCACGCCAGTATTTGCCAGGGTTCTTGAAGGCTGATAGATCTGCTGTCCAATGCACAGTGACAAGAAGTCAGTTTATATGTTCGTTCCAATAGCGCCCCCATGCAGTTATACCGGCCAAAATGATGCGATAGTTGAGACATAGATATCACAGAAGTATAAGCAAGTTTTCTGTAGAGTCGAGCAAACGCACCCGTTTGTACTTAAAACTAGGTTCATTTATGTTAACAACATCAAGCTGTGTTTTTGCTGGTTGTGAAACTGGGTAATACTAAACAAATACTAAACAAATACTAAACAAATACTAAACAAATACTAATTTCTGAGGTCATCAAGTAAAATTCGTGACAGGCTTGGTGTGTGTGTGTGTGTGGCTTTATTAAAACATCTTACTTTTTATGGTAGGACTAGCCGGAAATGACCCGCGACCTGCTGGCCTTAGTTTGAGTATTACTGATCTACTGGATTGAATGTATCTCTATGTCACGAGAAGAAAATGTTGCCACGAAAGTAGAGTGTTAAAAATTAGTTTACCCGTTCAGCCGACATAGGAAATATAAAATACAGTGAAAACGGGTTTATCCGATTTGTTAAAAAGTTTCTTTCTTTAAAAGAGCTACAATTAAGTACTTTTTGTCTATAGTGAGAGGAACATTAAACATATACTAAGGTCTCCGGCAGTCTCCGACATGATCCAAGGAATATTTGTCCAAGTTTTATCAAGATTGGTCAAACGGTTTTGATACGCCTTACTTTCTGCTATATGTTATAGATCTAGATATGATACCGTGACTGGACGCCGTTTCACTCCAAAAACCCATCCAGTCAAAAAATGAAAATAGTCCATACCTGTTAACTAGTGTTCACTTTAAAAAGCAGTTCCTAGTAGAGCATTGGTGTTGGTGTAAGTATGGAAAAAAATCTGTTAATCAATTTCCATGCTCATACGTATGTCTAATACGTCTAATGTCTGTTTAGGTTGCAGAACCAGGACAAAAGAACGCCAGGGCTCAATGTATTTCTACGTCCTTGCCAAGAACAATAATGACAGCCTCCGTCCTGTGGTCCTTGTTCTTTTTCTTCTAAGACACGCGCATTTATCGTATACACACAATAAGCTTACACTGAAAGAACTTTCTAAAACACAACAATTAACTTCCAATGTGTAGAATGAATTGCTGTTTAAACAACCTTTATCACGTGGGTGTAGGCCTATTAAACTTGCTGCTATTTCATTTGGCTCGTTAGTTTAAACTTTAAGAACTTTTTTATCTTTGTAAAGAAGTCGAACTTTTGTTGTTTTTTTGTTTAAACCGTCGTTACTTTCTGAGCAAACAGTGAGTCAACAAACAGTGAGTGAGTCAACAAACAGTGAGTGAGTCAACAAACAGTGAGTGAGTCAACAAACAGTGAGTCAACAAACAGTGAGTGAGTCAACAAACAGTGAGTCAACAAACAGTGAGTCAACAAACAGTGAGTCAACAAACAGTGAGTGAGTAAACAAACAGTGAGTCAACAAACAGTGACTCAACAAACAGTGTGTGAGTCAACAAACAGTGAGTCAACAAACAGTGAGTCAACAAACAGTGAGTCAACAAACAGTGAGTGAGTCAACAAACAGTGAGTCAACAAACAGTGAGTGAGTCAACAAACAGTGAGTCAACAAACAGTGAGTCAACAAACAGTGAGTCAACAAACAGTGAGTCAACAAACAGTGAGTCAACAAACAGTGAGTCAACAAACAGTGAGTCAACAAACAGTGAGTCAACAAACAGTGAGTCAACAAACAGTGAGTCAACAAACAGTGAGTCAACAAACAGTGAGTCAACAAACAGTGAGTCAACAAACAGTGAGTCAACAAACAGTGAGTCAACAAAGTTTGTTCTTTGACAATACCACACACATAATAGAAACCATTAGCAATTATAGGATATCTTTAAAAAAAAAAGTAAATGCTCTTGCATTGTTGATATTTTGTAACAAGAGAACATTTGAATATGTTTAAATGACATGTGTATACACATTTTTTCATATTTAAGTTCCAGCCTCTAATAGTTGGTTTTTGTAGTTGAATAATTTGACTTGCTAACTTATTAGTGACAAGGTTAACAATAATAAGTAATAATTATAATCTTTAAAAGCCTTGCGCAAATTTGTCTCACATTTGCAAATCACACATAACAATACATTATCTGAGCTAAGAATTATACTACAGCATACGAATACATTGCTACCACAGTTTCCATGAAACATTACATGTGAAGTTTATATCGAAATCGTATTATTATTAAATATTGTACTTCTCGGAATGTTTAATGTATGTTTTTTTTTTAAAGTTTTTTTTTTTGTAATCTTTGTCTTGTATCTTCTTTGTGGTGGCGAAATATTGGAATCATGAGCCAGAAGATTTTTTTTTTATTAAATATATTTATTACAATTATCTGCAAATACTTCATGAGTGGAAACTGAGTGGATACTGTAACCTGGTCACTAGACGGGTATTTCGAAAGCGTCTCTAATGATTTTTCTAGAAATTTGACAGTTAACACCACTTCTTTAGCTGTTGATATACCCTTACCATTTTCTGTATGGTCCCTTTAAACACGTGTATTTATTAATGAGGAAAATAGCGCATAAATTCTCTTTCTTTCTTAATGGCACATAGTGTGAATATCAAGCATCAAAAGTTCACTTGCTTCTTGGCTTCAATAACTAACCCATTCACACCTATAAGTAGGTTAATATCCCTTTTATATCTAGCGATCTATGGGGCAGGTAATGTAAGGGTCATCTGTACCTGTGGCCCACAGTTAACTAGGGTGTCATGAACAACGACCAACCGCTTTCACTTTACCCCAACTAATGTCAGTTACACATTAGAGTTGGGTGGACTCAGGGGCGCCCTAAGCATTCCGAAATTCAAAATCCCAGTCTTTACCGGGATTCGAACGCGGAACTTCTCGGTTCGAAAGCCAAGCGCTTGACCCTTCAGCCGCCACGCCAAGTTCGACCCAAAAGTCACTTTGATGATGCAACCCTTTAGGGAGGATTGTGATTTGAGAACATCTGAGTTGGCATGAAACAAGGGACTTAATCTCTTGGTAAATGATAAGAAAGGGGGCGGGGAGATGTGAAGCTGTAAAAGCGATGTAGAAAAGAGAGACTACTCCAGTAACTAATCTGAAACAAGTTTTAGTTTTTAAGACTTCTTCAAAAAAATCCTTGTGGGAAAATGAAACATGTCCTTTGGCTTAAACTTCACAATCAATGCTGCTATTCAGAAAACTCGTTCTGGTGTTAGTCAGTTTCCTTAAATCCTTTACAGTCATTTGAACAGCTGACTTAATATTGCTTTGAAACTTTGGGACATGAATAAAAGCGATTCGCGTACGTGTCTTGCTAACAACGTCTTAATTTTATTTTCGTATGTCGTACATTTAAGCAAGTAAGTAGTACAATCTCAAAGACACACAAGGACAAGACAAAAAATTACCATAAATTAGAAACGAGATAAAAGAGAAACAAGATTACAAAGATAGTTTGTGTTGCCACACAAACTCAGAGGCGGCCCCCGTGGGAGAAGGATCCCTGTCAGATCCGCATATACGCTGGTCGACTGAGGATGGCATCGAGCAGGGTATGAAACCGAGACCGTAGAGATAATTAGTCCTGCGTGCTAACCGCACAACCAGGCATTGCTCTTAATCTAATGACAAACTGGTTACAAACTAATAGACTACTATTGATAATATACCTACACATTATGGAATGACAACTACCGGATAAGTACAATATGTCAGAAGAGCGATTTTAGATAATCTTTTGGTATTGAGGCCTAAATGGAGCTAGAATGAGGATGTAGATCTACCTAAGTTAAACTACTAATTTAGCACTCTCAATATCTATATCTACTAGATCTAGATCTAAAATATATATTTGGAATAATGTAGATGTAACTTAGATAAGATTTATATTAAAAAAAACACTAGATAATCAATTAATAGACTAATTGCAATATGAACTATTAAAATAGTAGATTAGTTTTAGTATTTTATAACATTGCAATATTGACATATTGACGATCTAGACTTTAGAAATAAAAATCTACACTTTAAGCCTAGAAATTAAAATTATAGATCTTGATCTAGTCTAAATCATGGCTGTCTGGTAGTGCGGTGTGCGCGCTGGATTGTCGTTTGGATTCATCGATGGTCCCAGGTTCAAACCCTGCCCGCTCCCATCCCCCGTCGTCCTACGGGAGGTTTGGACTACAACTCTGAAGGAACATCCGAAACATGTAAAACAACAAACATTATAAACTAGACCAAGAAACTCTAGATCTAGATTCTTTAAAGATTTTAATTAGAAATTAAATCTAAATCTAGTTTTTAAAATCTAGCTCGTGTAAGACAAAAAATCTAGATCTAGTGTAAAAAATCTAGCTCTAGTGTACAAAAAATCTAGATCTAGTGAAAAAATTCTAGATTAGATCTAAATCTAGCTATTATGTCTTTTTAAAATGCGAGTAACATTACGAGGTTTAATAAACATTACTATACCGAGTTGTTTTAGCATTTAAAGAATTTATTCCATATGACGTCAAAGGAAAAAATCCACTACGTCACACGGCCTAGTTAGACTAAAAAATATCATCTATACGAGCAGCTTGTTGAGGGTTCATAGACATTGGTGCACCGAGTGATTTCTTTTAGCATTTCATTTTAAAATTAACTCCATATGACGTCAAAGGAAAAAAATTCCATTACGTCACACGTCCTAGTTAGACTAAAAAATGTCTTCTATACGAGTAGCTTCTCGAGGGATCATAGACACTGGTGCACCGAGTTTGTTCTTTTAGCATTTCATTTGATGGGCTAGTTAGACTAACTATATATTTATATATATAAAAGGATTAAAGACGCTTTTTTTTGTTTTATCTGTCAGTCTGTCTGTCCGTTATGTTAATAGCGAGAAAAAAAAAGACCAAAAGCTATTGAAAATCTGATTAAAATTTAATTTCCCTTCCGAAACATCGCATTAGTTTTAAGTTTCTATAATAGATTGTTCCGAATGTTTATATATTTATAGTGAGAGAAAATAAGAATTCTAGATTAATCAATAGCATAATATTAACGATAATTAAATTTTGCAACGTTTTAGCTAGAAAGTTAAATGTAGTGTAAGAGAAAAGTGCGATTTTACATAAATAGAGTTAAAATACTTTTCCTAAAAAATCCGGAACAACCAATTTTCGTAAATGAGAAAATTATTTGTTTTATTTTTTAGAAGAGTAATTTCAAACATTTATTAGCGTTATTAGATTTTTCATATAAAATTCGGATCATTTTTGGCGACGATTTGTAAGAAAATTAAGGTAATGTAGGTCGATTTCTTTTTCGAAACAAAATCCGGAACATTCTTTACCGATTAAACAACTTTTATTATGTTTCGGCAAGAAAATTAACTGTAAAATAAGTCAAAAAATTGATTTTCAATAATCGTTTCTAGTAAATTACTTTCTTATTTTAAAATCCTGAATAACCTATTGTTGATATTTTTGAAAAAAATAAAATTATTTGACATAAATTTATATTAAATTAAAAATTCGGAACAATTAATATTGATAAATAAACTATAGTGACGTAGTGTCAAAGAATATAAGTGTCACAATCATCAATAGTGCTAAGATAGATGTCACGTTGAAGATAATCTTGATCTATATTGCACAATCAATGATCGTGGTTGCCGAGGATTTAGAAATCGTCAGTTGATAAAATGATCATTTAGAAGTTGCCTGTTGATAAGAGGATGATCTAGAAGTTGCTAGTTGATAATAGGATCATCTGGAACTTGTTAGTCGATAAGACGATCTGAGTATGTTATTATTATAATCAATGAAGAAACTTCTCTTTGACAAATACAAATACTTTAATTCAAAACTTGAAAAAGCTATTCACAATTAATTACAAAGATATACTGTGATTGAATAAAACACAAACTAAATTTCTACTAGTTTAAACAAATCCTAAACCTCAGAATACTCTGTGAGAAATATCTCCAACACCAAGAAAATCTTTTCCATGTCTTTATTGATTTCAAGTAAGCTTTCGATCGAATATGGCACGGAGCACTCTGGGCGACAATGGAAAAGTACAACATTAATAAAAACATAATCAAAGTTATCCAGAACCTCTACAAGGATGCCACCAGTGCGGTGTACTTCAACAATAATATTGAGGACTGGTTCAAAACCACAATTGGAGTAAGACAAGGCTGCCTACTGTCACCAACACTTTTCAATATCTTCCTTGAAAGGATAATGGAAGATGCCCTCGAGGGCTATGAAGGTACTGTTAGCATTGGAGGAAGAAGAATTACTAACTTGCGCTTCGCAGATGACATTGACGGCCTAGCAGGGACAGAAGAAGAACTAGCTGACCTGGTGATGCGCATTGACAAGACTTCCGCAGCATATGGCATGCAAATAAATGCCGAAAAAACTAAAATTATGACCAATAGCCATCAGGGTTTTAAAAGAGGCATCTATATTGGAGGTGAAAAGCTAACTAGTATTAACAGCTTCAAATACCTCGGAGCTATTGTCTCAGATGAGGGAACAAAACCCGAACTATTGGCCCAAATAGCACAGTCCACAGCAGCCCTTTCAAAACTTAAAATAATAGTGTTACAAATGACCAGTGACAGGAAGAGGTTAACGTGTGACCCCAACGAGAGAACACAGCAGCGAGTGTTCTCTGGGATGTACATGTATAAACAGAGACAGGATGAGACGTGTCCTTACGTGTTATTCCAGAAGGTACTAGCAATGTCCAGTGACAGATAGAGGTCACAACTTGTGACCCTGGCAAGATGACACTGCAGCCGATGTTTTCTGGAATCTACATGTATAAACAAAGACAGGATGTGACGTTTCCTCACGTGTTAATCCAGAAGATACTATCAGTGTTTGTGCAACTTTGGAGGAGTAATTAGGGACTCTATATAAGCCAGAGAGTTAATGTAAAAGTCAGTCGTGAGTGAGTCGTTGGTACTGTTGTTTACTGTGCGAGACAGTAGAGGAGAGATGTGTACGACTCGATGCAAGTTAACTAGGGTAGAGTTAACTGGAGTGGACTACTATCGTTAAAGTCTATACAGCGAACTACAGTGGACTTGAGCCGTTACAGTCGATACAGTCGATGTAAGACGTGTGCGGCTCTGATTCGGTAGACTTGAGTACGACTTGGTTCAGCTTTGGGAGACCTGGAGCGACACTGGAAAGTGTGTCGTTGGTCTGTTCTGTGGAATACGGCTCGATGCAAGTTGAGAAAAGATGAATTGCAACGAAGTGAAGAGATGAATTGCAACGAAGTATAGCTAACTGTAAACTGACAGATATTGTACAGTCTTCTACGCTACATGTTACAGTAACGAATTGTTAGAGTTAATAGTCATTAAAGTTTTATGAAACTGAAAGTTGAGTCGTCAAGTTCTTTGCAGTGTTTTTATTTGTGTACCTACTAATACATTTAGCCAGAAGATTCAGAAATACGTAACAGAATGGAAAGATAAGGGCTTAGCCCTCGGCACCAAAATCAGACTGATGCGCTCTCTGGTCATGGTCACATTTTTATATGCTTGCGAGTCGTGGACGTTAAATGCAGAGCTTGAGAGGAGGATCCTAGCAATGGAACTGAGATGCTACAGAAGGATCCTAGGCATCACATTCAAAGACCGCATCACAAACCAAGAAATCAGAGACAGGGTTACTGTAGCGATCGGAGCCCATGACGACCTGCTAACTATTGTAAAAGACGAAAACTTAAAACCTTTGGCCACGTTACAAGATCTACGGATCCTTCAGGGAACAGTGCCAGGTAAAAGAAGAAGAGGCAGACAGAAAAAGCGATGGGAGGAATGGAGAAAGACGGTCCAACAGACTAAGGGATAGGTAAAGGAAAGGTAAAAGTTTAAATGATCTACACAATAATATAATCATAATATAATCATGTCATCTTTCTTTGAGTTCCAACACGAGACTGTCGTACCTCTTCTTTCTAACATGTTCCGCTCGACACTGGAGGCAAATCTAGAATCTTTCCCGGACTCTAAAATGTTACCACGTGACTAGCATCTCTGCGTCGCATGGCCAACCAATAAAATACAACTTAAAATACAATAGTTAACATTTCTGACCAAGTACAATTATTCTAATAAAAGGTTTCTGTCTACTAGAATAATCCCCGAAGTAGCTGAAATTCTGCGGACAACCTTTGGCTAAATATAGACAAAGCGTACGTGACAATAAGTGCAATATTAGTCAATTATGCGATTTCAAACAATCATTTGACATAATTTATTTTTTATAAAACAATATCCGGAACAACTTTATAGTTAATGAAATATAAATCAGTATAGATATTTTTATTAAGCATTTATATGTTATTTACATTAAAAAACCGGAACAATATATTAAAGATCATATGTTTCTTGCAACGTTTAAGCATGGAAATAAAATCTAAAATAAGTTAGAAGAACAAAGAAATATTTATTGGCATTGATTTGTTTTTCACAAAACATCCGGAACAATCTATTATAGATACTTAAAACTATTGCTATATTTCTGAATGAAAAATTAAATGTTTAATCAGATTTACAATAGCTTCTAGTGTTATTTATTAATATAATAATCTAATCGTGACGGACAGACCGACAAAACAGACAAAACGCACAAAAATAATCTTCTTTTTTTCACTAAACAAAAAATAACACTAAATAAAAAATAAAAAAAAATATGATTTTTAAAAAAAGTTTAAGGAATTGGTTTAGCACCACAACATGTTGCGACGTTACGCTACTGCACGAAAGTCGCTGCATAGAGAGTCCATTTTAAAAAATGTGCGTGATATTTACATACAAAGTGCATTATTAGCCTTTATAAACAAACAGAAATGTTTTCTTTTAATTTTAGGAGCTAGTTGACCAGAAAAAACATCTTTAACTATTATTTATATTTGTTGTAAACATTTCCTGTACATTTTATAAATATATTTGACTTAGTGATACCGAAAATACACAAAACGTGCCAGTCTTTGTTAGCATATTGTAACATTGCCTCCCTTACATTTACGTAATTGTTTTAGAATTGGTGTATTTTTATGAAAAAATCGCTTGCATAATTAATTTTATAAATTAAACGATTTGCTTTTAGAAAACAAAAAGTAGCCGTTGCACCTAAACTTTTGAAGCCGCATTTAATGATGAAATAATATTTTTCATATCTCTTCTAGTTTTCGAGATCTGAGTGTGACAGTCGAACAGACGGACATTTTGCACAAACCTAATAGCGGCTTTTTCCTCTTACGGGAGCAGCTAAAAAAAGAAGGCAGTGAGAAAACTATAGACAGAGAAGCGAGAGAATTAAAAGATAAATAAGGAAATAGAATGAGTGAAACAAACAAAAGAGAGAGAGAAAGAGAGATCGAAAGAAAGAGAGAGATCGAAAGAAAGAAAGAGAGAGTGAGAGAGATCGAAAGAGAGAGAGAGAGATCCAAAGAGAGAGAGAGAGATCCAAAGAGAGAGAGAGATCGAAAGAGAGAGACCGAAAGAGAGGGAGAGGGATTGAAAAAAAGAGAGATCGAAAGTGAGGAAAGATCAAAAGACAGAGAGAGTGAGAGAGATCGAAAGAGAGAGAGAGAGTGAGAGAGATCGAAAGACAGAGAGATCGAAAGAGAAAGAAACATCGAAAGAGAGAGAGATTGAAAAAGAGAGAGAGAGAGATCGAAAAAGAGTGCGAGATTGAAAAAGAGAGAGATCGAAAGAGAGAGAGAACAAATTGGTAAAGAGAAACATGTTTACACTTGATAACATAGAAAGTACAAAGAGAAACATCTTTACACTTGATAACATAGAATGTACAAAGAGAAACATCTTTACACTTGATAACATAGAATGTACAAAGAGAAACATCTTTACACTTGATAACATTGAAAGTACAAAGAGAAACATGTTTACACTTGATAACATAGAATGTACAAAGAGAAACATCTTTACACTTGATAACATAGAATGTACAAAGAGAAACATCTTTACACTTGATAACATTGACAGTACAAAGAGAAACATGTTTACACTTGATAACATAGAATGTACAAAGAGAAACATGTTTACACTTGATAACATAGAATGTACAAAGAGAAACATCTTTACACTTGATAACATTGAAAGTACAAAGAGAAACATGTTTACACTTGATAACAATTTCTAGTACATACAAAACTTTGATGTCTTCTTTGAAGAAATCGATTTTTTTGTTTACGAGGAAACAGTTCTCTCAATTTAATTTGTGAAATAAAAGGGTTCAATTTCAGAAGACCAAAAATAGCATTTTTGCTTATTTTTAGCCTTCTGAGTTTCAAAAGCGCTTTTTAGTCTTTAAGGATCGAAGGTGACATACAGAAAGTCAGACAAAACAATTAGTGGAATTTCCATTGTCGTGGCCACAAAGATGATATAGTCCAAATTATTGACTCTTGCCATCAGAGACACGACTCAACATATACTTGGCCTGTATCTTGATATCAGAGTTAACTCACGTCACAAGCACGAATAAGGGATAACAAAACATGTGAGATAAAGAGTTAAGAAAGCCAGACGCACTAAGAATCGATGTTTTCAATTAGTTCTTTTTTAGACAAATGGAATATAGTGTGATCTTTAAAAAAAAAGAATATTTGATGAATTGCTGTATTGCATGACAGATGGCCAGAATGAAGTATATCCTGTCTGTATCAAATGAAGTTAAAGAATATCATATAACCTTTTTTACATCTCAACAAAAATTAAAATTACATGAGCTCCTCTTCAAAGCATGTTACATAAAGGTCACCTGTATCTGTGGGTTTTTTATACTTTTTTTAGGGTGCCAACTCTAATGGGTACCTAACATTAGTTGGGAAAGGTACTTGGCGGTTGGCCGTTTTATCTAGCCACATGACACACTTGTTAGTTGTGGGCCACAGAAGCAGACGACCTTAAAAAAGGACGTGATATAAGTGCTAAAATGGTCCTCTAAATATTCTTCTGCTTGAGCTTGCGTCTGTATACGAAAGTATTCATTCGCAATTGGTTACCCAAATAGGTCAGTATTATTACAGGTTTTTTTTAATGTAAATTCCCCAGGCTCCCTCTCCATTCATTACAGCTACCCTTTATGTGAATTAGTTTGCTAGGCTGAACTCTGTGGACTCCATTATTTATTTCTGAGTTTTTAAGTTCTAAAACAATAAGGCTTGGCTCAAATAAGGCTTGGCTCAATCAAGCTATTGAACATTCGATCTGCCAGGCTATCTATACACCTGTCAATTACCACTGTCAGAGTCAGAAAAAAAAAAAACTATTATCGACTTTAATAGGCTCTTACTGGGAATGATTTATGAATATCTCAATGGCTACCTACTAAATTATTTAGACGTAAACTCCTTACTGTACATGAGACTGGAGTGGGATACGGCCCCCCCATCTATGGACATTGTCCAGTTGCATTCTGCTTTCTCGTTTTGAATTGATTTTGTTTTGCTTTTTGAACTTGCTCCATGGAACAAGGAAACATTTCCTTTAGCCCGCCCTCATCCAGAAGAAACAAATCCTGGTTTAGCGAATGTAGAAATCTATTACTTTATAACATTCCAATGATAGTCCATTAGATCTAAACTTAGAAGAAGGTGCGCAAAATGTCCATGAACATTGATTTATTAAACTTTTGAAATAAATAAGGCCATATAGGACCTATATGCTGAAATACCCGAGGACGTTCAAGATAAAATGTTTTCTACTCCTCTAGCCAAATTAAAATTATTTTTTTTTATACCTTGTAAAATTATGACGGTCAAATTAGAGTTGTTCCTGTGTGACCTTATTAGTTTTCGTTGAAAGATCATGAAGTGACAACTTGCATGCTAAAACAGTGCTGGTGATTCTTTAAAACCTTATAATAATAAATGATGAGAGTTAAATGATTATTATCATAAGTAAAAGAGAAAGTAGACAAACTTTAAATTCCATTTTCTAGATTCCGATTTCTAAGTTTCGAGAAATAAAAAAGACAAGAAAGAAAGAAATGTAAATAAAAAAGACCGCATCACTAATACGGAGATACGAAACAGGATCACAAAGTTTAGTGAGCCCCCACAATGACCTACTCAGGACTGTCAAAAACACAAACTAAAATTTCAGGGCCATATCACAAGGTTGTTAGGCCTCGAAGCGGACCATCCTTCAAGGAACAGTTCCAGGAAAAAAAAGTAAGAAGAGACAGACGGAGAAAGTGATGGTAGAACAACATCAAAGAATGGATTGGCCTGTCATTGAAAGAGATTCTATTTAAAACAAATGACAGAAGGCAAAGGAGAAAGACGGTCGACAGGTCATGTATGATACTCAATGGTCCCAAAGATTAACAGATAGGTGAAGGTGAATTAAATAATTAATGATAATGTTATTAATCTTATTGCTTTTATGAGATTGTACCATCGTTCTGTGACTTGATACGACATTGAACCAAGACAAGTAAACTTAATGACAATAATAGTCAATAGATCCAAACTTTCACTCAGGCTGTCCTGGGATGATGAGGAAATCACATGGCCTGGTTGGTTTGGCGGGAAAGGAAAAGACAAGGGAGAGCATCGCCGTCGCTACCACGAGAGTCTCGTCGGACTCGTTTGGGGGGGCAAGCGACGGGGCGGTAATCACACACGGTTGGGGGAAAATAATAGGTGGAAGAGAAGTCTTTCTGTGTTCACGGACAAAAAAACAAACACGTATATATGTGAGTGTGTGTCCCTGTCTGGTGGTCGAGGAGGCCTGTAATCACAATTTTATTTCATTCTATTCTTTATATCTATGGTATTATAGTGTTACATGACTGATATGGTCCAGTGTTAATCCATTCCTCATACATCTGTATAGTGACATTACTGTCTTAATGAAAAGTGTTAAATCTTCTTCTGTAGTTGGACGGAAATTCAATATTCATTGGTTCATGTGTAATTTGAAAATATAATTCTTAACAATTGTTAAATTCTTTCCAACAAATGCTATGGATATACATAATAGGAGATCTCTCTTTTGAATTGGTTTATTGGATCATAATTGGATGTACTGACGTCTTAATGGGATTCATCAAGGTAAGATAGTCTATAGTAATAATAAAATGTTTCAAAAAAATGTTTCCCTCTCAAATCTTGCGATCTAAAGATGTAAAGGTCACCTGTTTCCGTGACCCACGGTTTACAAGGTACCTTGTGGCCAGCACAACGACCAACTGCCTTTACATTTGCCCAACTAATGTCAGGTATCCATTAGAGTTGAGTTGGGTGGACATAGACACGACCTAAAGATACTGAAATTAAAAATAACAAACCCAGGATCCTTGGATTGAAAGTCAAGTGTTTTACCATTTAGACACGCATCTCCAATAGTTTTTAAAAGTTTAAAAAATATGAATGATATACATAGATATGTGTTAGTACGACTGACTGCTGATATATTGGAGAGGGATGGGCGGTAGGGGCGATCGCCTCCCCCATTGGACCCCCAGACTCGTGGTCCAGGCAAGGATATGTGGAACGTGTACACAATTCGTGTAAATAGGCCTTAATGAGTTAATAGTTTAAATACTGCGTGTTACTTGATTTTAAATGTTACATCATTGAGACCTTTCACTGTACTGCGAGAAAAAACAAAGGTCTTGTATTAGCTTCAATGGCAGATCCGATGTGTGAACGGGGGCGGTACATGCTATCTCCTCTTCACACCCAATTTATTCTTTGGAGAAAGAAGGCCGCTCGTATTTTTTTGATGAAATAACACAACGTGTGAAAAACAGAGCCGAAGTGTTTTATTTAATGTCACATTCGAATACAGAAAATAAACTATCAAAAGTAGCTCCTTTTAAAACAGCCTTAATATAACTTTAAATTTAGAAATAAATTGAACTCATACTTGAAAGTATATGTATATGTAAATTCAAAAGTACCTATTTTTGAAACAGCCTTAATATAACTTTTAATTTAGATTGAACTCAAATTTGAAAGTATATGTATATATAGTGAGAGAGAGAGAGTTACTCATTAAAAGAATTTTAACAAAATCTATCTCACCACAAATGCACATCTCTTCTTTCTTCCAGCTCCTGGTGGTCTCCCTTCAACTTTAACATCTGACCCTTTTATTTACTTACATTAGGCCAGACCACTTCTTGGTTGCATCAGAAACTTTTCATCTTACATTGCCAAACCATCCGCTCTTCTTTCCTCGAGGTTACATCATAAACACGCACATACAAGTTATATTAAGTTGCCGCCTTCATAATCGAAATAGAAATTAATAGTTCGAAGGTGGTGTCTGATTTATCGTTTCCACTTTACCGCGACCCAATAGTTTTAGGATTTAGTTCTTCAGAATGTCCATTTGTTCCAGGATCTCATTCTTCATGTGTTCATTAGTGGTATGACATCATTCTTCGAAGTGTCCATTTGTTCCTGGCTGTCACTCTGTATGCGGTCATCAAGCTCTAATTCCAATTGAAAGGTGTCCCATCCTGATCTTTGTCCGTCACAGTTTGCCGAAGTCTTGCTGTGTCTCCTTACTGTCTCCGAGCTTTAGACCTCGGTCCCGAACTTCTTCTTTTAGTTCTTTAAACAACAGTCGAACTAAATGTTTCTTAGACGAAAAGCCCTTGACGTTCTTACTTCCCTTCCGTTTTGTCGCGACAAAAGCCTCACTTCTGGACACAAGTGTTATATATTTATGGCATGCAACTCAACGACAAGGGAAATTGACAATGCCACAGGCTTAATACCCCATCAAATACACAAACAAATATGACAATCCGCCTTCGTTGTAGACAACTTTTTTCTCAGCTGCCATAGCTATGCGGAAGTCAATCCTGTCTCTAAGTAGTTCATCCTTGTGTGGCGCTGAATGGTGTAAAAGCGCCGATAGGGGGCAGGGCTACAACAATATATATCTCATATAGTGTTAAGGTTTACTGGGTAAACTCCAAGTTCTGGATCCAATAGTACGATTTAACCGTTAGGTCCATCTAGGAGTTTGTGTGTAACATAAACTTTTTTTTTACATCACGTTATAATCATGGTCACTGTGTCAGAGTATGAGTATAACTGGTAGAAGTTGGTGAATTTGTAAGAGCACAATGCTATTATAGTGGACATTTTAGTGCGCAGTCTTTGAACCGATACAAAGTTGTCCTATCTAGACTCTATGTCCTGTCCGTATTGTCCTTTCTAGACTCTATGTCCTGTCCGTGTCAAGTAGAAAGAGCAACATTACGAGCTTGCCGAAGGCTTGATGGAAAGAAACCACAAAATCGGCCACTTGTCCGTTGTAAAAGGAAGTACATAGCAGCTTCCTACCATAAGAGCAAGACTTCTTTTGTCAGTGCTTCGGCTTTTTTGAAACTTGAGAATTTTACTTAGTTTCACGTCATTGATGTTCATCTAAGTGTCCAGAAACAGGAACAAAAGCTAAAATACGTTAACAACAGTGGGAAGCTTCTTCAAACTATTTTAATCCTGTG
Organism: Biomphalaria pfeifferi; assembly: GCA_030265305.1. NCBI lineage: Eukaryota > Metazoa > Mollusca > Gastropoda > Planorbidae > Biomphalaria > Biomphalaria pfeifferi. The sequence goes on along the minus strand of JASAOG010000289.1, from coordinate 470,667 downwards.
ATACCCAAACCTTGGCCCGCGGTCATATCCGGCATGTGAAGCGGAGACTACATTGCATAATGAAGCGTAATGGCTCAGTTCCTTGAAACTTTTGAGTTTGGTGGTGAAGTGTCTAGTAACATGCATGTCTGAAACTTATATGGCCATCAGGAAGAAAACGTTGGTACGCCACTGCTATAGATTATATTTAGGCAGATCATGTGAAAGTGGTCCAGTTTTTGTGTGCATGTCTTCTGTATATTGTCCACATTTCTGGGGCATAGAGCTATGTAGGAAGGATGATAGCTCAATAGGACCCTAATTTTGTATTTTTGGTATTACCTTGTCTATTTGATACATACTGAATGTTAAATGGCAAGAAAAAAATAAATTATACCTGATACTGAAGTCCTTTGAAAAGCGGGCCTACAAAACATCCACACAATCCTAACCCTATCGACAATCTATAAAGGGGACTAATTCATCATATACTACCAGTTCAGTCAAGTACTATTTATTTCCCTCATTTGAAATACTAAGCAAAATAATTTATTACCAATAGTTCATTAACTAATTGGTTAATTTTAAAATAGGTTATTGTGTGTTCAGTTAAAAGAAATATTTGTGCAAAATTTCAGCTTGATCCGAGATTGGGTCTCGGAGAAATAAAGTGTACATACTTTTGGTCACTCAGTTTTACAGGCAGACAGAGTAAATTGATATAAGCTTTGTAAAAATTAGTTGAGATCAGGAAGACCCGCTAAAAGCATGTTATCAATAGCCAAATTATTATATTTTGAAAATTTTGTACGGTCAAACGAATCAAAAATAAGGTTTTCAATTTGTGGTTAATTAGTTATTAATTTTTCTCCCGCAGCCTAGATTACATCTTCTTCTTCTTCTAGCCAGCTTTATTGCTGCTGAGCTATGAGCTCTTTTGCAGACTGTGCCAAGGAAAAAAGTCTGCTGTTTTCTTCAGTTGTTCAGCACTGCCGCTAGATTACATAATTATGTCTTATGGTGTGACATTTGGGATTGGAAAAGTCTTAGGGAAAGCAAAGTGAATTTGTAAAAAATAAAAAAATAGAGCACACACAAATCTGGGCCCTAGCTTTCGCTTGATTTCTTTGTTCTTCAAGTTTCAGAATCAAAGATCGTTACATACCCAGTCCGAACTTCTTGCAGGACTGCAGACAATGTCAGAGGGCATGGCTGGGCATGGTATGAGCTCGTACTATCTGTCTGAAGGGCATACCACACGTCCAGCCTTTCTGACCAGGTAACTGTATTTATTATCAGTCCTACAGATTCTGTTGAATATGCTTATTATTATCATTAGAATTTGTTTTCTTATGCTTATTATTAATTTATCACTAGAATTGAATTTCTTTTCTCAATCTAGATTTTTTCTTTATATATGGGAAATAATTTTGAGGAAAAAAACCCAGGTCAGCTTCTGATTGTTAAGTAATCCCCTGACATGTGTTATTTGATCCCCAGCACTGTCTCTGGTGGATGGACTTATCTGTCATCGTGTCTTATCGAGTAGCGCATCTAATGGGATCTGCTCAGCTAGGTCACCTTGATAATGACGTCATAGAGAATGAACGAATAATGGTGTTGATTGAAGTATCGATACGAGGATGCCCCATCATTACTTGGGGGTATCGATAGAATGATGTCAACCCAAGTACCGATTTGGGGATCTGATGTTAACACGGCGACTATTGAAAAAAAAAATCTTCAATCCATTACTTTTTTTAGATGAATTTTATGGCCCCAAGGGGATAATTAATGTATTCTTAAAGGAGGGTGGGGGTCCCTTAAACTAATATTCATTTGCAATATATTACATACTTCACAAAATACAACATTGTTTTTATTACAAAGCTTATATCATGTCTATCTGTCTGTTTGTCTGTCTGGTAAAAACAAGGTACTTCTCTCACATCCATTCTCGGATCAAGTTGAAACTTTACACAATTATTTATTGTGCCTAACAAAACAAGAATACATTAAAAACAAAACAACAGATAGTCAATTATTTATTGGTAATTAATTATTTTGCTTGACACCAACAAGGGACATTAATCTTTCAGTATTCAGATATACGGATAAGTATGTTGTGTTTTGTCCCGTTAAGACAAAAATAACTATTTAGTGCACATAATAAAAACAAATCAATTAAAAAATTAACTAATTAGTACATTAATCGTTGATAATTAATTATTTCGTTTGATAACGAAAAACGAAAAAAACTTTTCATATTTCGAATTGCGATATATAGTTATGAATGTGCAGTTCCTCCCACTTACGACAGAGAGAGAGAGAGAGAGAGAAACACATCAAACAAAAAAGAGAGAGAGAGAGAGATTGAGAAATAAAGAGAGAAAAACTGGGGAGTCATTTCTATAATACAAAGAAAGAGAGACAGCGACAAAAAAGACATAAAAGACAAACGTAAAGAACAAGAGACAAAGTCGACAAAGAAATGTTAAGACTAAATGCATTAAATAAAATATTACAATAAGCAGAATCGAGAAAAAAAAAAGAATGAAATTCAAGTTACTAAAAAGACAAAGACAGACAAGGAAACATCAACAAAGACCGAGACAGATAAGGAAACATCAACAAAGACCGAGACAGATAAGGAAACATCAACAAAGACCGAGACAGATAAGGAAACATCAACAAAGACCGAGACAGATAAGGAAACATCAACAAAGACCGAGACAGATAAGGAAACATCAACAAAGACCGAGACAGATAAGGAAACATCAACAAAGACCGAGACAGATAAGAGCAGTGATTGGCTGAATTTCTATCCATCAATAGCATTGGAAGTGTTACGGAGAGTGATGAAGACATAATAAATGACTTGTGGGTTTCTTGAGAGAGAGAGAGATAGAGAGGAAGAGAGAAAGAGATAGAGAAAGAAAGAGACAGAAAGAAAGAGACAGAAAGAGAGAGACAGAAAGAGAGAGACAGAAAGAGAGAGACAGAAAGAGAGAGACAGAAAGAAAGAGACAGAAAGAAAGAGACAGAAAGAGAGAGACAGAAAGAGAGAGACAGAAAGAGAGAGACAGAAAGAGAGAGACAGAAAGAGAGAGACAGAAAGAGAGAGACAGAAAGAGAGAGACAGAAAGAGAGAGACAGAAAGAGAGAGACAGAAAGAGAGAGACAGAAAGAGAGAGACAGAAAGAGAGAGACAGAAAGAGAGAGAGACAGAAAGAGAGAGAGACAGAAAGAGAGAGACAGAAAGAGAGAGACAGAAAGAGAGAGACAGAAAGAGAGAGACAGAAAGAGAGAGACAGAAAGATAGAGACAGAAAGAGAGAGACAGAAAGAGAGAGTCAGAAAGAGAGAGACAGAAAGAGAGAGAGACAGAAAGAGAGAGATACAGAAAGAGAGAGATACAGAAAGAGAGAGATACAGAAAGAGAGAGATACAGAAAGAGAGAGATACAGAAAGAGAGAGATACAGAAAGAGAGAGATACAGAAAGAGAGAGATACAGAAAGAGAGAGATACAGAAAGAGAGAGATACAGAAAGAGAGAGATACAGAAAGAGAGAGATACAGAAAGAGAGAGATACAGAAAGAGAGAGATACAGAAAGAGAGAGATACAGAAAGAGAGAGATACAGAAAGAGAGAGATACAGAAAGAGAGAGATACAGAAAGAGAGAGAGACAGAAAGAGAGAGAGACAGAAAGAGAGAGAGACAGAAAGAGTGAGAGAAAGAAAAGACATATTTCGACTTCGAGAAAAGAAAATGTCCAAAGACAACACTACAGAATACTTACTGTTAGAACTAATCAAATCCATGACTTTATTCAAGCAGTGAAATGAAACTTTAGAATATTAGAATAATGGTTTCTTTCTTTTTCTTATACATCTTGTAAGTCCTATGGATGTAATATGATACATTTCTCATAATTCCAAAACTGAAATTATTTTTCATAAATAATTCTTTTATTTTCCCGGGGCTACATTATAGAATTCAATTGTCAATTAAAGAAATAATGAAATTTACAATTATTTAGTTGTAATGATACGCCAGTTGTTATTCAAAAGTTAAGTAGCAATTATACAAAAAACACTGAACCATAATCTTCAAATACAAAAACAAAATTTAAACAAATGCTCTGAAAGACACAAAGATTAAGGCGCATTCCTCGACCCATATGCTAGGAAAAATTTGTACAAATACTCCTTGTTCCCTAGTGCTATTGGAGAATGGAATGGGTTGCCTGAGCTAGCCAGGAAAACCAGTGACTTGGCAGAATTTAAGTCATTGGTTAATATGCATGACTAAATGCATGACGCGTAGGACGTAATCATCTTCTTTTTTTAAGTAACGTCTGTATTACATAAGATAAGAAGATACTCGGATGAAAATCAATTAAAAAAATAATTTCATTATTCTTGCTTAAATAAAATGCCGCTTATACAAAGTAGGCATGGAGATCTTTTGTAATTAATGTTCAAAGAAAGCTCCCCCCCCCCCCCCTTGCAGACCTGTTCAGGTCGTTTCTTTGGCCAACGGCTTACGAGCAGCAGAACGACCAACCACTTTTACTTTCCCCAACTCAAGTCAGTTACCCTTTAGACTTGGGTGGACTCAGGGCACCCTAAAAGTCCCAAAATTGAAAATCCCAGTCTTCACCAACTTTCGAACCCAGGACCCCATATTCGGAAGATTTTATTCTGTGCGTTTCCATTGGCCACGAACATTCGCCATAGCTATGTGATACAACCCTCTCAGCATCGCCCCAGTCTTAGTCTTTCGTTAACGTTGACCTTCCGTGTTCTTCTGCGTTTCTAATTGTGCCAGGTACGGATGTACACTTGATCATACCCTAAGCTATTGGATATATGGAGCCGCTTGTAATCAACGTTAAGCAATTTCTTTCATTTTCCCCCTTAAAAATGATTAAAAATATCCCTTGAACGATTTTCGGTCACCCCAAGCATGTGACGGCCCTACACTGCTCTAGCTTATATTCCCTAAAGGTAAATTCAGCACTAACAATCATGGGAACTTCAATTGCTTATATTTAACTCAATTTTATGAGCATCATTTTTTTTATTGCCTTATTTCCTATTATTAAATAGCGAAAGTAGGTGATATGTACACTGTCACCTGGTGTCTGCGTCAAGGCGACACAGAAATGTAAACAGGAAGTTTTTGGTTTTTTTTTGTCTTCTAAATTTCCATTAGTGCAAAGCGTATTTCTATTTTTTTTTATCTAAGGGGAGATAATTTGTGCCTGAAAATGTGATAACTTTCTTCTGGGTTAGGGTACCTATAAAAAGGGAGACAAGCTAATACCAGTGTCCAAAATCAGTTTATTGAGTCACTAAATTTCAAGATCCGCGATTAGTCTTCTATTATTATCAACATAAAGAGTAAGAACTCCATCGTTAAAACTATGTGTATCAATAGTGTACAAGTTATTAAGTTATTTCCCTTATTCGATATCAAACAAAATTATTAGTTATCAATAATTATTTGACTAATTAAGTATTTATGTTTATTGATTCATGTTTTGTTAGCCACACAAGATCTGTTAGCCTTATTTCACCATTCTTCTCTGTCATTTGTCTTTGATAGAATATCATTCTGATGTTCTTTCTGAAAATATTGAAACCTGCCTTTTTTACCTTCCTGGGTGGACCACTGCAAGGGGCCGATTTTGAGTTTGTGTCTCTACACAAACTGTCTATGTAGCCTTGTTTAAAATAACCTTTTTTTTTCCAGATATAAAATGTACTTCGAAATGACATAATAGCTGCATGTAAAAATAGATCTTTGAATTAAACGCCCGATCCCCTCTCTCTCTCTCTCTTTCTCTCTCTCGCGTGCTCACTCTAACACACACATACACACACAATAGAGAAACACTCAGACTTGATTCAGGAGTAGAATTAAAGGAAAAGAAATGTAATATCACCAGAACTTGACATTTGTTATTGTTATAGATTGTCAAGTAATCGAACATTTCCTGAAAGATTGGTTAATAATCTAAAACTGGTTAATAATCTAAAACGTTATTACAGCCCATGAATGGTAATCAGCAGAAAAGTTGAAACATTCATTCCGATATTCAGTTTTTGTCACAGAATGAAACTATTTTTTTCATATAAATAAACTTTGTGTGTTCAAACATTTAATGATATAGTTAGACATTTGTCATACAATCAAATACTGTCAAACATTTCTTCCTAGAATTAAACATTTATCTTATCTTATATAATACAGACGTTACTTCAAAAAAGAAGATGATTACGTCCTCTGCGTCATGCATTTAGTCATGCATATTAACCAATGACTAAAATTCTGCCAAGTCACTGGTTTTCCTGGCTAGCTCAGGCAACCCATTCCATGCCCTAATAGCACTAGGAAAGAAGGAGTATTTGTACAAATTTGTCCTAGCATATGGGACGAGAAATGTGCCTTTATCTTTGTGTCTTTCAGAGTATTTTATTAAATTTTGTTTTTGTATTTGAAGATTATGGTTCAGTGTTTTATTTAGACTTTTTATTAGATTTTTGTCGTAGGGCCAAACTTTTCTCATTGAATCATTTCTCGTAGAATCGTTTTCTTTTATTAAAAAAAAATATGGTCAAGCATTAGAAACACTGCCATAATACTAGAAATTATATCAGGCATAGACATTATGTCAAAGAATTAGGTCGAATATCAGAACCCGCTTACAAATATCGACATTACTTCACAGCTCGCAATGGACAGGGTCACAACTCGCATTTTGTTTTCATCAGAAAAGAGCGGTCGACGTTGTGTTAAAGCCGACGACTAGCCATCGGTCAGTGCCAGTTCTAAGACTTAGAGCCCTGGAACTAACTCCAGTGGTCCACTCGGTATACAGAGACCTTCAAGGCCCAAGCATTATCCTATTTTTGTAAGAGACTGTGGAAGGGAGGCAGTACAAACAAGAGAGCCATTGATTGAATTTATTGAACAACTTGACCATTTCCCACGTCCACCTTGTCAAAATATTTCTTAGGTCACTGTCCAAACTTTTGTGTCGCCCCTGCTCCCCTACGGTCAGACTATTCACTATTTAGAGAAAAGGTCGCGAGTGATCACAGCCACGGTATTAGGTTAGTACTAGTTAATGAAGGAGCATCCTGCACCAACCATGGTCGATTATTGTCGACGTTTCATGATGGTGACTGTTTGAATAAACATTTCTAGGCCCAAGAAAACACGAATTAATGGACAACTAAAGTCACTCATATTGAATTTAAGTTTAGATTACCCATGTTTTACACAAAGCTAGACCACTCATGTTTGATACACACGTAGATGCCTCAGCTAGACCACTCGTGTTTGATACACAAGAAGATACCTCAGCTAGACCACTCGTGTTTGATACAGATAGATGCCTCAGCTAGACCACTCGTGTTTGATATAAAACTAGATCACACATGCTTGATAGAAATCTAGATGCCTTATGGTGTTGATACAAATCTGAAATCCTCATTTTAATACATAGCAATATCACTCATTTTTTAAATACGAACTAAATCGCTTCATGTTAAATAGAAACTCTCTTGATGTCTCATGTTTTTCTTCTTCTTCGTTCTCATTTGACATGTCGGAGAGTTCAGATCAGTAATCCTATATCTGAGATGAACTGCGCAGTGGTTTCCAGATCAGGCAGTTCTCCGTATAGTTTTAACTCTATCGGAAGGTTTTGGGGCAAGAGTCTTGCTCGGGCCACTTAATATACTATGAAGCTTTGAAGGACATGGTCAGCATTCTCTAGTGATGCTCACCAAGGGCAGGTTTCGTTCGTCCCTACTTTAAGCTTTCGGAACATGTGTTGTCTCAGTCTGTTGTGTCCGGTTCTGAGATGAAAATTATGCGTTGGTCATGTCAAGATAGCTTTTAATATTTCTCATGTTGATACCAATCTAAATCCCTTATTTCGAAACATATATAGATCACTCATGTTTGACACAAAGTGCAAAACTATACACTATTTGCCTAACTTAATACAAAGCTTAATCACTTTTGATACGGAAGTAGATCGATATGTCATGCTTACTAAAAAACCTACATCAGTCATGTTTAAGACAACCCCGCTTACGAACATCTTATTGTCATTCACTTCGAGTCCGGTGATTAATGAAGAATGCAGTATTTCACTTCACTTTAATCTTTAAAAAAAAAACGTCAATATTTTGCTTCGAAGCGATATCAAAGGACGAACCCCACGCTTTAACCTCTGTAGGTCTTGTAGGACATTAAAAAGTATATCGTTTCCTAACTGGAAAGTATTTCATGCATTCCATCAGAAAATTTGCAGTTGGACTAGTATGATAATCTAATAAAAGAAAAAATAGCTTCTGTGAAAAAAAAAAGAAATAATGAAACTAAACTATAAAATTCTTGGTCCTGACCCACTTCATCATAATCACTTATTCTACCCCTTGCCGATATAATACAACATTTAACCTATTCTTTATAACAAATCTCTTGTATAACTATCCACAGAAAGGAAATTACTTATTTTTTTTAACAAAGTTTACATTAACTCACTCTGTCTAGTACAAATATTTTACACAATATTTCACCCACTTCCCATTCTAGGATAAAGTTTAAACTTTTCTAGACTTGTCATTGTTAAAGGCATTATATGATTCACTCGACAACATTAACCAATCAGTTGATTAAGTTGTGGTAGTCCATATTTTTTATAGAGAAAAAGGGCGACAAAACTTGCAGAACTTAGATGTATGGCAGTAATTGCAATTGGTTGGTTCTTTTTTCTTATATAACTTTTTTTTTTTTTTAATGTATTTTTTTTATTTGCTTGTTAAATTTTTTAAAGCTGCCTTGTCCGAATCCAGAGTTATTATTTAAAATTCTGTCTTCTGGTTTCAATTACTCTCCCGGATTTAGATATCCATCAATATCAAAAGTTTTTTTTGTTTATGAATTCCATTTCAATAATTGAATGACGGAATTGATTGATTGGCTAATCAGGGTCATTCATTACTTTATTCACACGATTGTTATAGCAAAGATATGACTTAATTATCAACCGAATTAGGTGCTGCAAACTTGTGACCTTAAAGCTTATAGTCCTAGAGTTCATTCCTCTGCTAACAAGGCCGACCTTAAGCAACATATCACTGACCTTCACCTCTTCTTCACTTTTCGTTAGACTCGAGTGTCAAGGGCTGTAGCAGACGAGAGAAACATGCAAACGGAAATGCATCTTTTTGTTCGGGTCAGTAAATTGAGAACGATGCACCTTTTTAACCCTAACCCTAACCCTTCTGTTGACGTGAATATTCGTATGTTGTAGATCTGAATGTGGGATGGGAACGGGAAATAGCCGCTGTCTGTTTTACGTAGTCTTGTTGTCCGTCCGTTTGCTTTTTACGTTTTCATGTCACCTTTACATCTAAAATTGAAAATTGAAAAACTTTTTTTTCACCACTTTCCAAAAGATACATTGTATAAAAAAAAAAAACTAATTTTATGGGATCACTTTTTTTAAAGTCTTTTTAGTTAAATGTGGTTTATTCAGATTATACTTTCACTTACAATTACAGACAAGACAAACAGGTTTACGCATCCACATCCAGACCATATGATACTGTTGAACAGTCAAGGTTATTGAGAAATTGTATATAGTTCATGATCATTTACACTATTCATTGTAATATGTTCAGAAATTATGCAAACTTGACGATCATTAGGTTGGCTGTTGTTTTTTATTGTAGACACAAACGAAGTCCTTGATATTGGGATTCTTTCGAAAGGAACTGTCTTTAGTTTCTATGGATGGTGTGTTGTCATTCTGAAACTGTGGGTGAGGCTTGTGTATACAATATCCTATGGAAGCCCAAAGGTTCCAAGAAGTATAAATGTTTTTGTTGGAGCGATTGAATTCCTGAAACTGTTGTTATGTACCACAAAGCGGACTAATCAACACAAAAATTGTTCATGTACATCACTCAGTCATAAGTCCCTCGCCATTGTATACAGGCTGAACTCTATTACTATGACCGCTTCCCAAATCACTAGTAGAGAAACCTCCACAAGTTGACAGATCGGTACTGGTTTCCAGATGTTAACATGTCATCAATCCAAGAATGAGGACACACAGCAATGTAGTGAGCTCATGAGGAATATAGAGAACTAGATATATCTAAGATAAATTATTGAAAATGGGTAAAAAGCTTTTTTTAAAAAAATGTAGTTAAATGTTCAATTTTCATTACTTTTGTAGTTTACCTTTTTAAAATATTGTATAGTGCAACTGTCTTGCTATAATCATGCTCATTGAGCTCTTGTCCTATCTAATTTAAGGACTTGTGTGGTAGGGGTTATACATTGGAGAAGGTACTGCCTTTGGGTGTTAAAAAACTCAGCTTGAGTCAGGATTTGATCTCGAGCCATCTTGATAGACAACCATGTGGTACATGCAACTCAGTCACACATCTGTTGTACTGGGTACTATTGGTTGACCGAAAATTTTTTTAGTTTTGTTCTTAGTATGACATTTACCAAATACTATATTCAATAGACACAATTCATTAACTAGATGTTCTTTTAATAACATCTGCTTTTGAGGGCTGCAGCTCCCGACCAATTATCCTGTCCATCCACGGCTACTTTCTAGTATTCCACTTTTAAGAAGAACATTAAGACCTATCTGTTTAAAACTTTTTTAGATTAACTGTCATTTTAGCTGTCGTGTCTGTGTTTGTAATGTTATTACAGCGCATTGAGCCTACATTTTGTTTGTTAACAGCGCTTTATAAATAAAATTATTTTTATTATTATTATTCCTACAATATACTGCCACTATCTGTAAGAAGATCGTCATTATAGCGCTCGTCGCATGTGAGAAATAAGTCCTTTTTTTCCCAATCTGTATTTTTGGAAGCTCACGGGAGGTTACGGTCACTTTTCTTTGTCCAGCTATACTTTTCCTGCTATATACACTTCCGTAATGGTACCGACATTTCTGTCTACATGTAAAAAGACATGTTTTTAATGCATTTAATCCTAATGCTTTGTTCCATTCTTTTAAACAATTTCCTCAATATGGCGCTCTACATCTAGCACCTGATTTGTCTTCGTTTAACTAGTGTACATTATGTTAAGCCGTTTTGTATTTATATATATAACAAAACAGTTGACATGTGTCGACAAAAGTCAAAGGACTGTTGAAAATGTCTCCAAAATGTTTCATAGTTTTAAAATCCCTCTCAGTTGTCATCAGTATTATCATATCAGATTAGCGGCGCTTAAGTCTTTGCATAGTTGTGTATCATCTGTTCACAATAAGATGTTATTGTCTTATTGATAAACAAAATTATATGGAAAATTGTTGAAAAATTAATAAAGAAAAACGCTAATAAAAAATATGTGTCCATTTTGTCATACATGTGTCCAGTTTGTCAAGCATGTGTCCAGTTTGTCATGCATGTGTCCAGTTTGTCATGCATGTGTCCAGTTTGTCATGCATTTGTCCAGTTTGTCATGCATGTGTCCAGTTTGTCATGCATGTGTCCAGTTTGTCATGCATGTGTCCAGTTTGTCATACGTGTTCAGTTTTCCCATGCATGTGTCCAGTTTGTCACACATATGTTCAGTTTGTCATGAATGTGTCCAGTTTGTTAACACATATGTCCAGTTTGTCATGCATGTGTCTAGATTGTCATGCATGTGTCTAGTTTGTCATGCATGTATCCAGTTTGTCATGCATGTGTCCAGTTTGTCATGCATGTGTCCAGTTTGTCACACATATGTTCAGTTTGTCATGCATGTGTCCAGATTGCCAGACATGTGTCCAGGTTTTTATGCATGTGTCCAGTTTGTCATGCATGTGTCCAGTTTGTCTTACGTGTTCAGTTTGTCATGCATGTGTCCACTTTGTCACACATATGTCCAGTTTGTCACGCATGTGTCCTGTTTGTCACGCATATATCCAGTTTGTCATGCATGTGTCCAGTTTGTCATGCATATATCCAGTTTGTCTTGCATGTGTCCATTTTGTCATACATGTGTCCAGTTTGTCAAGCATGTGTCCAGTTTGTCATGCATGTGTCCAGTTTGTCATGCATGTGTCCAGTTTGTCATGCATGTGTCCAGTTTGTCATGCATGTGTCCAGTTTGTCATGCATGTGTCCAGTTTGTCATACGTGTTCAGTTTTGCCATGCATGTGTCCAGTTTGTCATGAATGTGTCCAGTTTGTTAACACATACGTCCAGTTTGTCATGCGTGTGTCCAGTTTGTCATGGATGTGTCCAGTTTGTCATTCATGTGTCCAGTTTGTCATGCATGTGTCCAGATTGCCAGACATGTGTCCAGGTTTTTATGCATGTGTCCAGTTTGTCATGCATGTGTCCAGTTTGTCTTACGTGTTCAGTTTGTCATGCATGTGTCCACTTTGTCACACATATGTCCAGTTTGTCACGCATGTGTCCTGTTTGTCACACTTATATCCAGTTTGTCATGCAAGTGTCCAGTTTGTCATGCATGGTCCAGTTTGTCATGCATGTGTCAAGTTTGCCAGATATGTGTCCAGTTTGTAATGCATGTGTCCAGTTTGTCATGCATGTGTCCAGTTTGTCATGCATGTGTCCAGTTTGTCATACGTATTCAGTTTTGCCATGCATGTGTCCAGTTTGTCACACATATGTTCAGTTTGTCATGCATGTGTCCAGTTTGTCATGCATATATCCAGTTTGTAACACATATGTCCAGTTTGTCATGCATGTGTCCAGTTTGTCATGCATATATCCAGTTTGTCATGCATGTGTCCAGTTTGTCATGCATTTGTCCAGTTTGTCATGCATGTGTCCAGTTTGCCAGACATGTGTCCAGGTTTTTATGCATGTGTCCAGTTTGTCATGCATGTGTCCATTTTGTCATGCATGTGTCCAGTTTGTCATACACGTGTAGAGTTTGTCATACATGTGTCCAGTTTGTCATGCATGTGTCCAGTTTGTCATGCATGTGTCCATTTTGTCATGCATGTGTCCAGTTTGTCATGCATTTGTCCAGTTTTTCATGCATGTGTTCAGTTTGTCATACACAAAGACCTAGCTGACGTTTGAACACCTTCCCTTTTATTGAATTCTCCTCCCCCAGAGGCGGTCATGGCACAACGTGGGGCTCTAGATGAGTATCATATGCGGGGCTCTGGACGAGAATCATATGCGGGGCTTTGGATGAGTATCATATGCGGGGCTCTCGATATTTCTATGATAGACTTACGGTAATATAATCCCCTTAGACGCACACGGCCTGGAACGGTTACTCACTCGCGCTCCTTTAGGCTACCTCTGTGGCGCCCTCCTATCTAAAGACCAAAGATACAGTCACACACAATGTGTGTTTCATATGATGTAACATTTACGATGTGGCCTTCTATCATGTCATATTTTTCTTTAAATACAAACATAAGGGCCCGATTTTAAAACCAGACTACCACTTACACCATGTCAGACTAGCACTTACACCATGTCAGACTACCACTTACACCATGTCAGTCTACCACTTACACCATGTCAGACTACCACTTACACCATGTCAGACTACCACTTACACCATGTCAGTCTACCACTTACACCATGTCAGACTACCACTTACACCATGTCAGACTACCACTTACACCATGTCAGACTACCACTTACACCATGTCAGACTACCACTTACACCATGTCAGACTACCACTTACACCATGTCAGACCACTTACACCATGTCAGACTACCACTTACACCATGTCAGACTACCAATTACACCATGTCAGACTACCAATTACACCATGTCAGACTACCAATTACACCATGTCAGACTACCACTTACACCATGTCAGACTACCAATTACACCATGTCAGACTACCAATTACACCATGTCAGACTACCACTTACACCATGTCAGACTACCACTTACACCATGTCAGACTACCAATTACACCATGTCAGACTACCACTTACACCATGTCAGACTACCGATTACACCATGTCAAAACAATGGAGAAATGTCTGAGAACAAGTGCAAGATTTTTTCTCGAGAAAAAAAAAGATACAAGTTTCAAAGACTTTTTAACAACCTCATATCATTCTTTGAACATGAGTTCTGGAAAAGTGAAGTCCATGAACTATTATCGCAAAAACATGGAAAAGAAAAGTCGCAGCAGTAGTACAGTGGAGATAATTGCATAAAATAAAAGTGCAGCAGAAAGTCTTGAAAAGAAAATATGCTGAGTGAGTCTTGAATGTTGAATGCAACTGAGAATAGCCTTCATAAATAAAAGGCCATTATGAGACACTTATGAAGCTCATAATACATTTGTATGTATAATTAACATAGATGGGCAAATATTCAAGAAATATACACCCATCACTCAGTCACAGACACGCCAAGAGGGCTTCATCTTTTCTTTGAGTTGTTTGCAGTCAAATACAAATATCAATAACATGCATTCATGAAGTCCCGTAAGCACCCCTGTGATTACAAATAGGTCAGGAAATTTTTGTAAGAGATTTATCTAGTCTAGTAAATTGTAAACACTATAAGAAATACGCAGTGGAGACTGTCCCTCGTTTAATTAATATTATTATTTATTGGGCTATTAATTTATGTCCTGAGAATTTCTATACTAGGATTCTTAGAATCAATGTAATTTTGGGGAATAAAAATGAGCCGCTAGAGTGTATTATCACAAGAAGACACAACGACTTACATACTAAGAAACTCACTATTCTCTAAATGTGTATTGCAGTTTCTCAGCCACGTGACCCACACAATAAATAGCAGGTCGTTTGTCCTAGTTACACATGCAAACTTCATTCCTTTTTGGCACATTTCGCTCATCCAGGGGAGCCACTTTCAACATCTGCTCATGCATCCTACTCACCCACATTGCTTTTCTTTTTATTGTCTCTCTTATCTTTATAACTCATGCATACTGCACGTGAAGTGTTCACGTGACTCTAGGGAGAGACGTGATCATCCCCGTGATGGCGATTGACTTATGAGTCCTACGAAAAAGTATTTTGATTTGACGTGTAGCTATTCCCTGTGTTTTATATTAGTTTTAAAAGTATCTCAAATAAATGTGTCTAATATAATGTTAAATCATTTTCTCAAAGGGGGAAAGGGTTAATTCTCTTTCTTCACAAAACACACACGCACACAGACATATACACTTACAAAATAAAAAAAACAGGTAATAAAAAAAAAATACTTTTAAAAAAGGCGATTTCTCCTATATGAAGTTGATGACTGTTTCGAAATAGCTAATTGTATACAAGTGAATGATAGATGGAACATTTTTTAACCTGCCACGATATACATCAACTCAAATCAACTGTCAAATTTATAGGAAAATCGTTAATGCTGTTTTCGCGATCCATATCCAGGTTTTTCTACCCGGGTTATTGAGACGATAAATTTGCAAGCTGAAAAGAGGATTTGTATAAAAGCAATCAGTTTCTGTACACTTAAACCTGCTCTGACAAGAATGTATGTTTCTACACTTAAATCTACATTGAACTAAATGTAATGTTTGTGCACTTACAGGCCTACAACTCTACATTGACATAAATAATTCATAATGATGAAACCTTGTCTATATCACAGCAGCAATCAGGTTGCAAACATGACAAAGATCAATGATATTCTGTCTAAACGTGCGCTGGTCATAGGGACTAAATTATGGCCTCTATAGTAGCCCTGCTGATAGCATGACCACAATCTCATTCAAAGCTGTTACTACCAGATATCCTCCTCTTTTACACGCGTCCTCCATCATGGGGCATTGGCCTTCCGTGTGACTACGACCGGCTTTCACTGTGTTCACTGGCATGTATACAGTATTTAAACAAATAGGGAATTGATATTAACGATGTACATTTGTTTGACCAGTACTGTAATCTAAACAGGAAATAATGTTTTTGTATTTCTTTTGACAAGATCCATCTTGTGCATGGCAGGATTGTTTAAATGTACATGGCAGGACTGTTTAAATGTACATGGCAGGACTGTTTGAATGTACATGGCAGGACTGTTTAAATGTACATGGCAGGACTGTTTAAATGTACATGGCAGGACTGTTTGAATGTACATGGCAGGACTGTTTAAATGTACATGGCAGGACTGTTTAAATGTACATGGCAGGACTGTTTAAATGTACATGGCAGGACTGTCTAAATGTACATAGCAGGACTGTTTAAATGTAACATTCTTACTTAGAGATACTCAAGATCTGTAAATTTTATTTTCAAAATATTTTTCTCTGGTCAACGCACAACAGACCAAATAAGGCACAGACTTCCCAAATACAATGATGAACAGCTGTTGCTGGTCTAGTAATACATATTAAGGTAGATTAGAGTTTTACAACCTTTCATTTTACTTACGTTTCATAACTTCAATTCTAATCCAATTTTCAAAACATTAATTTGCTTTTTTTTTTTTTGTCCTTCTTTGAAACGCTTTGTCTCCCTTTCT
The DNA here is from genome assembly GCA_030265305.1 of Biomphalaria pfeifferi. Lineage (NCBI taxonomy): Eukaryota > Metazoa > Mollusca > Gastropoda > Planorbidae > Biomphalaria > Biomphalaria pfeifferi. Next base: position 454,178 of record JASAOG010000289.1, on the reverse strand, counting down.
ATCCTCCATTGGCGTGAAAATGTCTGGTAGCCTTAAGCTTTTTCCACTAGACATTTACAAAAAAAAGGAAATAACTATATATACAAATGGATTTTTATTGACCACAAGAAAATGTTTCATTTAATAAGAACATTAGTACTGAGTAAATAATTGTAGGCCTACAGTAATTATAGTTTTAGACACTGTGATCTATTAGACATGAGGTGAATGCCATCTTTTTCTTTGGAAGATTGTTAACGAGGATGTCATGTAGCCAGCACAAAGATCAACTGAATTTAATTTCCCTAATGTCATGCGTGTCCATATCATCAAGGAATTCTAAATTCCAGTCTTTGACAGTAGGAAGACAAGCGTTTCACTACTCAACTACTACATTCCAATTTGAATAATATATTTCTAGCGGCCTCCGAAAGGGGAAAAGACGCTATTAATTTTGTGTGGAATGTCTGTCTGTCCGTCCGTCCGTCCCATTTAGATCTCGTAAACTAGAATAGATATTGAAAATCCGACATCATGATATTTTAGACCATTCAAAGTTGTGATGCACCGGCAATTTTTTCTTTTTGAAAGGGTAAAATTTAATTTTTAAAATTAACTATGCAAGCAGTTTTTTCATAAAAATACCCCATTTTTAATACTATTCACTATTAATAGTAACAAACACATGAAGCTATTTGGTAAGGGAGATAACTATATTTTTACCATATTTTAACGCATTTATGCGAACGGTTTTAGATTTTTTTGTAAAAAATGTAAAAAAAAAAATGTAATGCGAAGTTAGATATGTTCTGTCATACTAACTTACATTTACAAAAAAAAAAAAAGGTTACTTTTTAAAAAAGAGAAACAATCTATTTAATACGCATAAAAGCGGAACATAATTTAAAACAATTAATAAGTATTTTTGAATTTTGTCGCAGCGACCCACAATTGTTGTGCACCGGTGATTCACAAAACTAATGATTTTTTTTGAGGCTTGGAATAAGAGATCGACCCTATACAAAACAATATAATCAATGAGATAATCATTATATGAAATCAGTTAAGCCAGGTTCACATCTGACTTCACCTTCACTTTCACCTATTCCGTGGTCTGGTGGAAAGTTGGGGCACCACACAAGATCTGTCAGCTTTCTTTCTCCATTCTTCTCTGTCATTTGCCTTTGTAGAATTTCATTCTGATATTTTTTCTGAAAATATTGAAACCTGCCCTTTTAACTGCCTGAGTGGACCACTTCGGGGGCCGATGTTGAGTTTGTGTTTCCACACAAACTGTATTTGTAGCCATTTTTAAAAAATAACTTTTAAAATTATTTTTATCTTGGAGGGGTCGATGTGCGATCAGTTTTAGTTTTACTGAATAATTTTTCATATTTCACATCTGATCATCAGAATGACCTCCTATCCTGCCAAACCCGTGTGAGCGTGTGTTAGTGTGTGTCAATGTGTGCGTTGTGAGATTCGCTACCCCTAAAAGTAAAAACGTGACTACGTTTATTCATTTCACGTTAAGACCACAGAAATTGTTTCCCGGGTTCTGACTTATGCAGCTTTGTAGTTGACATTGCTGGTGTTAATTCTCTAGCTATTTCTAGCTTATAGCTGCTGGTAGAAAGAGGAAATCGTGACTAGTAGGCTTTTGTCCCAACTTACGCATTTTCTTAATAGACCTCATTCACCAATCGTAAACAAACAACATTTCGCCACGTGGTTCTCCATCTCTTCTATATAATTTACGTAATCCATAAAGGCTGTCAGGTGATATGTTTTTTTCATTGTTTTATCAATATTGTCACGTGGCTAAATGTTGTCTGTTTACGATTGGTGAATGAGGTCCATTACGGTGATACGGCTGAATACGCCATGTTGGCTCTAGACCTAGATAGATTTGTAAGTCTCTAGCCAAATTTACATTTATTTATTTTTTACTTTGAAAAACTATAACGGTGAAACTAGAGTTTTCCCTTTGTGGCCAACGAGCTGGTAATTCTTTTCTCAGCGATATACATCAATTGTAAAGTGTCTAGGGAAATCGTTAGACAAGTATTCCAGATCAGCGTCCACCCTCCAAGAAGGAGTGATACGAAAAGAGGTATTGTAACAAATTTGTGCGATTAGAAATATTTTTTACCTATTGTTTTTGTTTAGATTTTAGCTTCCTCAATGCGCAATGAATCTATCAATTGTCTGGTCCAGTTGTGAAAGGGGGAGGGAAGAATGGGGTGTCTTGATGAATTTTAACATGATCTTTTTTTTTAAATGCATAAAAAAATGTTCACTCAGGGCTCAAGAGTCTTCAAGGGGACTAACTCAACTTATATAACTACATTTGTCAAGTACTATTTCTTTTCCTTGTTCAAGATACCAAACAAATTATTAATTACCAATAGTTAATTAACTAATTGGTAATTTCTTTTTATTGATTCTGGTCTTGTCAGGATTAAAGAAATAAGTGTGCGAAATTTCAGCTTAATCCGAGATTGGGTGTTGGAGAAATAATGTGTACAAACTTTTTACCAGACAGACAAACATACAGAGTAAGTTGATATAAGCTTTATAAAAACGCAGTTAAAGAGACAGCATGGCCAATAGGAATACACGTCTTACATATAATGCATGTAGGTAATTTGGTGCAACAATCATATCCGTGTTAAGAAACTTTCAGCTCCGGCGCTTTTTTTTTTCATTCAAAAACTTGTCAACATAAACATGTAAAACAGCCAAGTGAATTTCGACTATTTTATAATAAAATCAGCAAAATAAAAACAAAATATTTTTAAAAAGCTTATACTGAGCGAAGCACCGTTCAATTCACACTATATATCTCAATATTGCAACGTTTATCTCCCATTTTTCATTGTAAACCAAAAATAAATACCAATTGATTAAATAATTTTCATTTTTTTAATTCATTTATGTGTTGTCTTCGACATTTAATAATTGGGCGAATTTCAATTTGATTCGAGAAGAGAAAGTATACACCCAAACAGACACAGATAAAACCGAGTGAAAGAATATAAAGCTTTCGAAAAAAGTCGAAGAGAATCACATTGCTGAGACGCAATAAAATGTCATATTCCAAAAAGTTTTGAATCGATATTGTCGCAGTCGCTTGTCACAAAACGGTAGAGGTTTTTTTAAAGTTATTATTAGAAGATAAACTACATTTCTCATATGTTTATTTATAGAACTTTGGTAATAATTTCACTTTACTTTGTTAAAATTCAAACATTGATCGATAATTTCTATGAAAATACAACTCTTTTTATTCCCATTGTGAAAGAAATTTAAATTGTCCGCCCCCACTAATTTTTTTGCCATTACGTAGCCTCCCCCCCCCCCCCCCCCATCTCCTTTAAAGAGGATCTTGCACAGTTTGAGAAACGCTGCTCGACGGAAAGGAAGAAAATCGAGCACAAGGTGGACGAAGAAATCGTTTTAGAGACACCCTCAAAGTGTCTTTTAAAGCCTTCAGCATTGACTATGCCGCATGGGAGACGGAAGCCCATGATAGAGCATTGTGGTACAGCGCTTGGAGAAAACTGACGCGAAAATTACAGAGAACAAGTTAAGAGGCCTGGCAGAAGTAAAGGGCCAGAGTAAAAAAAAAAAACTTTCAGTCCCACTGAATGACGAAAGTAGTCATGATCGAACCACGATGGAAGAACTATAAGTATACTAACGAGTCAATTCATTTAAAAGCTTACAAGAAAATAGATTTAGACTCTTTCCCTATTGAACAATTAGTCTTTTTGATCATGTCGTTCGCACTGCTTGTGGAATTGAAACGATTACTGTCGGCCTTAATTCTGCATGAATTTCAGCTTTTCCAACCTTCAGCCTAACTGTAGAACGTGAGAAGCTGTGAGCAAACATCGTCAAGTAGAGGAAGATTATTGATTGTCTTGTTCTAACAATTCTCTTACATTTTTTTTCTCACTTTCACTAGACACAAGAGAAATAAATCTGTTTACTCAATCAATTCTCTCCCCTTTTATGACCTCCCTTCTTATAACCTAAAATAGCATACTTATATTAAACCTCTCTATTAGTCGCCACTAAGCCCGCGGGAACAATAACCAGACCTAGATATAGTTGCTTGTTCTTTTTGATTTATGCTTTTATTCCCAGCGATAAGAATCTAGTATAATGAAAAATAGAGTACCGGTATTCCAAATGTTGCGTATAAAATGAGGTAGCAGAAGTAACAGACCTAAACCAGTGGTGGCAGTAATGAGGTAGCAGAAGTAACAGACTTTCTGAGCAGCGCGTTAAATATTAAAGGAAAAATGAAGACGGGCCATAACTTTTTAAATTAATAAAATATAGAAGTTTAGTCTAAGATTTGATAATATCAACATGTAACTTTTTTTTTTAGTTCTTCTGAATTTGTTTCAGCTTGGGACGTGGTTATTATCAAAAGTGAACTGAGTATTTCAATCCGTCAATCTATTTCAGACTTATTTTGTTCTAAGCTGTTCACAAATATATTATATGAACACTACACATTGTTTGATCATGAGATATTTTACCTTTACCTATCCCCATAATCTGTTGGACCGTTGGGGCACCAAGCAAGACTCGTCGACCGTCTTCATCCCTCCTTCTTTTGTTTAGAACTGTGACGACACGAAATGTGCAGGCAAAAGTTCATTTGAGTTTTTCCCAGCAAATCGTGGGAAACTTTTATTTTTAACTTAAAACAATTATTTTCCTCTCCACCCATAGCTAAACTTATATAGAATTTATCTCCCCTCGCACTGTTTCTCACGGGACGAATCTCGACGTAAAACATTAACTAGCTTCTCTAGAGCTAACTTTTAATTTTTGACCGCTGGACAGGTGACCAGCACACAATAGTCGCGGCACCAGCGCTACACGCAGCGGCTTAATAACTTTTCACACCTATTTCCCCTCCCCCTCCCCGCAGGATACGCACCGCTCTAAGAATAGCGTTGCACTCGGACTGGACAAATGCATATTCGCCTTAGTCCCTACTCTCACGAATATTGACCATAAATCTGACCTGACGCCTGACATCTCCCGTACATCGATACATGTGAGAAAATCACATAGCTTTCTTCCCCACCCGTTAAACAAAATGCCCCAACTATATATAGAGAGAGACCAAAGCATTCTAAGTTAGGCCCGCTAGGATTCATAGTCTCCTGTTAAGAAGTTTAGTTGTGAGGTTTTATTAGGGACAAACGGCCTGGTTGCTACCCCTGGTTGCTACACCCGATTGCTACAACTACCAGATCTCCACCCAAAGCTGTAACCGGAGCAGACCACACCAGATACAGCCCCCCCCCCCCCCAATTATATACCTGTTAGCAAGAAGGCATTACCTACTGTCCTTGGCCTTAACATATTGCCCACTGTCCACAGTGCCTTATGCTGCCCAGTATCATCTGCCTAGTACCCGGCCCAAACTGTCCACTGCCCAATAGCTTTTGCCTAATGCCGACTGATTAGAGCGACCTTCGCTGCAGAAGATAAACTGGTGATGAATTAGCACGGCTCGCTACAAGCTAGAGATCACAGCTGAGAGATCGGCCCACTACAACTTAGTCTGCAGCACCAACCCTCTCTACTGATAAACAGGCAGCGGCCTCGCGCTAGAGTCAGCTTGCCTACAGCCTAGAGAACATCCCGAGCCGACGTCCTTAGAAAGAGCCGGATGACTCATCCTCCTGAGTGCCAGTCCTTCGACCACCAGAAGACGACCCACGACCCACGGGCTAGCGGCTAAGAAAAATAAGTAGCCAGACATAGGAACACTCTTCTCTTCCAACCACTCACCAATCCATGATGAGCAGTTCTGTTAGATAGTAGCACATTCATTTCATTTCTTAATTATAATTTTATTTGATCATTTATCTTTTGTAAACTTTCGTTTATTAAATTATTTTATTTATAAACTTATAACATTGGTCTATACTTACTGTTAGTTGCGGTGTGCCTGTACAAAATCTTATTTGTGAGCGGGATAAAATTAAAAATCTCCCCTAGACTTAACTAAACTAGCCAACTATTAACTAATTAAACATCTCGTCACAAGAACCTCTTTCAATGGCAGGCCCGTCCATTCTTTTATGTTTATGTTTTTTCTGTCTGCCTCTTCTTTTTTTTCCTGGTACTGTTTCATGAAGGTCTTTGCGAGCCCCGAAGATCTTGTAATATGGCCTGAGAATTTTAAGCTTGCGTTTTTTATGTGATCACGGAGTTCTATCGCTGCAGTAACCCTGTCTCTAATCTCTTGGTTTGTGATGCGGTTTTTGAACGTGATTCCTAGGATCCTTCTGTAGCATCTCAATTCTATTGCTAGGATCCTCCTCTTGATCTCTCTTGTCAGCGTCCAAGACTCACAAACATATAAAAATGTGGCCATGACCAGGGAGCGCATCAGTCTGATTTCGGTGCCGAGGGCTTAGCCTTTGCCTTTCCATATTATTTTGAAATATTTAGAAATGCCAGCAGTTCAATTACTTCAAAGTTAGTTTCACTTCGCAATCCACATTAAAAAACAAAATAAAAATAGTAAAGTTAGTAAAGTTCCCTTTACGATCTATAGGGCAGATAATGTTAAGATGCTCTGTTTCTTTGGCCAACTAGCAGGGTGTAATGTGGCCAGCACAACAACCAAGAGCCTTTACTTTTACCCAGCTAATGTCAGGTACCCTTTAGAGTTGGATGGACTCAGTGGCGATCTTCTTCACTTGATTCGAACTCAGGACCCTATGTTTAGAAGCAATGCGCTTAACGACTCAGCCGCCGCACGCCCAATAACTAAACTTAAGAAAGCTAAATCTTTTTTCAATAGCACTTAAGTTTCCTTTAAAATTTATCATCCACTTGACTCAAGCTATCTTCATAGTTAGCGTTAGTTTTGATTGAAAATCCCAACAAATCCAAATATTTTCCCTATTTGGACTTAATTTATCGTAATAATGCGTATTATTGCTGTGGATACTTTCGAAATTCTTGTCCACAACTGCCCCTAAAATATTTGGCCTTTTGTTGCTGCCACAAGGATCGTATGAAACCCCTTAAAAAACGGAGGTTTATCTTTGAAATTTAGAAAAATGTACTTCCCCATCCACTCCTCTTCAGAAACACATCTAGTGCCAATTCAACGTTTTTATTTGACATCTATTGCTGGAAATGTTTTACCAACATGTTTGAATACAATTTTTTTAAAAAGTGAAGCAACCCTTTCAGAATTTCTGATGTAAGGGTCATATTTTTTTTTGTGACCGACTGTTAACATGGGTTTATGTGGCCAGCACAACAACCAACAGCCTTTACCTTTCCCCTTTCAGGTCTCCATTAAAGTTGGATGGGCTTAAGGGAGTCCAAAAATTTGACCAGGCTATTCACGAAACTCTAATAATGAACGACAACTTTGAGTAAATCATACTATTATGGTTCATATGATAGTGAAAATTTGAATTCTTACATTGTGAATGAAATTTGTTAATTTTAATTATTATTACAAAACATGTCGCGTGCCGGATAAAACTTTTCCGACCGTTGTAGTTGGCCCACTTGCCTTAGTTTGCCCATCACTGGACAAAACCCTAGTCCTCAACCATTTTCGGCGTCTGGGTAGTTAACATTTCCAATCAGCGTATCACAGGCCTCAACCGATCCTCCACAAACTAATTATATAGACATGCAGACAATGTTTGAGGGGCCGGAAATGACCCGTGGGTTGCAGTTTCGGCTCAGAAGTAAAACAAAATCATTGTTAAATATAAAAAAATGCTATAAAAAAATAAACAAATGTCTGTCTCTCTTTGTTTTTCTTTCCGATGTTTACACAAAAAAAAATCTTATATCAATGATATTTGCTCTTGAAAGAATAGAAGACCAATTTATTTGATAGACAAATTGAATATAACAAAGCCGAGGCTATAGGATTTTTTTCATGCTTGGCTTTATTCACTCTCACCTTCTGGACATAAAAGAATAAGCATTCTTTGAGAATATATCTAGGCCAGGTCTTAAGAACCAAACATAACCATGAACCAAATGTTCTGCACAGACGTCAATGGTGTCTCTTCATTAGCTAATTGCCAAATTAAGTTAAAAGAAAAATGAGCGAGTCAATTTACATAAAGATTTTCTTTGCACATTCTTACTTGTCTCAATCTTTCAACTCTCTTTCTCTCTTTTTTGTTTTTTTAGGTTTTCTCTTTTTGTTTTTCTATTTAAGTTCTCTCTTTCTCTCTCTCTTTCCCAATCTTTCGCTTGCCCTCTTTCTCTTTTTTCTCTTTCTCCAATTCTATTTCTTTCTCCAGCTCTCTAATTCTCTTTCTCTATTTCTTTTTCTTTTTCTCTTTTTATTTTATATATTTCTTTTCATGTTTCGTTCTTTTTTTCTCTCTCTCTATCTCACAGCATCTCTGGGCGCAGAGATAAAACGCTAATTTACCATTACGTTGAAGGTCAAGGTGCTATTTATAAAATGTTTTTCATTAATCCCGTTGAGCTTACATGAAAAAAAAACAACTTCCAACCCCACTAATAAAATAGAACTCCCTGCTCAATAATTGGAAAACATTCTTCTAGCTAATCAACTCTAATTCTATAACACATTTTGCAGATAATTGGACAATGGCCAGATAAAGCTAATCCTAAAGGAAGAAATGACCTGGCCAATCGTTCTCTAAAAGCTAAAATGCAGTTCTAACAAAAACCGTTTGCTGTTTTTAACAATAAAATGGATCTACAGTATTATGGAAAGAAGATGCCCATCTATGCCATTGAATTATAAATAGTTTGCTCATTTTGTATTTCTGGTTGACGCAATTTAGAAAAGCCTATTAGCTATCAGGTTATGTATTTTAAAAGGTATAAAAAAATTTTTTGTAGTAATAAAATCTTTCTCTATCGCCTGTAACACAAACTAATTTTAATTTTTTTAGTTATCAACTGTGATCATTCAATTGCTTATTTTGTCTCTTTATTTCAAATTCTTTTCTAATCTTTTCTTTACGTTTTTTACTTAAGGTTACATTATATCAGCACAACATTTCTCCAGAGCAAAATCATTCTTTGTCTATTATACAGTATTATAATACAGTATTTTACTGTTTAAAGAATATAAAAATCAAGGGCTAAAAGTGGTTATAATATTTTTATCCTATTATAGATTTTCATACACGGCGGAAAACCTAGCTTTTTTTTTTGTTGTATACAAACTATTGGAAGTATTGATAAGTTTTATTTCTTAAAAACGAATAATTGGGGTGTTTTACACTGTTCAACAATGTAGAAACATTTTTTTAAAGGATCCTCTGGTTGTAACTTGTAACTTCTATTTAGTTGGCAATGTTGAAGTTCATTTTAGCGTCCTTGACATTGTGTGTTATCTGATTTTCTTCAGTAGACGTTGGTGCATAGACACAAAGAATATAAAATTGGAAAATAGAAAAATAAACCTTTTGCAAAACAAAACAAAATAAACTTCCATGCATTTATCTGCTTTAAAAGAGATGTTTGAAGGAGCTAGAGAGAAAGAAAAAAGAATGAGATAGACAAAGAACTACTTTAGAAATAAATATAAGAGAGTAAGAAAGAAAGAGAGAGAGAGAGAAAGAGAGAGAGAAAGAAAGAAAAAGAGAGAGAAAGAAAGAAAAAGAGAGTGAGAGAGTGAAAGAGAGAGAGTCCAAAAAGCTGTTCTTGCACTTTTTTGTGTATGCTTTTATGTCTACTGGTTAACAAGAATTATTCGAAAGAAAGAAAAATCTCCCTGAGAGATCTCACTGAATCCTGGGACAGAGTAATTCAATCGTTTTCCTAAGCCTGTGCATTCTGTTGTGGTCTATTTCTGGGAGAGAGGATAAATGACGTCTAGAATGTAGACCCAGCAGTGTATCGAATCCCTTTTCCTGGTGTTTTGAGTTTGCTCTGAAAACTTTGAAACCTTGTGATGTCTGCTCCACTTGCTTCTGGAGTTGTTTCATCGATTACCAGTCTTATTCATGAAAGTGTTAAAGCGTTTAAAAATCTATACACAATATAATTGACTAACATGTTTTCATGGCTAAATGACTCGATTGTTTTTCTGAAGCCGAGCGAGACATTCATAATGCCATGGATCCACATGCATATTAAATCCTTATGTTACAAATTATAATAAAAGATTGTGTCAAAATAATAATTGAATAATCCGTGCTGAGTTACACATGGTTTGTTTTTAATTATTCTTGAATAACGCAATTTGATTGCCTGTGGTCAATCTCTTCTGTGGATGCATGGGGAGAAGGGGGTATCTGGAGAAGGTTTTCGTGCTGCCCTTAGTCGCTCAAAAATTACAACTTGAGCCCCCTTGATAGGTAGTTATGCGATGTATTCCACTCATCCACTAATCCCATACATTTCTTCTACTTCTAGCCAGCTTTTTGCTGCTGAGCTGTTAGCTCTTTTGCAGGCTGTGCCAAGGAAACATTGTGTGCTGTTCTCTTCAGTTGTTCAGCACTGCCTTACAGGGTGTTGGTTATGTTGGGCTGAAATGGTAGTAGGGTCTGCCTAAGGTGCAGTAGGAAAGGCAGTATTCTTCTTTTTAAAAAGCTGCTTTGCTCTGGATGGCTAAGATGACTAAGATTTGTGTAGTATTTTTTACAGAAATGAATATTTAAATTTAGATGAACGATTAGTCTTAGACTTGTGTTAATCGGGAGAATCCGAGACCTTTTGTTTTAGAAGGTTTTAACACTGACCTGTAACGTCAAACCTGTGGGCAGCTTAGACTAATAGCTCGTTACCACGTTGTACAGATCTGTGACATAGTAACGAGCTATTGGTCTAAACTGCCCACAGGTTGTGACGTTAAAGGTTAGTGTTCAGGCCTTGGTCCTAGGAAAATCACGATAAATTAAACAATGCCTAGGACTCTAAATTAAACTTCACTTTGCTAACAAAATTAAAAAAAAACAAGGTTATTTGGAAACACAAACTCAAAATCGGCCCCCGAAGTGGTTCATCCAGGCAGGTTTCAATATTTTCAGAAAGAACATCCGAATGAAATTATATCAAAGACAAATGAGAGATAAGAATGGAGAAAGAAGGTTAACAGATCTTGTGTAGTGCCCCAACGGTCCAGCAGATCAAAGGATAGGTGAAAGTAAATATAAAGTTAGATGTGAACCTGGCCTAACTAGTTCCCCTTTCAAACTTGTGGTCTATAGGGCAGATGATGTAAAGTTCATCTGTTTTTGTGGCCTACGGTTAACTAGGGTGTCATGTAGCCAGCACAACGACCAACCGCCTTTACTTTTCCGCAACTAATGTCAGGTACCCATTAGAGCTGAGTGGACTCAAAGGCGCCCAAAGTTGAAAATCCCAGTCTTCACCAGGATTCGAACCCTAGACCCCCGGTTCGGAAGCCACCGCGCCTCACCTGGCCTAACTGATGTCTTTTAATTGATCTAATTATTTTGAAATTGCTTGATATGGTATGTTTACTCCTCGAAAAAATTTAGGAAAATTAAGTTTACAAGAATACTATTTGTTTTAAATTAGGTCTAACTTATAATGCATACTAATTAGCTTTTTCTTTTTAAAAAGACTGCTTGCATAACTGATTTTAAAAATTAGATTTTTCGCTTTGAGAAAAAAAAAGTAGCCGTTGCATCAGAACTTTAAATGGTCTAAATTATTGTGATGTCGGATTTTCAATATCTTTTCTAGTTTACGAGATCTAAACGGGACGAACGGACAGACGGACATACATCTATATTATAAAGTAGAATGTGAGGTGTCTGTATGTATGTATGTATGTATGTATGTATGTATGTATGTATGTATGTATGTATGTATGTATGTATGTATGTATGTATGTATGTATGTATGTATGTATGTTACTTATAGACATCAAAACCGCTTGACCAATCTTGATAAAACTAGGCAGGATTGCTCCTTGGGTACTAACTTAGACCGTAGTGTATGTATTGTAGCCCTAAAACAAACTTAAGACCCTCAAAAAAATAAAGTTGTCCGACTCTATTACAGCTATAGTATTTTATGGATCTAGGCCATGGTTAACAATGTTGACTAGAGACAAGATCGAAAGGATTTAGACATAGATATAATTTTAAGAAATACACTTTGCGCAGATAGTTTTTTACTTTGACACATGAAAATACAAAAGAAGGTCCATTGATTTAATTATATTATAAAATTAACCTTCAATTTTGTGTTTCAAAAGCATTTTTTACATAAATTAGTTTCTTATATCTGTGACTACAGATTTCCTGACGAAAATTCTTTCATTAGACAATACCGTAATGAATCAAGTACTAAAAATTAATTCGTTTGATTGTTTACTTTATAATCCCATCCCTAGATCTAAAACTCTAATTCAACACTAAGATGATAAAACTTCTCTTCGCACAGATACTTTAACACGTAAACATATTAATTAAAGTCCATTCATTTCATATTTTGATCAAATAAACATTCAAATTTGGTTTTCTAAAGCTACATTCACATATGAATAGGCCTAGATCTATATTCATTCATGAATTAATGAATAAAAATTATTTCGTTTAATTGTTCACTTTATAATCCCATTCATTTTACAAAGCTATCGCTCTTTTCGTTTTTAATAGATATGAATGTATCGGCTTGGGTAATCCCATTTTCGCAAACCTAATTTTATTTTCGTAGCGAAAGAGAAAAAACTTGAAAGGATCATTAGTTAAGTTTAACATAATCTAAATCCAATCCACTAGATTAGTAAACACAAACTTAGACCCGCAGGCCGCGGGTAATGTCTGGCGAACACCCTTTCATTAGACATTACCAAATGGTTACACATTAACAGTGATTAACACATCTCTCTACTGAGTCTATTCCTAGGCCTAGGTCTAAAACTCTCATTGAACTCTAAGATGATAAAACTTCTTTTCGCAAAGATAGTTTTATGCTTTAACACATAAACATACTAATTATTGTCCATTCATTTCATATTTTAATCAAATTAACATTCAAATTTGTTTTTCTAAAGCATTTTAATACATTTGTTCGCTGTTCGCTAAATAAAGCTGCGTAGCCGTGTTGAGATAGGCCTATATTCATTCATGAAAAAAGGTCACGCATGCGCAACACAGAATGAACTCTCTAAAAACCAATTTTTAACTCTAGATTAGTGTAGATTTAGATCTATGTCTACCTCAAGATCTACTTTATACATTAACACATGAACATACAAAATTAATCTATTCATCTCAAATTTTATTCAAATATATGTAGGCCTACAAGCAAATGTTTTAATTTGAAAAAATGGATTTAAGCCTATTAGCTATTCTGATTTGAAAGCTTCATTCACACTATTTTTATATTGACACATTCGCTTTACTTATTACATTATTATTTCGTTTAATTGTTTACAAAACACTCTCAGTGACTATATCGACAGTAATGCGCAAATAAAGACCCGCAGTCGCGGGTAACATATGTCTAGTTTCATATAAAACCAATAGCGTCTTTTCCCTTTTCGGGGGCCGCTAAAAATTGAGATAAAGTTTTATCAATATGACAATTACAATACGTGATAGCTGTTCTTTGTATCAAATTTCCTGTATTAGCGCTAGTTAGTCATGTATTGGTGTTTAAATCAGTTTAAATAGTTCATATTTTGCCACAGAAATCTCCAAATAGCAAGACTTTTAAAGACAGTAGAACGTTTATATAAAAAAAAAAGTAGAATCAGACAATTAAGAAATAAATTCAGTTTGACCTTGAAACAAAGTGTTTCTCTTTTACCCGCCTGTGATGTTTTAAATTAGACTTAAAGACACACAGATACCCAGCTTATTTTCAAAACCGCTGGAACTGCATTCAGTTCATTTTCTGATCCATTCTTTCTTTACCGACAATTCCCAGATGCCAATGTTTCAATTAAAACATGAAGTCAGTGAAGTTTAACCTAATTGCACCAGGAACATTCGTGCTCTCGACTAAAGTAGCATTTGCAATTTTTGTGAAATAGAGAAAAAAAATCTCCCGAGAACTCGAGTCCACTTAAATCACAATTAAGGTTTTAACTACAGCCACTCAGCTCATTAAATGCAAAGAAAAAATACAAAATAGTGCGTAGGCATTGAACTTGGTGGCTGAGTGACGAAGAGCATGGCTTTAGATTTATTAGAACCTACATTTTTTAGGTTCGAATCTCGGTAAATATTGCTATTTTAAATTTAGAGAATTTTGGGAGTTCACCAATTTCTAATGGGTAACTTACAGTTGGGGAATGTAAATGCGGTAGGTCGTTGCTCTGGTCACATGACATTCTTGTTAACAGTCGACTATAGAAACAGATGACCTTTACATCATCTGCTCTATTGTTAGCAATGTTTGAAAGTGGAACTATTTTTTACCTTTACTTGATTTAATTTAGACATCATTAGGATGACACCTTTGGTAAGGGAAACAAGAAAACAACCTAGGCAAGTCATTAAAAATTAGTTCTTAATTAGGTGCGAAACCTCAGAAGATTGGGGGGTGGAAATTGTGTGCATGGCTGTTGATGCCTAACACAGCTATGTACGTGAAGAGATGAATGATAATGATGTTGCTGCTTCGCCATGCCCCTTGACCTTATCGCTCAGTTTCACGCTCAACAAAGATTTAAAAAAAAAGGGGAGGAGAGAGGGCAGCGGTGAGAGCTGCGGGTAAAGCAAAGCATTAGATTCAAATTGGAAATCTTTCAATACAATATATATGTGCACATACAGAGGCATATTCTTACACGCACACAGATGTACTCTCACACACGGACATACACATACGTACACGGACACTGAAACAAACCAAAGAGTAGATTTAACACTTTTTCTGTCGCACTCTAGCTACAAACACACTTTGTTCAATCATGCTCTTTTGCTAGTTACAAATAATGAAGTAAAGATCTTCGATTCCCAAGATTTTGGATGCGTGCAGAGTTTCACATAACTACTCAAACCCAGGTGAGACCTGCATATTTTTCTGCTTCTGATGCAGACCCCAGTTGTCCACCGAGGGTCTATTTAAGTTTTCCTTCCGTCTTCTCTGCCTGTATTTTGACAAGGTCTTTTCTTTTGGCCTCAAATGTGTGTCCCGCGGCCTTCGCGAGAGCTTTCCATTTCTAGCTTTCAGAGGCTGTTAGCTACTTTCCTCTATGAAATTGAAGGCCAAATTTGATCTTCATAGTCCTTACGAGTGGAAGGGGGGGGGGACATCTTTTATCTCGACAAAAGGTTCCTCCTTTTCATGCAGTCGTCACTCATACGGGATAAGTGTCAACTCAGCGCAACTATCGAAAATAGTTTTTTTCTATTGTTTACATCAGCAGGACATCGTTATTTGGAAGTCCTGCCAGTGCATCAGTCTGATTTTGGTGCCGAGGTTTCAGCCTTTGTCTTTCCATATTATTTACGATTGGTGAGTAAGGTCCATTACGACCAAATGTAGCGAAATGGCGTTTTTACACCAGGGGATAAATCCTATTATTTTTCAACTAGGGAACATAGCGGCAAACGAAAAAACTAGGACAAAATGAAAATCAATCATAAAACTTAGACAAAGTCTAGACCAACTTTTGTTCAATTGAACTTTTCAGTTTTAAGAGTAGATGAGCTCCTCACTCCCCGACTTCTTGCTTGGAATTACTGTTACAGTAGAGTGAGTAGATTAACAGGAAGCGAATATTGGGTGAAAACAAATAAACAAAGTTGCTTTATTTTTAAATCACAAAAATCTCTGAAGCGTTCATGTATTCATTTCGAGTTTTAGTACCTTAACAAAACGAAGCCTAGAAATTTATATTATTTAAATGGACATCACTATTCTAGTCATTGGCTAGTTTGAAATGATGAATTAACATGTTTTAGTTTAATTTAAGAAAAAAAAAAGGGTTTTAGCGGCTAAAACTGCCTATGCGGGAGGGTTCTGGTAGTAAGGAGTAAATGCGACAGCATTTCGATGACGATATTAAGGAAAAAAGAGAGTAGAATTGTAGTTTCAAATTTCAAAGCTCTCTAAATGAAGACGATGGTGCTAGTTTCTTGTGAGTGGGGAGCTTTGGTCGCTGCATTGCTATTAAATTGATAATTCTGCATTGAAATTAGCAAAATAAAGATGGAATTTTTAGACATAGTTGTCGTTAAATATAGTATCCGAACAATTATACTTAGAAAAAATGTATTTATAAAATTATTAGGTAAACCAGACATAGCTTTGATTTTTCTGTAGAAAAAATCAGTCCAAATTTAGTCTCATTGACCGGTCCAGGAGTTTAATTGAAACAAACTTAATCTCACGAACAACGCCTTTATTTTACACCTATGGTGTGATCTAATTAAGTGGAAACATTTCATTTCGCTGGTCAGAAAAGCCTGTTTTTTTTATACGATAGGAGACATGATCAATTTTTTTTTCTTCCCCAAAATGTTTCTTACTTTCCACTATGTTGAGTATTTTGTGCCAGATTTTTCGTCAAGTTCACGCCAGAAGTAATCAAGATTGGCTTGAGGACATTCACAAATTTAATTTGATATTCGGCACAGAGCGCGGGCTCGAGCAGACGAGAAATTGGCTGTACTTACCCGCATCTCAGCAATGGCTGTACAGAAAGTAGGTGTCTGTGGGGGATGTCGTGGTGACAGATCGAAGTAGAATGCATTGACATTTTAGAATAGACTAAATGCGGACGATTAGATGTAGATAATAAAAGCTAATGGAGTCATGGAAAGTGTCTGGGATAGGAAAAGAAAGGGGAGCTTTTTAAATCTGATAAAATGAACAAAACAAAACAAAAAAAAAAAGCTCATTTTTCTATGGAAATAATAAAAAAAAAATAGAGCAATTTCGAATCAATATCGTTCGGTATTTCACTTTTTAAACACTTTAGTATTGTAATACAAAAACAGAACGGGGAAATTTGGTAAGAAAAGCGTTTGAAAAAGACATTTATAAATATACATATTTATTTTTTTTTTCAATTTATGCTCTTGCCATAGCATATATAACATATATGATATAAGACATAAAGCTACAAGGTTGAAAAGTAATTATTTTTAACATTTGATGATTAGTTTCTTTTTTAAAAACATTCAAGAGAGGGTACGTCACCTAATTTGTTTTGTTTTTTATAATGAGAAGTAAAAAAAATAAGTAAAACTCTCCTTTCAGACCTTGCAACCTATAGGGTAGAATAAGATGATGTAAAGGTCATCTGTTTCTGTGGCCCACGGTTAGCGAGGGTGTAATGTGGCCAGCACTAGGACAACCGCCTTTACTTTTGCTCAGAGGTGCCTTAAGATCCCAAAAGAAAATCTCCCAGTTTTCTCCAGGATTCGAACATATGACACCCTTGTTAACCGTACGCCACAGAAACAGATGACCTTTACATCATCTGCTCTATAGACCACGAGGTCTGAAAGGGGAACATTATTTTTTTATAGTTATAAATGTACAGTTCTTCCCTTTGGATAAGTTTTTTTAATATTTTTATTTTCTGCTTGTTTTAGCTTTGAACCTTTGAATATGAACCTGACTATGCCAACATTTGTTACATAAACACATTTAGATAACGGCAATAATTTCATTATACATATATATGTTTTTATATTTAATTACACACACATATTATATATGTGAGCCATTGGCGTAGCCGGGGGAGGTTTTGGGGTTGAACCCCCCCCCCCCCGAAATTGCGAGCTATCTATAATTAAATATATATATATTTTTTGGTAATAAAAAAAAAAAGGATATCATGCATTCTATATTTGTATACTTACACCATTAATTTTTTAAAATGCTTTAATATATATATATATATATATATATATATATATATATATATATATATATATATATATATATATATATAGATATAGATATACACACACACACTATTTTTAAACGGATAGCTCTCCACTACTAATCACTCTTAAACTTCCCAGTCCTGTCCTTTTCAAATTCATCTCTGACAAGTTTGGGTAAATCAAAATGCACTTTTCATGTTTAGAACATCTCCAGGCGTTTCAGGGCTGAGTTAACATCTTCTCCTTTGATACAATCCCAGATTGTGGTGAAAAGGTTTATGAATTAGAGATGATTTTTTTTTCATTCGATCCAACCTTTTCTTTTTTTTTTTTTTTAGAAGGAAATCTGAATTTATTTTTATTATGCGTACTTTAACCTTTTTATGCCTCGTTACGAAATTCCCCGATGTTTGTCTAAGTTTCCGAATATTTCTTTCACATACAGTACTCCCTCCTTGGCGAAATTCAACAAAACAGCAATGGTATATCTATTTAAGCATTTAATAACTACATTAGCATTACTCATCGACTATTCCCTTTGATCTATAAATTGTTTATTTTGCCATTGGTCGAATTCTTTGAAAGTAAATGCTTGCATTTAAGACTAAGACTAAGACTGATCCTTACGGAAATGTGTTGTGATTACATGGATTCTGTTCTCCTCTAAAGACAAGACACACATTCCTTTGGCCTAGGAATTTTAGTCTCTCTTACGTTGCATTGGACCCACCCATTAGTTTGAGTAACATTTCTCTCTCCCCCTTCCCAGATATTCACCTTAATAGAAAGTCTTATTTACACTCTCAGTGCAACTTTTCAGTTCTTAATCGATTGATTTCAGTGTTTCCCAAACTGTGTTCGGTGGAACCGTAGTGTTTCGCGAGTTCTGATTACATGTTCCACGAACTAATAGAATAATTAACTTGCAGGCCACAGCGTGAATGAATTTCAATTAGAAAATAAGCAAAGAGTTCCATTAGATATTCAAAATGTGCGAAAAGTTCTGTTAAAGAAAAAGTTTGGAAAACAATGATTTTTGATAGGCTCTATGATCAGTTTTGGCTGGGGCCATTTCTCTAATTAAATCGTTCAAATCGTGACGCTCACATAGTATTTTGAACTGAGCCACCTGTTTTTGTTTCTGTTTTGTAGTTTCAATAAAATGTTTCGCATTTCAACAGTCTCCCTTTTTGTCTGTCTCAAGTCTAGTGAATTCTCTCCCCCTACTCCTTTTCGGGCCTTTTAAAATATGAATTTTATTATTTGTTACGTTGAATTGGTTTTTTAGTTCTATGATGCTTTTTCGCCATAGCCCCCCTTTTTTTTAAAGCATCCTCCTCGAACTACTGCGAAAAGTCCTTTCTTCTGAGAAATATGATATCTAATAAAGTCACATTTACTTTATATTTATTCAAATAAATATAAGTTCAGTTTTTTAAGTTGAATTTGTCTTTTTTTATTGTCCTCCTTTGTAAGGCTGTGTTCCCCCTTTTGCTGTATTTTGTGCATGTAGACGTCTGATAATCCCAGTGATTTATAAGCTCTATGATGCTTTTGTTCGGTTCCATTTTGCTTTTAATATTTCCGCCTTTCTCACTCAAGTTTTCTGGGAATTTTGGTTATATCTACTTTTATATTTTGTTTTTTAAACTTTTTACTCACAAAAAAACTGAGACTGTTTTAATATGGCTACTTCCCCTTTCAGAGACAATGCCAACGTTTCCTGATAAACAAAGAACTAGCAAACAGTATAGAAGGAGGGTACACATTGGAGGCAGATCGTTGAGCTTCATTTCCATACTTTCACCGTGCACTTGTTAATTTAATTCTTGCATTCTTGCATTGCGTCATCTATATCTTCGCTTCCGAACCAGAGGGTCTGAGTTCAAATCCCGAAGATGTCTGGGATTTTGGAATCCCCCCCCCCCCCCCCACCTTTCTTCAACTCTGATGGGTCATTTGGGAAAGTAAAGGGGACTTGTCGTTGTGCTGGCCGTATGACATTCTCGTTAACCGTTTGTCATAGAAACAGAAGGAGATGACCTTTACATCATTGACCCCCATAGATCGCAATGTTTGAAATGGAGTACTTTACCCCTATTATATCTGAGGTATTCTGTGTGCCTTTTATTTTCAAATGTAAGTTTGAGCCATTAAATTCTCTAATATTTTAAACTGAATTTCGTGTTTTGTTAGAACTGTTTCACTGACCCTTACGGGGTGGCTAGAAAGGTATTAGTCACCTGCACCGTGCGATAGGAGGGCCCCGCGATAAATATAATCTTTTTTTACCGTCCGCCCATCCTGGCCCTGATATTACGCTCGTCCAGTCCTCGTGCACTGTTTCTAACGCCTCTGACAATATACTTCAATGTTATGTCACTTGAGTGAAATCTAGAATAACACCAGTGCTATATCTTGAATAGAGAGTTGTTACCTCATCGTTTGACGTAGCACGATAAGTCTTGCTATTGATAGTACTAAGGTGTGAACTCTGATAGAGAACAAGATACATTCTTATGCACCACCCATATATGACTTGCGCGTGCACGCTTACACACTCACGCTTGCATTAGAGCACCGGTGTACTTTGGGAAAGACGTCAGACTGTTTTATGTTTTATCTCAGAAACTTGGACAGCCCTTGGGATGTTTGTTGACATCTCTGTTACTGGGCATCGAGGAACACAGGGCGATCAGCAACAAAAACATAAAACTTGTTTTTTTTCCCATTTATTTTTGTATCTTCACAAGGCTGTTGATCAATTTAAGTACTCCATTAAGCTCAAAATTTACACAGGTCATCTAAGATATATGCATGGTATATACATTTCTTATATTGTGTACATATCCAATCTCTAGCCTATCGTCTTTTAATAAAAGAAGATATTCTTGCAACGTTTCTTGTAGGCCTACGATTTTGTTTTAAAGTAGATTTTGAGAATATAAATATATATAATATAAATATAAATGGTACATTATGTAATACAAACGAATCTGTTATACTGAGAATTGATAGTTGATATTTTATTCTATGACAAACTTCAATTTGATTGAATAAAAGTAACTAAGTCGTTTTAAAAAGTATAGACTAAGTTTTTAACTTCATTACAGCTTGAAACCCATATGTCTAAAAGACATATGGGTTTAATATGTTTAAGATGAAGCTGTATAAAAGGTTTTATAACAATTTTATACTACAAGCCCTAAATCTGTCTCTCCACTTTAAGAATTATATTAACAATTGACCAATTGTCCTAAGCTTCTTCCTGCTCACAACAAATAGACTGCACGCAACGAACGTGATATTAACGACAGCAGGCTTCACTTTGTCACTGACATGGAATAAATCCCTGATAATCGCTTTAATGATGTGAATTAGAGGACATAATTCAATAACTTATTACATTTTCTTTTCATTCCAACATTCAAGTTATTTCAAATTCATGTATTTTAGCGGCTCCCGATAGAGGAATAGGCGCTATTAGTTCTCTGTGGTCTGTCCGTCTGTCCCGTTTAGATCTCATAAATTAGAAAAGATATTGAAAATGTAACATCATGATTTTTTTAGACCTATCAAAGTTCTGATGCAACGTCTATTTTTTTTTCTTTTCTAAAAGCAAATAAATATTTCTAAAAGCAAAAAAAAATTAATTTTTAAAATCAACTATGCAAAGCAGTTTTTTCGTAAAAATACACCATTTTTACAACTATTCACTATTAATAGTAACAAACACGAATATAACAACAAACTTCTAGGACACTTTCAAATCAGTCACTAAACGATTTATGCCTTGAAGAGCCTACCAATAACTGAACTAAAAGTCTACAGCATAATTCATTTTGTCGGAAAACATGTCCCGCAAACCGATGCCACGCTCTGTCACAATCTTACTAAGGTGTCGACTCCCAATTCGGCATAGGATTTCCTTGATTTAGACCCGATCTCTATAACTGACTCCTAAAATCTGTCTTAGCCATCTTTGTTGAGCCACATTAAGTGTTTTTCAATTTCGGCAGATGACTATTCAATGTACTTTATTAATAGAGCCCCGCCACTGGTAGAAATGTGTAATCTCTCTTGAATACGCTTTTAGAATTAGGTGACTGCAGTTTGCTTTAGATTTTAAATCAAAAAAGGGAAGTTTTGTCAAAATCATCTGCTGTGGATTTTAAACAAAAAAATCTATGGAGTTGTTTTTTTATAAATTCAAAACCCCATTTAACTACGGTCATAGATTTTGGTAACTGTAGTTTGCTTTAGAATCATACTGAAGAATGAGGATTTCCACCTCGAAACGCTCTGTAGGGGGATTTTAAACTCAAAACCATCTGGAGGGGTTTTAAACTTTTTAAAAAAGCCATCTGTAGGAGAGGGGTTTAAACTCAAAACCCCCTATTGGCTTGGCTTCACTCAAATAATTTTGGTGTGTAATTTGCTTTTTAAATTAAAGAGGTATTTTTTAAGCATCAAACCCCGCTGAAAGGGGGTTTAAATTCAAAACTCCTTTTGGCAACTCTCATAGCATTTTGAGTTCGTAATTTGCTTTTATTTTATATTGAAGAGTTATTTTTTTAGCTTCAAACTCCAATGGAGGGAAGTTTAAACTCAAACCCCCTTTGACTACACTCATAGAATTTTGAGTGTATAATTTGCTTTGTTTTTAATTTTAAAGAGGTATTTTTTTTTACCTTCAAACCCCGCTGTAAGGGGTTTAAACTCAAAACTGAGTCAAAACCCATTTAACTACGCTCATAACATTTTAAGTGCATAATTTAATTTTTTTTCATATTGAAAAAGTATTTTTAGCTTCAAACCCCGCTGAATGGGAGTTTAAACTCAAAACTGAGTCGAAACCCATTTACCTACGCTCATAACATTTTGAGTAAGTAATTTTCATTTTTTTTTAATATTGACGAGGTATTTTTTAGCTTCAAATCCTACTGATAAAGGGGGGGGGGGGTGTTAAACTCAAAACCCTTTGGCTACGCTCATAGAATTTTTAGTGTGTAATTTGCTTTTTTTTTCTATATTGAATAGGGGCTTATAAAATCAAAATCTTCCTGAACTGTGCTCTTGGACTTTGGGGATTGCCGTTTGCTTTTTTTTTTTGTTGTTTTTGGAAGAGAGGGATTTAACTGCAAAAATCCCTGGTAGGGGGTTTTAAACTCAAAACTCCCTGATATGGGTTTTAAACTCAAAATCCCCAGGTAGGGGTTTTAAACTCAAAACCCCCTGATAACTCAAACCCCCTGGTAGGGATTTTAAACTCAAAAACCCTTGGCTGCGCTGGGGCAAGTGATGGTATAGTATTAAAATGTCACCCAAAATAAACAAAATGAAAGCAAAAAAATCAATTACTGAATTCTGACCCCTCCCCCCCTGTGAGGGGGGATTTTATTTCGGGGGGAGAGGTTGAACCATGGTCTACAGTAATCTCTAACCTAATATCTATGTTCTCACTATAAAATATGTGTTCACAGTCAGTCTATATATTGCTTTCCTAAACTAAACTAAGTGTCTAACATTACATTTATTTAAGAAAGCTAAAAAAAATGTTGAAAATCAGATTTTTCAGTTTGTGAAATCTCAACGTGACAGACGGATGGACTGACAGACAACTAATTGCAACATTTCCCTTTTCAGATACGACGTAAAGCAAGAGAAATTGCAAATTTTAAATATATTTTTGGAATCTGAATGTTTCGAGACAAACCTCTCTGAGTGTACCAGTCTAGACAATACCCCCGACTAAATAATTCACACTTTAGGAAAATGCTTTTGAAAATGAAGAACCATATATAGATCTACAAGCATACACCTCCACAGGTTATAAGTTATTCATCTTAATATAGTGAAAAGAGCAACTTTAGGCTTATCCCTGACCGAAGTCTGACACGTCTGTCCCTAGTGGTAACTAATGAAGTTCAAGTCCTGGTTATTGTTATTGTCTCACATAGTACAGTGTTATAAGTTCGTAGTTAAATATAGACGTTTTTTTTTTTACTTTAACAAAGGGATATGGCATAGACAGTCGCCACCTTGTTTCAACACATTGATTTTTTTCCCCTAAATGTTATTATTTTACTCCATTAGAACTTAACCTATTTTTCTTTCTTCTCCTCACGTGTTCACCACAAAGTCAAAAGACCAGATGACTCATTAAATATCTACGTAATTACGTCCTTAATTCTGCTCGGCGGCTGAGGAATCTCAATAAGGAATCCCGGAAAAGGTTGGGGGTTTTGATCTTCAGAATTGTTAGGACTCTCATGAGTGTACGTGACATACATAGGAGACGTAATGGCGGTAGTTCGTTATGCTGGCCAAATGAGCACTAGTTAACCGTTGACCATAGAAACAAGGTGGCTGAGTGGTAAAACACTTGGCTTCCGAACTGGTGGTCTCGGAGTGCGAATCCTGGTAAAGACTGGGACTTTTAATTTCTGGATATTTCAGCGCCTCTGAGTCCACCCAACTTTAATGAGTAACTGACATTAGTTAGTCATGTGCTGGTCACATGACACACTCGTTAACCGTAGACCAGAGAAAAAGGTGACCTTTACATCATATGCCCTATAGATTGCAAGCTCTGAAACGGGTACTTACATCCCATTGAACTGATTCCGACCTAAAGGGGTGTCCAACTTGAAGCGAGCCAATGGTCACTTATGATAGCTGGCGAGAATACGATTATCAGCTTGTAATACTTTTGTTACCCACAGGATCCTCAATATCCAAGGTCTTTTCGTTTCCTTCGGAGTTTCTGTTCTACACATTTCGTACAACTTCATCTCTTGAGACTAATGAGCAACTTTTATTTCAATTCTAAGGAATAATAAACTATATTCTCAGCTATTAATGTATGTTTCATCATATTCTGTATGTTGATTGTTTGTGTCTATATTGGCATTGTTATAATAGTGTTATAGTAGTGTTATAGCATGCTAAGGTGAACAATTGTAGTCAACTTAATTTATCTTTGTTTGAACTAATAAAAAAGCTTATCTTATTTCTTAATATCAATTATAGTTATGGCGTTAGAAACGAACGAGTATTCATTTTCTGGCACTGCCAGGTCGAGTTTCGTTATAGAGGAACAAAATTCATCGTAGTCCCATTATCAGTGTCCACTGAGGAACATCCTATAATGTAGCTATACATACAGACAAAAGACAAATTAATAAAAAAAAATTCTTTTTTTTTTCATGAAAAATGCTTTTTCAGAAAAACTTAATTTCATTCATTGATTATAAAAAAAACCCACATAATTCTGTACATGTGTGTACAAAGGAACATTGCAAAGCTACATTTATTCTCGTTTACATTACAAAGTCATCTTATGACGCAGCAGAAACCAATCAGGAAGACATTTATGAGAATCATATAGAGATCTATAATCTATCTCTAGTAAAAAATATGTATTTTTTGGGGTTGATGTGGGTGGCTTATTGAATGGTTCAGAAATACTCTGACCTTTGACAATGGAAGTATTCACAATTTAGGTCAGAATGATCAAGGTGACTGTGGGAGAACGGGGAGCGCGTGTTTACTAACGACCAGCCGACCAATCAAGACCATGTCAACTGCAAGAGTGCATTAATAGGTCTAGCAGCAGATGAAAGGTTGCTTCACAAAGAATACTCGACGGATAAGAATGTATGCAGGAATCAAAATAACATTATAACTGAGAACTGTTGAGATCATCTGACTGGCGTCTTAAAAGAGCTTTATTTGTTTCACTTGTTTAAAAATGAGAATGCAATGGTTGACAGTGGCTATGGTTCGATCTTGTGACATTTTGCAAACAGTCCGAAGCGCAAACCGTAGAACCTGACAGCTTTGAGCTGTCACTCAATGTGGCATGGAATTAAGCTATGAAGTCAACTGTCTGTCTTACACTAAATGGAATCAATACTGACATCTGTTAGAAACTACTACTTACTACCTACTTCGAATGCGCTACAAAATGTCAGTCACCACAATGATCCCGAGTTCGATTCCTGCAGGTCGTCAGAAATTTTCAACCTGTAAAAGGTTAGAACTAAAGTTTCTATAAACTTGTATCTGAAGCACAAGAAATCTAATAACGTAAAATCAATATCTATTTTTAAATATATCTTATATATATATCTTATATATACATATATAACTTATTTATATATTTAACTTATATATTTCTTATAAATGTGAATGTATATGTCTTGAGGATTGAAGTTATTGCTCCTGTTACAAAGCACATTAAAGACATGAAAGAAATCAATAATAAATCCTTGAGTTACAGAACTCAGTTAAAATTCGATTAAAATGATTACGCAGTGGATCTGTTTACTGCTATTCAATATGTTTGTTTATTTTGAAATAATACTTTTAATCTGACATACTGAGACTTTATATGTCGCGACTGAAGGACACACACACTTATCATAAATATACACACACACACTTATATGTCGGATTTATTGATTCTTAGTTCTATTTGAGTTTATTCTAGTTCTTGGAAAAGTTAAAGATGTGAACACTTGAGTGTTGATTTGTTCTCACCAATTAAATGGAAATTCAGTTTGACTACAATTGACAACCTCAGCGTAACTATTGTAGCAATAGCATTATAGATGCAAATACGAACAACATTCACACACGAAACACATACACATACACATTCACAACCAGCGCTTTATGAATTAGACTTCTATGAACTACTAGATGACGACAGATGATCTTGTAACACTCTGACCGACAGTGGGATGAAGGAGTTTTTAAATCTTTTTGCTTTAGTTCTAATGGAAAGGAGACGACCACTTCGTTCAGATCTTATGTCATAGAGGTTTAATGGGTGAATGTTTATCTTTACAAATACAATAGTCAATAATACCATAAAAAACAATGTTAGAAAACGAATTTAAAATCGGCCATATATTTAACTTGTATATACACTAAATGGAGGCGCGGTGGCTGAGAGGTAAAGCGCTTGGCTTCCGAACCGGGGGCTGGGTTCGAATTTTGTTGAAGACTGGGATTTTTAATTTCGGCATCTTCAGGCGCCTCAGACTACACCCAGCTCTAATGAGTACCTGACATTAGTTGAGAAAACGTAAAGGCGGTTGGTCGTTGTGCTGGCCACATGACACCCTCGTTAACCACAGAAAGAGATGACCTTTACATCATCTGCCATATAGACCAACGGGGAACTTTACCTACTTATACACACAAATGTATACTTTCTCCTCTAAAAGGTAAACATTTTATTTAAAATTTAACTTGTTTGTATAACCATGCCACACTGTTTGCTCCAAAGGATACCTACAATGTAACATAGTTCACAGCATCTTCTAATTTACAACGGCCACCTCGTGGTATCCAGTCAAGTGCACCCACTCGTGAGCAACATGACTCCAAATCAATTTCCGTTCTGGGTTATTCCTGGCGCCTTTTGTGATCATAGCCTGGTCGAAGATATTCGTGTTGCCGACTTGTTGATTGCATTGCGTCCATCGTAAACGGCCTTATTGGCTGAATAAAGGCCATTTTTGGAAAGCGAGTTGAGATTGAAACTGTTGCAAAGAATAAAATGTAGATATTCGCAAAATGGTGTAATACAAAACGCCTGACCCTTGGACCGCTAGTTATTGTGGTGCTTTTTCAGCTTAATTGTGTGCAAGAAACTTATCTTTTCTCGATGGCATGCAATCAGCTGACCCTAATATTCCGAGGACGTCTTTTCTTGGTTGAACACTCTTCAGATAAACTAAATATATCTCATGTATACTTCACTTGAAGTAGTTTTAATACATATTTATATGAATACCATTTCAGACTCATTTGTATCAACTCACTCGACTCACTCGACTCACTCGTTCAGTATGGTCCATATCTTCTACTCGTTTTTTTCAACTTCCCTTATTTTAGATCAAGTTCAAATATTGCTCAATCATTCATTGTCGACCACAATCATTCATTGTCGAACACAATACATCAATCGATGAGAAAAAAATCAACCAATTAGTTAATTAATTAGTCGTAATTCATTACTTTTGTTTTACATCGGAAAAGTACTAAGTTAATGAGAGATATAGCCTTATAATAATGAGAGACAGGACAGCGATTGAACGGTGCTCTCCTCTCTCCAAAGCGCCAATGGCACTATTGTTAACATTCTCAATTGCATAATATCAGACACGTAAAAGCCGCAAAACCAGAAGAGTACCTTAAACTATTGTGTACAGTTTTGATAGATTGAAAATAAATATGAAAAATTATCTAATTTATGTATTGAATTCATTATCAAATAATTAAATCCGGTGCTCATGAATATAAAATATTAGTTTTTGTAATATAGTGTTTGATTGTTATTAGCTGTAGGTCTGCTGAAAGACCTGGGATGAATCTTGACTGATATTGTATCATTCCACAAAATCTCCGAACCGATGTCTTTAGGGGTTTTTAGATTTTTTATGGATCTCATCTTGTTTAGGTCTGGTTTTATTCCTGACTGGGAAATAATGTGCCCCAAAAACACAATTTCAAGTAATGTCCTTTATAGATGGGCACAAATCTTCCCACCATTTAACATACCATCAAAACAGTGAAAATCGTATTTCTGTAATACTTGTACTAGTTAGACTAGCGCTAGACTAGGAAATGTTTACATGTTATTGTGTTAGATTCTATTTCTATTAAAAAGAAAAGCTTAGAAAAAGTTAACCTCTATGAACTGAGTACTTGCAAACCATTGGGGGATTTATGAATGGGTAGCTGGCCTCAGTACATATACAATTCTTCTTCCTTAAACAATTCACTTTTCGGGTCGTTCTTAAGTTATAGTGGCACATAGTAGCAACATGAATGGCGGCCGGTGGGATATTCGGGATTATCCTTACTCTATCGAGGTCAAGCCTTAATAACTGTTGTGATTTAATTAGTAGAAGCTCTGTCTGTGAGGTCAGCGGATAATTGGCTTTTTGAAAAGGATCTTTCTGATGCTCAAACGCTGTCCAGGGCTTTCCTTACTGATCAAGGACACGTGTACTGTTATATGGCTCCTTCTATCTTGGAAGACAAAGGAAGCGCCCAGTTTGACTGTACAGTACGAAATTGGACATGTTATCAAATGAGCCTATAGAGCCAGTAAAGTTTGTAATAATTGAACCTCAAGAATGGTACTATGTATATTCATGTCACAGACGTTATAATGCCATTATACAATGAGCCATGCAAGAAAAAAAGTATCAAGGGAATATTAATTATAAAAAGTGGTAGGGTTTAACTTCTTAGACCTAGATCTTAAAATGACACAAAAAAAGGTTACAAAGACAGTTTGTGTGGAAACACAAAATCAAAATCGGCCCTTAAGTGGTCCACCCAGGCAGGTAAAAAGGCAGGTTTCAATATGTTTAGTAAGAATATCAGAATCAAATTCTTTTAAAGGCAAATGACAGAGAAGAATGTAGAAAGAAGGTTAACAGATCTTGTGTGGTGCCCTAACGGCCCAGCAGACCAAAGGATAGGTGAAAGTGAAGGTGAAGTTAGATGTGAACTAACAGCGTCTTTTTCCCCTTTCGGAGGACGCTAAAAAAACTAGCAAAATATAAAAATCTTAAAAAAACAACAACAACAACAAAGCTTATCTAAGGGGAAACTAATCCACACTTACAACTATATCTCTCAGTGATATATCATTTCTTTACCTTATTCGATATTAAACGAAATAATTAGTTGCCATTAATGAAATGACTAATTAGTAAATTTTGTAATTGATTAAGGTTTTGTTAGGAACAATAAATAATTGTTTCAACTATATCCGAGAATTGGTGTGGGAGAAATAACGTGTTCAATCATTTAAGGACGAAACCCTACATACTTAGCCTTATATGTGAATACTGAAGGATTGATTTCCATTGTTGGTATGCCAAACAAATTACCAGTAATCAATTGATTAACTGTTTTTTTTTTATTGATTCATATATTCTCTATGCCAATGAATAGTTGTGCCAAATTTCAACTTGAACCGAGAAAGGGTTTGGAGAAATAACGTGTACAAACTTTTTACTAGGCAGACAGAGATAGACAGAGTGAGTTTGAGTTGATATAAGCTTTGTAGTAAAAACTGTTGAGTTGAAAAGGCTTTGCGAGGGAGTTCTTAAAGAACTAAAAAGTAATATTGTTAAGTGGATCAGACTGACCAGTGTGTTTTTGGGTCCGAGTGTACTAGTCAGTGACCAGAGTGACGTGTACCAAAAGACCAGAGTCTACATTTTGATAAGCATAACAACGATCTAAATGAGCTTTATGGTTGTGATTATGACGATCGATTTAAACAAACATGGGGTTTTTAATAAGATAGCCTAGCGTGAGTTAGCGTCTCTCTGTTCTGAGCAACGAGTTAGTGTCTCTCTGTTCTGAGCAATGAGTTAGCGTCTCTCTGTTCTGAGCATTGAGTTAGCGTCTCTCTGTTCTGAGCAACGAGTTAGCGTCTCTCTGTTCTGAGTTGGGGCAAAGGGTGTAAAACATATTTCAATCACGCTCAACAACTCCTGTAACACAAGAAAGTTTAATGTCATTTTATCTAGCCTTTTTTTTTCCTTAATCTGTATCCTGTTGAACAGCAGGGTGTAGCATCTGAATTGAACAGCGGGGTGTAGCATCTGAGTTGAACAGCGGGGTGTAGCATCTGAGTTAAACAGCGGGGTGTAGTATCTGAGTTGAACAGCGGCTGAAGTATCTGAGTTGAACAGCAGGCTGTAGTATCTGAGTTGAACAGCGGGCTGTAGTATCTGAGTGTTAAAGCGCTCCTATTTTCTGGCTGAGGAGTAGGGAGTTCGAATCTCAACGAAGACAGGAATTTAAAATGCTGAATTCGTAGGATGTCCACTCAAGTCTAACAGCTCCCTGGACATTAGCGATTGGTTGGTCAAGTCAAGACGCTCGGTCGTGCCACTTGACCCCGTTGACCTTAAAACAACAGATGACCTTTCTTCTGATTCATTTAACGCAAGTCTTAAAATGAATACTTTAAAAAGTGTGCTTATTATTACATCAGTTAAAGTATATTTCTAATTTAATTAGCTTTTTCAAATTTTGACAGCTATCTATAGTTATGGATGTTATAGGCGAGACACCAGTAGACTTGTCCGGAGATAGTTAATGTTTGTTTCTTCTTATAGCTCTTTAGATAGAGAATGGAATAAAACAATAGGTTATAGGATAGGACCCTAGAGGCAAAAGAGATGGCCAGACAGTGATGCCACGCAACAAAGTGACCATATAAATAGTTCTTCGCAAAGCTGACCTTGTGTAGTGTCAATGTTCGTTAATTCTTTCATTCCTTCCCCTCTCTCTTTCTTTTTGTATTTTCTTCTGCCTTCTGAATTTTTATATTTCTCATCTCTCTATCTTGTTGTCTATTTATCATTGCATTTATATTTTCTCTCTCTCTCTTTCTTTCTTTTCTCTGACAGCCGTATAAACAATAATACATACAGATTAATTAATTATTACTTCCCCTTTATTCTGTCACATGCCCCACTGTACCCAAATGAGAACAAGTTTCCCTAATTGAATCTTTAACTGGAAAAAAAAAAGTTTTATAATGAGTTGACCTTACCCCCCCCCCCCCCCCCCCCCCGCCTTCAAAGACTAAAACCATCAACAGTGATAATTGTATTTTCTTTTTTAGCCTCGTATAATTTGAAAACATCTTGTCAGTATCTGTAGAATAACCATCTCCATCTAAGGTCAGATAACTGTCTACCCAAGCTGATTGCTACCTCTGATAACACATCCAATAACGTCTCAAACCTATAAGGTCATCCATCATAGTGGGGGGGGGGGGGGGGGGGTGGCAAGAGTTCTGGGAGAGAGCCACTCTAAATGGTAAGAGGCGGGGTTGTTCAAGGAAATTTGTCTGGGGAGAAAGGGGGTGGGTGGGGTGGAGAAGAGATGATCTAGAGAGGACAACTAAGTCTAGAATGAGTGATTCCACTCAGCCAAAGGTTGACCACATAGTGACAAAAGGAGTGTCTCTTTTCGGGATCTCGACTTGGTCTCAGGGGTCGATCGTTAGTGGAATAGACATGAGAATTGTTTGTGTCTTCGTGTTCCTACTTCTTGGACCACCAATGTTGGGGTGGGGACTGTTGGGGGGGGGGACATTTGTGATGGGAACTGTTGTGATGGGAACTGTTATACTCACATGTTGAAGGGAGGTAGGTCAAATACTCGAGGGAGTTAAGTCGTAAAGGGGGACGTGGACATTTTTATATTCCCTATTCATCTAAATAATATATATATATATATATAATTTAAATTATAGTTTTATTTATTTGTTTTGGATTAGTTTAACATGCTTCAGATGTTCCTTCAGTATTAGTAACCATTACACATTGCCCCACACCTACATCTGGAAAGCGGAGTCTGACGGGGGGGGGGGGGTAGGTTTCAAACCCAGACTATTGAGATGACAGATCAGAGCGCATACCACACGAGATGTGTTGCATTCCTCAGGGATTTAAACTATGGGATTTTTTCAGACGCGCCTAAGTCTGGCCGTAACTGGTATAAAAAAGTAAAGTTGGTTGGTGGTTGTATTTGTGTTAAATTTTGTTTAGAATCTCAATTTACGTAGTGAGTGTTTATTAAAGCCAGTTCGTTTTTATGGCAGATGACTTTGCATGCATAATTTCTGTTGGGATGACAGTGTTGTGTTACGTAGGTGTATTTTTGTCTTCTTTTTTTTTATTTTTTTTTTTAGCTTGACCAATAAAAAAGAAGGTTACAAAGAAAGTTTGTGTGGCGACACAAACTCAAAATCGGCCCCCGAAGTGGTCCACCCAGGCAGGTAAAAAGGCCGGTTTCAATATTTTCAGAAAGAACATCATAATGAAATTCTATCTCAGAAAATGACAGAGAAGAAAACAAAAATTCCTTTAGTTCAGTGTTGTATCGTTGCGGACTGCATGGTGGAGGTAGCGCAGTTCACGCGATAATATGAAAAACTACTTATTAATTGTTGTTTTAAATTATGTCCAACTTACATGCATACTAAATAGATTTTTTTTCTTAAAAAAAATGTTTGTAAATGTAGTAGTTGGTAGAGCAATACAAACGTAAAAAAAATATTTTTTGACAAAAATGTAAGACAGTTTGTTTGCGTAAATGTGTTAAAAATCTGGTAAATTGTTATCTCCCCTACAAAAGAGCTTCCCGTGTTTGTTACTATTAATAGTGAATAGTTGAAAAAGTTGTGTATTTTCTTAAATGAAAAACTGCTTTTATAAATGATTTAAAAATAAGATTTTTCGGTTTCAGAAAAGAAAAAAGTAGCAGTTGCACCAGCACTTTGAATGGTTTAAAATATTATGATGTCGGATTTTCACTATCTTTTCTAGTTTACGAGATCTAAACGGGACGGATGGAAAGATGGACAGACGGACAGACATTCCACACAAAACTAATAGCGTCTTTTCCCCTTTCGGGGGCCGCAAAAATCACAGGTAAAATTAGGTCTAATAAAGAAAAAGAGCATTGGCCAACATAATAGTAAGGGAAATTCCAGGTAAATATAGCGTTCGCATGTTTATAATCAATGTAAGACATCTCCATTGAAGTAATACGTCATGCCGTGAAACTTTGTTTTGGTCACTTAAAAGTCGTTAACATAACCATATAAACCACTCAGGAGAATTTTAACAATTCCGAAACTCGAGAAGAATCTCGTTAGCGAAGACGTCTTATTTAAAACGTTTTAAGTCGAGCCGCTCCAAAAACTGCAGACATTTTAAAATATTATTTCAAGATTAACGACGTATCACTTCAGATATTTCAATTTTGTAAGACATTAGTAATAATATTATTTTATTTGCTTAATATTCAAACAATGAAAATTCAGTTGTTGTCTTTTTTGTTAGCCTTTGAAAATTAACATTCTCCCCCACCTTTGACAGAAATTAGCGTCCTAGAGTTAGAGAGTTAGAGAAACGCTGCTTTAGACCAGCAATTTATTTAGTTAAGAGAAAAAAAACTTGTTGAACTAAAAAGAAAGATGGGGTACATTTTAATCTTTCTACTGGAATAGCCCTCTAGTGTCTGTCTTGTGTTCCTGGTCATTACAGGTGAAATATTACGTTGTTTTGCTCTTTCAAGGAGAAAGTGGGGTTGAGGCGGTTCACATCTTTCTTCAGACAAGTAGAAGAGTAGCAGAAGAGAGTTGTCTTTTTCTATCATGTACAATAAGAAAGATGTGCAACTTCGTAACGATATTTGTGTGTACAGATGATCAGAGCCGTAATCTCGGTTATGTCCTGGAACATAAATAGATGAATAGATGTTTTTAAGTTTTCATGTGACTTCAAAGAGAAAACATATAAAAACATGGCCAGCAACCAAACACACCCACTAGGGTACTATCGCAGAGATTTAAATGTAACCCTTAGTGTTTTTTAGTTAAGTAAAAAAAAATCTCCTTTTAATAAATACTTCACTTTCAGGAATAATTTCGCGAATAAAACTCGTACCACGCATTGCTGCGTTCACTTTACATCTGCAGCAGGGACATTGCAGTATGGAATTACTATGGGACTAGTGCAACTCCGTTAGATTTAGTTTCAAATTTTGAATTTATTTCAAATCTTTTCAAATCTTACGGAATACGGTGGTCGTAAACCTGATGTAAAGATTTGGTAACTAGTGGAGAATCTGTACAGACAGCCGGGTGAAGTTGACCTAACTAAATAAGATTTATTGAGTACCTTACCGCCAAACAGCGCGCTCTTTAGGACATTTAATGATTCTGAAAATGTCACTTGATTCAAGTACATCAAAATAAAATCTCATTATATTAATATTACAATAAGTTTATATGCCACAGATTTTGGTATTTAAAAAAAAAATGAAAAAAAAATACAAGCACAAGCTTACACGCCACAAGCTTACACGAGTATAGAATGCCTGTGATCTATATCTCTCTGTTTATAATCACCCCAGTATAACTCCCTAGAGATTATTTCACCTACGGAACATTTGAATGTAAGAGCAATCAATGAAATGATTTAGGTCAGCGGTTCCTAGCCATTTCAACTAGAGTATACGAGTCCAAATAAAACGATTCTCTGCTTTAATAGGATATGCGGGCATACGTTTTAAGGTGCCTCATAGCAGTGCTTTATGGAAAGATGTGACCCATGGGCAACACCAAAGTAAATAGTTTTGTGTTTTTTTTATTTAACAACAAATATTTGTACAGTATTCCTCCGCCACCCACGCCCCAAACAAAAAAACACAAACACACACACTTTGAACACACACTTATATTCACTCTGACAATTTTTTGGGTTTTTATTTTTTTTATTTCTAATAGAGGCCTACTTGTAGATCTCGATTTTCTTATTTTAAATTGTTTTACACATTATCATCAACTACAGTTTTTACATTTTAAAACTAGCAATTTTCTCCACATACACACACATGCTTTTATACAGATGTCTCGTGTTCTTTGTAAAAACAAAGTTGATATCAGGTTGATGTAAAGATAACCCCTTACATTTACTCTGACAATCCTCTAGATCTAGAGAAGAATAAGATCTAGATCATATACTTATATATATACTATATCCTAGATCTATGTAGAAATAAATGTACCAATAGGAACGGAAGTTGCGGACCATGTGACCATGTTCATAAGGACTTTTAAAGCGAAAAGAAATTTTAGAAAATTATTTTAGACATTTAATTGTCGGCATTAGAAAACATATTGTCTCGAAATTGCAAATAAAACTACACTTTCTCACTTTCACTTTCTCTTCCAATCACTTTCTCTTCCAATCACCTTCTCTTCCAATCACTTTCTTTTCCAATCGTCTTCTCTTAGAATCACCTTCTATTCCAATCACCTTCTCTTCCAATCACTTTCTCTTCCAATCGCTTTCTCCTCCAATCGCTTTCTCTTCCAATCACTTTCTCTTACAATCACATTCTCTTCCAATCACTTTCTCTTCCAATCAATTTGTTTTCCAATCACTTTCTCTTCCAATAACTTTCTCTTCCAATCACTTTCTCTTCCAATCACCTTCTCTTTTAATCACCTTCTTTTCCAATCACCTTCTCTTCAAATCACTTTCTCTTCAAATCCCCTTTTCTTCCAATCACGTTCTCTTCCAATCACCTTCTCTTCCAATCACTTTCTCTTCCAATCACCTTCTCTTCCAATCACCTTCTCTTCCAATCACTTTCTCTTCCAATCAAGTTCTCTTCCAATCACCTTTTCTTCCAATCACCTTCTCTTCCAATCACCTTCTCTTCCAATCACCTTCTCTTCCAATCACCTTCTCTTCCAATCACCTTCCAAACACCTTCTCTTCCAATCACGTTATCTTCCAATCACTTTCTCTTCCAATCAAGTTCTCTTCCAATCACCTTTTCTTCCAATCACCTTCTCTTCCAATCACCTTCTCTTCCAATCACCTTCTCTTCCAATCACCTTCTCTTCCAATCACCTTCCAAACACCTTCTCTTCCAATCACCTTCTCTTCCAATCACCTTCTCTTCCAATCACCTTCTCTTCCAATCACCTTCTCTTCCAATCACTTTCCAAACACCTTCTCTTCCAATCACGTTATCTTCCAAACACTTTCTCTTCCAATCACTTTCTCTTTCAATCACCTTCTCTTCCAATCACTTTCTCTTCCAATCACCTTCTCTTCCTATCACTTTCTCTTACAATCACCTTCTCTTCCTATCACCTTCTCTTCCAATCACCTTCTCTTCCAATCACCTTCCAAACACCTTCTCTTCCAATCACGTTATCTTCCAAACACTTTCTCTTCCTATCACTTTCTCTTCCAATCACCTTCTCTTCCAATCACCTTCTCTTCCAATCACCTTCTCTTCCAATCACTTTCTCTTCCAATCAAGTTCTCTTCCAATCACCTTCTCTTCCAATCACCTTCTCTTCCAATCACCTTCTCTTCCAATCACCTTCTCTTCCAATCACCTTCCAAACACCTTCTCTTCCAATCACGTTATCTTCCAAACACTTTCTCTTCCAATCACTTTCTCTTTCAATCACCTTCTCTTCCAATCACTTTCTCTTCCAATCACCTTCTCTTCCTATCACTTTCTCTTCCAATCACCTTCTCTTCCTATCACCTTCTCTTCCAATCACCTTCTCTTCCAATCACCTTCCAAACACCTTCTCTTCCAATCACGTTATCTTCCAAACACTTTCTCTTCCAATCACCTTCTCTTCCAATCACTTTCTCTTCCAATCACCTTCTCTTCCAATCACTTTCTCTTCCAATCACCTTCTCTTCCAATCACTTTCTCTTCCAATCACCTTCTCTTCCTATCACTTTCTCTTCCAATCACCTTCTCTTCCTATCACTTTCTCTTCCAATC
Organism: Biomphalaria pfeifferi; assembly: GCA_030265305.1. Taxonomy (NCBI): domain Eukaryota; kingdom Metazoa; phylum Mollusca; class Gastropoda; family Planorbidae; genus Biomphalaria; species Biomphalaria pfeifferi. The sequence goes on along the minus strand of JASAOG010000289.1, from coordinate 416,976 downwards.
ACTTTCTCTTCCAATCACCTTCTCTTCCTATCACTTTCTCTTCCAATCACCTTAGCTTATATAATTCAGACGTTGCTCTAAAAAAAGAAGATGATTACGTCCTACGCGTCATGCAACTTTTCTTCTAATACTCACAATCTGTACTAGTACTCACTTCTGCCCACTTCTCACGTCTTTGACAAATGTTGTTGTTTCTATCACTTTTCAAATCAGACCTAACTCAAAGAACTTATAGTACTCTCACACCACGCCCACACCCACCCACCACACACGCAGTACTAAATCAAGCACATGTTTGTGTCTTTCAGATCGATGGGGTCCTTCTCATGTCTAGATCTGGCCCGTTGACCGAGTCGTCAAATTGGAGAGTCCAGCAAATAACAACAAGACAGACAAACAGAAAAAAAAATTATGTGGTAACTTCATCTCCTAGCGTGGTCCCACTCTAACATTATCAGACTGTAGACCTAATCCTAACACTCGGGCTTGGTAAGTGGGTGGTTTGGATGTTGAATTTCAAAATATATAAAAAAAAGAATCGATTACTTTTGGATGTGGATATGTTACTTTGATTTGTAATCGTACACACACAATGAGTGTTCTGTCCATACTCGATAGCGCCAAGGGGGCAATCTAACTATAGACACCAATACTAACACAAACTACAAAGCTGTCGAGGGTCCAGAAATAAACCCCAGGGAGACGAACTAATCAATGTTTTGTTACGTAATCGTCTAGTGAAAAACTTTGTCATCGAAAAAAAAAAGGTTTTAAAAAGTTAAACAGTAGTTTTGAATACAGGCTTTTAAAGTAGTTAGTGTGACCACCACCAACACTACTAACCTGCCTGAAAGAAACTGTACCTCGCCGGTAGATTGGTTGTAGGAATGCCTAAGACATTGTGTGGTGATTGTGTTTGTATAGACCATTGTGGACAACACTTTATAGAATCTTGGTTGTAAGATTTGAGGATTTCTATGTTTATTTATTTTATTTATTATTATTTCATTGGTTGACTAGGTAAAGTGGGGTGACGGCCCTTGAGTTTTGTTATTGTTGTTAGAGGCCTGAGTTATGGAGCCTAGCGGTACGATATGAGTAATATAGAAGAAAGTTTATAATTATGTGTATATTCATTTAGCTAAAGTTTGATGTGTTATCTTCAGCGGCAAATACCCTGATTACTTTTATTAAAGTTATATTTTTGTTTTTAATTCATCGTTTGCGTCTCTTGAGTTATCGAAAGAAGTATTAGTACGTTATGTGTCAAGTATAATCGCAGTAATTTACTAGGAGTTCACAACACATTGCATCCTGGGTTTGGTCTGCTTGGTTTCCCAACCTCACTGTGTGCGACTTTTTTCACTTGTGGGGAGTGTTAAAGACAACGATTTTGTTCCACCTTGGCCAGTAAATATCAATGACATGTTGGCCTCCTTCAGGCGTAGAGCGACCTTGGTTCATCTCGAATACTTTTTCATGTGGCTGTGGAGCCCTATTTCGGAGAGACACTCCCGTCCACAAATATCGAAGGATAAGGTGGCTTTCGCTTTGGTGGTTTTCGTATGGCATGTCTTTCTTCCATAGCCAAGGCCCATGTTTATTCACTGTCCATAGCTTCCTTGGTTACCGTCTCTCTCCATCTAGTGTGATCTAAAGCTATGTCTTCCCAATGGTCAGTATCAATGTGCACTGTTTTGAGTTTGTTTTATTATATCTATGTAACGAAGGTGTGTGTGTGTGGGGGGGCGATCAATGACACAAACGATCAAATAAGCTGGTATCAACACAGTGGATTAGGACATCCTTAAGCGCGTTTGGAGGGAATTTTCTTTCGGCTTCTTATTGTCCATCCCCCCCCCCCCCCCCCAGTGGTGATCACATCGAGCGAGACGCGACCTGTTAAACATGTGTCTGATGTCCCATTGCTCCCAGGTCATGTTGGAGGTCACTGAATTTGTCGATCTCCAGTTGACCTTGGCCTTGTAATGTTGTACATTTATCGATAAATGCTCTACTTCACCATGAAATTTAAAACCTAAAATGTTGATGATTAAAATTAATCTGTAATTTTTTTCAGGCAAGATGAATTAAAGTCAAAGTTTTGAGACAAGAGCAAGTAACTGGAATCATGGCGCAATAGGACACTGATCGGCCTGCCCAAGTTTGACTAGTCATATGGAGTCACTTGTCCATAGACGGACCTGTCAAAGTCAGACCTGTCACATAGATGCAGCTGTCACAGTCTAGACTGTCTCATAAGACTCACACGCCACACAGACGGATCTGGTTTTTGCATGCAATGTTTCGCTTGTGACATGCTTGTGTCATATTGTTAGGGTTTAGGTCGTTGTAGCTTTTGCTTGAAACAAAAACCAAACAATATTCCGTTTTCCGTACTCTGTGATGTTCCAGATGAAAAGTGGCTTTTAACATTTTGTAACAAACACTTAAACTCTAATGTACTGACTAACACAGTCTGGATTAACTCTTAGCCAAGCTAAGGAACAAACTTTCCTTGACAGTACTATTCTATTCATTTCACAATCTTGTTTCTGTATCGTCTCCAAAAGTGTGGCCGCTTTGAAAAGAATCTGGTCATTGTAAATAAACTGATAGATCTTCCACCATGGACTGTGTAATAGTACAATCAGTGATAAACTGGAACATTTTACATCACTTTGAAACGTCTGACAACATATAAACGTGTCTCTATAAGATAATAAATTGTCAATCTGTACAATCTTCTTCACTTATTATGCTTATCATTTCAACGTAGATGGATATTATCATCTATGGCGGGAAACTGTACGTAGCTAGCTAATTGGTGTATCCGGTGTATAGAATATGAGATGTGTTTATTGTCTATGTATTTTTAAAGGTATAGTATGCAAGAAATGTGTTCACTTTTCAGCAGTGCAAAATTATATTTCTAAGCTGTTTGGCTAGTAAAATAAAATAACTGTTTGTATTTAGTTAGAAGCAGTCATACAAATTCATGGCAATCTCAAATGCATTTTCAAATTTGCTGTAGAAGAACTTAGTAACTGCTTTATCTTTGAAAAAAAAAAGGGCAGTTCAGAAGAGCACAATTTTTATAGTATCTCCCATTTTGACTCCACATTGAACCATGGTCCAACAGCAGTATTTTGTACCTGACTATAGCAATCGAACTTTCCACAATATCGTCCAGTCAAGTCCACTGCTTGACCATTGTGAGCAAATGTACAACTATACTGGCGCCCTCAACAGCAGCAGAGAGAGTTTTCTGAAGGAATGCATGAGCTGGATGCAAGGCAGCCGCGTCAGCTACTTCATCATCATACCTTACCTGCTCATCTTTCTCCTGTCCGTCGTGGGTAACGTCCTGGTCATCCTGACTCTGGTCCGGCACAAGAAAATGAGGACCATAACAAACATGTACCTCTTGAACCTGGCATTCAGTGACCTACTTTTGGCCCTGTTCTGCATGCCCTTCACCTTGATACCAATGCTGATGCAGAAGTTTATTTTCGGATCTGTCGTCTGTTTCGCATTACGTTACGTTCAAGGTAATCTTTTTTTTTTTAATTTCATTCTTCATTCAATCATTTTTTTTTCTAATTAAAAACCAAACAAAACAAAAGTCTCCCACTTTGGTTTTCTAATTAATTGCTTTTACACCACACTCTGTAGACTTAGGCCTCATTTAACTAATGGGCTAAACACAATTATCTATGTCATAGGTTATCGTATTGAGGCAATATTTATTTCGTAACAGCAAACATTATAGTAATGACATATAATAAACTAGTAACAAGATAGTTATAGTATTCTTTGCTTAATACTTTTTTAAGCGTCTCACTCGCAGAGTGATTAGTATGTCGTCTTGAGACTTGAACCATGAGTTCGAATTCTGGTGGTTCCCTCCTATTTTTTTTTATAAAAGCTTTTAAAAATCAATTACGGTAAAATTCAAATAAATAACCTTTCCCTCTCCCATCTTCCGAACTGGTCCAGGATAGGACCTTAGCGTAGTGAGACAAGTGATAGGACCTTAGCGTAGTGAGACAAGTGATAGGACCTTAGCGTAGTGAGACAAGTGATAGGACCTTAGCGTAGTGAGACAAGTGATAGGACCTTAGCGTAGTGAGACAAGTGATAGGACCTTAGCGTAGTGAGACAAGTGATAGGACCTTAGCGTAGTGAGACAAGTGATAGGATCATAGCGCAGTGAAACAAGCGATAGGATCATAGCGCAGTGAGACAAGCGATAGGATCATAGCGTAGTGAGACAAGTGATAGGATCATAGCGTAGTGAGACAAGTGATAGGATCATAGCGTAGTGAGACAAGTGATAGGATCATAGCGTAGTGAGACAAGTGATAGGATCATAGCGTAGTGAAACAAGCGATAGGATCATAGCGTAGTGAGACAAGTGATAGGATCATAGCGTAGTGAGACAAGTGATAGGACCTTAGCGTAGTGAGACAAGTGATAGGATCATAGCGTAGTGAGACAAGTGATAGGACCTTAGCGTAGTGAGACAAGTGATAGGACCTTAGCGTAGTGAGACAAGTGATAGGACCTTAGCGTAGTGAGACAAGTGATAGGACCTTAGCGTAGTGAGACAAGTGATAGGACCTTAGCGTAGTGAGACAAGTGATAGGACCTTAGCGTAGTGAGACAAGTGATAGGACCTTAGCGTAGTGAGACAAGTGATAGGATCATAGCGCAGTGAAACAAGCGATAGGATCATAGCGCAGTGAGACAAGCGATAGGATCATAGCGTAGTGAGACAAGTGATAGGATCATAGCGTAGTGAGACAAGTGATAGGATCATAGCGTAGTGAGACAAGTGATAGGATCATAGCGTAGTGAGACAAGTGATAGGATCATAGCGTAGTGAAACAAGCGATAGGATCATAGCGTAGTGAGACAAGTGATAGGATCATAGCGTAGTGAGACAAGTGATAGGACCTTAGCGTAGTGAGACAAGTGATAGGATCATAGCGTAGTGAGACAAGTGATAGGACCTTAGCGTAGTGAGACAAGTGATAGGACCTTAGCGTAGTGAGACAAGTGATAGGATCATAGCGCAGTGAGACAAGCGATAGGATCATAGCGTAGTGAGACAAGTGATAGGATCATAGCGTAGTGAGACAAGTGACAGGATCTTAGCGTAGTGAGACAAGTGATAGGATCTTAGCGTATTGAGAAAGCTAAAAGTATGTTATAGCGCTTAACGAAAACAATTGGTCAAACTATTTCTTATTGCACAGATTTATTGTTGTTGCTGGTCTATTACAATTTTTAGTCCATGACTGATCAAAACTAATTGATACAATTAGAATTCGTATAAGCTTTTTTTTTTTATTTTTTATGTTTCTCTTGATATAACTTTTGTTTAGCTTATTATTTTTTACTCCTTCTGTCTGTATAGTAGAGCATTTTATGATAATTGTATATTATTTTGCTTGATGTCACAACGATTTAGTAACTTAGCGTCAATATCATGTGATTATTTTCACATATACAAGCTTAAACTACTATTGTATACATAATATAATTTAAGCATATAATAGATAAGCTCCTTTCGTGGAAGCAGATGAGTACAATCTAGTTTTCTATAAATTCCCAGATGTCTGTGAAGCCGATTGCACCCATCTCACTGCGAGTAGGTTGGGTCAGTTACAGTACTGCCTTATATGCTCAAAGTTTTGTTTTTTTGTTTGTTTTTTGCTTATGTATTTTTCTTTGCTGGTGTCTTTTCCCTGTCTCATAGCTTAAAATACAGACATTGGATAGCATTCTGTATTTATGAGTTCCGTATTGTGGATGGAACTTTTGAGACTATATTTCTATCACGTGAGTCCCATTGAGAAAGCTCTTCTTCTCTGGCAGTGCTCCGCATAGGAAAGCTGATTATCAGACATTAGGATGACATAGCCAGCCTATTGAAGTTGGGGCCTTTTTACTAGAGCATGTCTTCTGATTGTAACACTGTGCCATATGTAGGACTTTAAAGTCTCGTATGTGATTAAGTCAATTTTGAATAGTAACACATTAGACTACAAAACAGTCTGTCAGTAAGACTTGTAGGAACATTAGTTTCTGTTGTATGTTCATTTAAAATTAGATCATTACTAAAACATGTAAATATGCATCCTATGCTCAAAATAAATAGAACACGTGACCTGACAGAACCTAATTCACTCTTTGTGTTTATGTTGGTAGATGCTTTTTTTTCATTGAACAATGAGAATAAATGTCACACAAAAGACTCGCTATACAAACACAACAGTTTATCTATGACTTTTTTTTTCCTCTTCCATTTGCCTCAACAATACTTATCTAAAGATCCAGACATCTATACATGTCACACTTCAATCCGTCACTGGTATCACAATAAGGATCTGCTAAGGGGGAAAACTGCGCGTGAGCTTTTGTAGAACAACATAACAACAGAATTGTCTGCCCCAAACTGAATCAAAGGCCACAACAGACAAAAAAAAAATGGGCGAGTGGTAGCAAGCTAGTTTGTGTAAATATATTGTGAATACTACTCTTTAATTTTTTGTGTCACCGTTTCTTACAATGTTTCACTGCCCTTCCATCTCTCTCCCTCTCCTATCTATAAATCCACGTAGTAAAGTTCCCCTTTCAAACCTGGCGGTCTATGGGCAGATTATGTTAAGGTCATATGTTTCTTTGGCCAAGGTTGACGAGCAGGATACCGTGTGGCCAGCACAACGACCAGCTGCCTTTACTTTCCCCAAAGAAAGTAGTGTACCCATTAGAGTTGGGTGGACGCAGGGGCGCCCTAAATAAATCGCGAAATTCAAAATGCAGTCTTCACCAAGATTCGAACACAAGATCCAGGGTGGGAAGCCAAGTGCCTAACTACACAGCCACCATGCCCCCTATGTAATAAATTCAACTGGTTGAGTATAACAAAATATAGAGATCATGAGAAGAGGAGGGGGAGTAGAAGTTTGATCTCTTGGATCCATTGTCTCCCTTCTCTAGAAACCATAAACCAAAGAGCATACTTATAGAACGAGCATATATAGAGTCTATATATTTGTTGGATCAGAGCGTCCTATAACTAGGGAAAGAAATAGCCTGAGATGAACAGACGGGGATGAAGAGACTGTGGATGAAATGGCGGGAATATATATATATATATATTTATATATATATATAAAAATATATATATATAAATAAATATATATATAAATATATATATATATATATATGTATTATATATATATATATATATATATATATATATATATATACTATAACGTAGAAAGTAAGGCGTATGTATGTGTGTATGTATGTTACGAATAGAAATCAAAACCGCTTGACCAATCTTGATAAAACTTGGCATAAATGTTCCTTGGGTACTAACTTAGACCGTAGTATATGTATTGTAGCCCTAAAACAAACTTAAGAGCCTCAAAAAAAAGTTTACCCATTCTATGAAAGCATTATAACTTCTTTGATCTAGGCCATGTTTATCATATTTACATGAAAAGATTGAAAGGATCTAGATCTAGATCTAATTTTAGAAACTACACTTTGTGCAGATAGTTTTTTACTTTGACACACGAAAATACAAGATACAGTCTATTGTTTTCATTATTTAATAAAATTAAGCTTCACATGTGTGTTTCAAAAACATTTTTACATAAATTCGTTCCTTATATCTGCGAATTTAGACGAACATTCTTTCATTAGATATTACGCGAAATCTCTCTATTCCTAGGTCTAATTCCACTCTAAGATGATACAACTTCTCTTCGCAAAGATAGTTTTATAATTAAACACATGAACAAATTAATTATAGCTCATTCATTTCATATTTTAATTAAATTAACATTCAAATTTCTTTTTTCTAAAGCATTTTTACATAGATCTACATTCGTTCGCCAATGTTTTCATAAAAAATTGAATTCAGGTCAATTAGCTATTTTTAGTTCCATTCATACTATTTTTTTATTCATGAATTCATGCATTTGCTTTACTTATAACATTCAGTGACTACATCAGCAATACGCAAGTTAGGACCCGCGGGCAGCAGGCAATATCCGTCTAGTCATTTAGTAAAATAAAAAGACTTCTATTATTGTAATTTAAATTAGTTGCATGTAATGTGATTTATTAGGACTGACGATGTAAAGCTCATCTGTTTCTATGGCCGACGGCTAACGAGGAAGTTATGTAGCCAGTATAAAGACCAAGTTGCATGTATGAACTATGAACTCAATTTTAAAAAGTCATTATGTAGCATAGCTGATAGTGGGTTCACATCTTGTACAGAAAAAGAACAAATCTCCTCACAAATTATCTTATCAAATAGACTTTTAGTTTGGTTCCTATGACAACGTTACCGTCCACTGTTTCCTAACGAACAAAGAACGACAACTTGTTCACATTTTGTGTTTGAGTTATGTCTACATTATTAACAGGAATCTTTTATTCTGAGGAGTCTGTGAGTGGACGGTGTCCAGCTGCTCAACAAACAAGACATTCTCTGATCTTGGTCTTGACACTTTCGGAGGACGGAGAGGGAAGTTGACAGGGAGGGGGTCAATCTATTAATATAAGGGCGTCCAATTCGATGAGATGGGGAGTATGGGAAATAACCTAGTCAAAATCAACTGTGTGTCTATAAGACATTAGAAGTAAAGAACTTAAGTTTCTGATATCTAATATCTAATCGTAATATCCAAGATCCGAGTAAAATACAGAGCGTGTCGATATCATTGTTTTTACTAAAATAATACTTAAGAACGTTTTGATGAACGATAGACATTTATGGAACAAAATATACATATCATTTATATACTACCTTTAACAGACTTTAACATATACGGACTAATTTTAATAATTGTCACGAAAGGTGACATCTGTTTATTTCTAAATATAGATACACGAAAACAAAATTCACTACCGATGACGGACGTTGACACTGAAAAGACATCCTGAGTCGACTACCGCCGGACAACAGTTATGTCTGTTCTGGATGTGCCTAGATATGTAGGTCGCAACGAGGACTGCGTAGCGACGTGAAATACTCCGCTATCTATTAATATATGTCATTCGGACTTCTCGGTGGTTCACGGGTTTATACCCTACCTGCTGCATTCCCCCGTCGTCTCGATGGAGGTTAGGATTTGGAAGTAAATTATCTTCATTTCTGAAGGAACACACGAAACATTTAAAACATTTGACAAACATTTTTCGATAACTTGAAGCACATGAAGTTCACAAAGAATTCAATTCATTATGACACATTCTTGCTGGAATTCTTCAAAAAAAAAAAAGTCATCTCCATCACTGAGTTTTCCATGTCGATCTAATCAGATAGGTGAAAAAATAATCCATTAAGGAGATTATTGGTTATTTGTTAGGAACTTGACAACGCAATAATTGAACGTAGTTCTGTGTATACCCACTGGGACGCTCAATTAGAACATTTTATGTTGTGTTGCTTGTTTTGAATACACATTAGAAGGCCACTGTGGGACTGTAGGACACAATGTTGCTAATCGTTGTCCCAATAGTCTGGTCCACCTCGTATCTCAAAGTCCCAGAAACTCTTTCAGTTTAATGAAAATGGACATCCTATAATGAAATAAAGATTATTGTTTAGTATGTCATACACTTTTTAAAAGTATAGACATTTAACTCTTTCGATCCATCTACAGAAGGCCGAGTGGTAAAGCATGTTGCTTCCGAACCGAGCTATCTTGAATTCAAATCTCTGTGAAGGCTTGAATTTTTTATTTTGGGATTTTATTAGACGTCCCCGAGTCCACCCATCTTTAATAAGGCCTTTTGTTGTGCTGGCCACATATCACCCTTGTTAACAGTTGGCCATAGAAACAGTTGATATTTGGATCAACTGCCCTACAGATCACAAGGTCAAAAAGGGGAAAATTATTTTGTTTTTCTATTTATCTATCTAAAGAGCTGTTACATTTTTGTGACCACTCTGCTCTACCCGCCAGTATTATTACCCGACAAATGCGCATCATACGCAACAGCGCCGAGACAAATCGAAATGAGTATAAACATTGTTTTGCCCATCAGTGAGATCGATCATTAGAAAAGAAACATTTGCTCCACTCCGTCAAGCCGAAGTACCAGTGCACAGGCCCGTAGTAGGTGGGGGACCTAGTGACCCACGTGTACTCTTTGATGTTGTCAGGACGGAGTGCGGCCATGTGGAAGGTTGTTTCTGAAAAGCGGAAAACATTTTAAATGCTGTTTTGTGATAGCCGCCGGTCCTGGGAAAACTGTAGCAACGGCCACGTGAGCCTTGTGACAGTGGTAGTTACCTTTGTGACAATAACAGCACCTGAGGAATAGGTAAGCACGAGAAGAAACGAGGCCCTAGATTACTATATATATTTGTTGTTACGTCCCCCTAGTGGTGCTCACTCTAAATAAACATTGTCTTTGTCTCTTTACTCCCTTCGTTGTGGTGCTGGTTATAGATTTACAATGATCTGATACTTTTGTAAATAAAATACAAATAATTTTAAACAGTTTTCCCCTTCGAATTCTATTGTGAGAAGATCTTACTTGATATTGAAAATATATTCACATTTCTTTCATCTTTGCTGTAAATGTGCCAGTCAATCAAAGGTATTGTGCCAAATTGTACTTTGCATTAAAAAATATTTCCAAAACAGTTTCGTCATTTGTAGCTATTTAATATTAATGAAGAAAATCTAGTTTAAAGTAGACAAACTTTATTTTTATTCAGACATTGTGTGTGTTTGTCTAGTCTAGATAAAGGGAGCTTACCTCTAAATAAACCCTACGACCCTGTTACGTGACCGACATTCTCTGTGAGGAGATCGCCTCTCCAGCTTACTGGACTATTATGACGTGCTACCATGTGGATCGGTGTGGCTGCTTAGTTTGGATTATGTTGATTTCTCATCCCGGGGATATCGTTTCATGGTTTCCACAACACTGATGTTTTCCATTGGTGATGCGGTGACCCGACAAAAATAGCGCGGACAATATAGCGCGAAATTTCCCCACAAAATAGCGCAAGACAAAATAGCGCATACTTTTACATAATGTAGGGGGCGCGGTGGCTGAGTGGTTAAGCGCTCGGCTTCCGAACCTGGGGGTCCTGGGCTCGAATCTCGGTGAAGACTGGGATTTTGAATTTCGGGATTTTTAGTTCGCCCCAGAGACCACCCAACTCTAATGGGTACCTGACTTGAGTTTGGGAAAGTAAAGGTGGTTAGTCGTTGTGTCGTCACCGTTGACCATAGAAACAGATCGCAAGGTCTGAAAGGGAAACTTTACTTTACTTTTTTATATAATGTGTGGAAAAGTGAAGATTCTGGGCAGCATTTTTATTCTTCAATATTAATTGATCTAAAAGTATTTGCAGAGGAAGAGAGTACTTTAACATTTTACCTCATTCTCCTCTTTTTACCAATGTTTAAAAATACATAACTTGTTAAAAAATATGTTTTTGAAATGTGGTAACCCCGTTCGAGGGTTAGGTATAGGATGATGTGTGTGTTACACGTGTGTGCTATAGTATAATCAGAAATCTTGATTATCAGCGGCATCTCTTTGATCAAACCAGAGAGTCTCTTGCCGCAACATTTGCAAACTTAGGTGTGTCAGGACAAGTTAAGATGGCGCTAAATATTTGTTTCATCTTAGGCAGTGACTGACCAATTCAATCAATAACTTTGCTATTTCCTGTCCGTCTATATCTAACACCATCACATAGATATCAAAGTTCAGGAGTGTCCATTTGGATTGTAGGCCTCCATCCAGTTGCCTTCTCTCCCTGGCACACCCTTCATGAGACAAGAATATAAACCCCCGCCCCTTCCCCTCATTATGGCACATTCTTTTCCATGACAAAAAATCAGCAGTTGTTTTTTTTTTAAACGTTGTCTAAAACTGACAAGTCTGGAATTATCTTTGCGTGTTTTTGAAGAGCACTTTTGGAACGTAAATAAATGATTTTGAAATTATTCCATTTTGCTTATTTATATTTCAAGATATCCAAAGTGTTTATTTAACACTATTGAAAAGAAATAACATTAAATTAAAAAGATATAGGCTTTATTCATATTTTACAATATATAAAGTATTTCTTACAAAATCATTCAAAAGTATTTTTTCGGCGCTATTTTGTTCGCGCTAGTTTTTCGGCGCTATGTTGTCGGCGATATTTTGTCCGCGTTTTGTTAGGGTTGCTGCTGAGAGTGCCATATTGTAGCCAGTAGGTATTGCTAGACAAGAGAAGCAGCGTTTCTCACTCAGTTAATTATGAATAATAGTTACTTGGAGGGGAGAGAGAGAGAGAGAGAGAGAGAGAGAAAAACAGAGAAAGGCAATGATAAAAGAATCAGAAGTCTGATAGAAAATAGCTACTGTTGACTGCGTTCATGAAGTGAACAGTTTTTTCATGCATTGCATCTGTTAAAATAGAAATAGCTTCATTTATTTGCATTTAATGTCATTATCACAATCTAGTAAGTAAAAGTAAAGTTCCCCTCTCTGACCATGCGTCTAATTGGGCAGGTAAGGTAAAGGTCATCTGTTTTTGTGACCCACTGTTAACGATGGTGCTATGTGGCCAGCACAACGACTATCAACCTTCTTTACTTTCCCAACTAATGTCAGGTACACATTAGAGCTGGGTGAACTTAGAGGCACCCTAAAGATACCGAAATTAAAAATCCCAGTCTTCACCAAGATTCCAACCCGGGACCTTCGGTTCCGAAACCAATCGCTTTGCCACTCAGCCGACGCGCCTCCTTCTAATTAACAAAACAGTAACAAAAAAAAAAATACTTTTTCAAAAATAAAATACTTCCTTTATGCAATTTATATTGTTCTTCTCTGAAAATTATTGAACTTTATATCACAAAACAATGGGGGAACATTTTAATTTATCTGGCCCCTTTTCCCCCTTCTCCCGAGAAAGACTCCTGGTTCAGTGAATGTAATGGATCTACTACACTTTATAATATTCCAATGATAAGCATTTGGATCTTGACTTAGAAAACGATGCGCACATTTTTTCTGAGCATTTATTTACTAAACTCTTGAATTAATAATGCCTACATTTGGAAATTCCCGAACGAGAGAGTCATTTCAAGAGCGCTATAGTCCTTTCTAAACTAATGTTGGCTCCGGATTTAAGTCTAATTATCTAGCCGAATTTAAGTTTCTTTCATATTTTACTTGAAAAATGATAAAGGTCAGACTAGAGTTATCCGTATGGCCGACGAGCTGTTTATTCTTTCTTCAGCGATAGCCATTGGTGGTCTGGATTTTATTTTTACATTTACTGTAAATAGTATATGACAATTTTTAGTACTGAATTGAAAATGGTGTACCTGTATATGCATAACCTTTCTACAAATCTAAATTTTAAAAACAAAAAGGTTTGCTTTCAAATGATAAAAACTAGTTGATACATGTAAACTTGCTTGTGATAAAATATTAATTCGGATTTTCAACAGATTTTCTAGTTCATTTATTTTTTAAAATCTAAATTTGACTAATAAACAAACACACTGACCACATTAAATAAAAGCAGTTTTTCCACTAAAACACTTTTGTTTTCTGTTCAAAGTAAAATATAATTTTAAAATTACATCTTTTTCACAAACTTCGATAGTAAATAGTTTGTTTTCTCCGATTCTGTAAGACTGATATTTCTTTACAAAAGTACATTACGTGACTAAAGTATGGATTGGATTAAATGTTTATCTTATATCAAAGTACATCAGACAAATGGATTGTTATATCACGTGTTGGTAGAATGTGTTGAACCAGCAGCTCGAGACAGACTACGAATTAATGAACATGTAGATTTTAGCCAGATAATAAACACTTGGTTAAATGATTAGGAAATGTGCCTATTCAAAGGCTGTTGGGGTAACATCTATCTATCTATCTATCTATCTATCTATCTATCTATCTATCTATCTATCTATCTATCAATCATCTCTCTAAATCCATCTGATTTCTTTATCAAGCTGCTTTGTTGTTTGTTGTTGGCCTAACCTAGTGGTGCCCAATATTTGTTCGTTTGTTTGTCTGATTAAGCCACATTACCCACCTAGTGTCATTGAGTTTAATGAAATTGATCTTTACCTGCCAAATTAAGTATTATGTTTCAGAAGATTTTATGGTAGGATAGCACCGCCTCACGGACCGGATTGTACCGTCTCAGAGACCGGATAGTACCGCCTCATGGACCGGATCGCTACATCTAAAATATTTCTAAAAGCTACCTTTTTTTCAGAGCAATTTAAAAAATGAAATTGTCAATTATTGCGGTTAATCTTAATAACTTTTATACAAGTCCTCCAGCCCAGAACAAAACGACCTATGGTGTCGGTTAAACATGTCGGAATTATTCACAACAGTCCCAAGAAGCATGTTTTGAAAGGTTTCAACCAGACCACAATCCCCGATGCAAAACTAAATCATTATAACAAGAGTCGCATATCTTGTGAAGTGTTTCCAATTCCATCAGCTAACCGGGAGGTCTCAGGCAAGGTTCGAAATCTGTATAAGAGCTATGGGGTTCATCTCATAATCCGCACTAGTATTCAACCTTTAGCCTGGACCAGATTCTGCGATAACATCAAAACACTTTAAAATGTAGAGTTTTGTAACAGTGTTTGTCTTGGTCAGTGATTAGCAAACTACGGCCCGTGGGTCAGATAAGGCCGGGAGGCGTACTATTTTGCCCTCCAAATTCTTCCCATGAGGGCACAATGAATTGGAAGTGGCTCAGTTCATTGAACTTGACGACTCTTTCTGTGATGCGTGTTACAAATTTCAGTTGCCGTTTGGCTCTGGACATTTCAGTGGTCTCTTGGTTTCGAACATTTAAGAGTCCTTTTGCTTCGGACATATTAGTGACCTTTTTGGCTTCAGACATTTTAATGGCCATTCGGCTTGGGACATTTCAGTATCCTCTAGATTCAGATATTTGATGACTAGTGAGGTATGTTAAATGTTCTCTAGCGACAACATATTTAGTCTCTTTGAAGTTGTGTTAAGTAACAAGCCTTTAAATCATTTGCTTATTACCTTTTACTTACTTCGTCTACATCGTCTGCCAATCAGCTATCCAAAGTTATCCTGACATTTTCTGTTTAGTTCTTCCCTCGATGGCATTCGTTCTTCTGGATGACCTTGTCTCCCAAGTTCTAAAATAAATGAGGTCCTAACTGAGTGTTTATGGTTCGTGTCATTTGAAAGTCGAGAGTTACATAAAAAAATAAACAAACGGTAAAGCAGACTTGATAGAAACCTAAATAAAAACAAGGTCATGAGATCCAATCATTATTTTTAGGTCAGATGACAAGCATCATGTTGCAGTATTTGTTAAAGAAATGTTTCAATTATTTTTGTAGGCTTCGTAACTTAGAAACCAGTCCTCTAATCTGTCACAGGTAAGTCGAAGAGACACAAATAGTGAAGAACGATTTCCCGAAGAAAAGGAAAGATAATAAGACGACAATAAAAGATTGTTACACAATCTCGTAGGCGGCCTTTGCAATCAGCCGTACCCACACATTTTCTTATTCACACATACCTACAGTCAGAAACACAAATACCAAAAGGATGCTGCAAATTGTGAAATTTCTGTCTGTCTCTCTCTCTCTCTATGTATATAAATATATGACCTTTACATCATCTGTCCTATAGATCGCAAGGACTAAAAGGGAAACTTTTTAAAATTGTACAAATGGAATGTTGATTTTAACATGATGCAACTCACAAAAAAATACACGTTTTTCCTAAGTCAAGTCTCTTGCTAGTCTCTCCTCTTCATCACACATCAATATAAATAAACCAGAATTACGACATGCCACCTCGTGGTCTCATCAGAAATCCTCAGCCTACACTACCAAAAGCATCAGCTCTACTTTCCTCATGTTTACATCACACAGACACAAACTTCAATACAACGTGTATACCTTGATAATGCCTACATGACAACATCTAAATAGGACTTAAAAATTGAATGAAATTTAATTTCTAACAATTTCCGGGTAAAAGAAATCAAACAAACAAAGGTTACAAAGAGAGTTTGTGTTATCACAAAAACTCAGAAGCAGCCCCCATCGAAGTCACCAATGGACCAGGAATATTTAAGTCATACTCTTGTTTTGATTGTTTAAATTGTTTAAATCAATAAAATTGTAAAAAAAAAATCATTTGGCGTTTGTTTTTTTTTCACATAAAAGCAAAATTGAAACTTCCTAGACAGTGTCGGTGGCACCTGGTGCGGTAACTCATCCCCACCCCGTCAACTTTCTTAAATAAAGCTGCCAAACATGTACAGTATCAATGCGACAGTAAAAAGGTCCCAACTTCAATGGGCGCGACATTTAGTCCGCATGCCAGACTAGGTTCAGATCATAGACTATATATAAATGGACTGCCAACACTAAGGTAACTAAGCATAAGTCCCGTTCACAGAGGCGTCCTTGGTTGCATGACAAATTGACTTCCGGTAGATTTTTTTTACTAAATAAAGAAACCATTCCCGAAGATTTTTACCGCCATTTTTACAGCAAATCATGAATGGAAACTTAATTGTCATAGAAGATGTTACAGAGTTAAATGTGCACTAACCATTTTGTGACTTAGATCTATAACTGTAAAGCTTTATAACTGATTTTCTTAGCCAATATAGACTAATTAGCTAATCGTGTATTTCGTGTATTTTCTTGTTTACGACATTGATTGAATTGTAATGCCAGTTGGGATTATTTTCTTAGTAAATCACATTTGACAATTTACACATATCTCGTACGGTGAATGATCATATGGCAAAATGTCTTTTTTTGTGAGCTAAAAGGTGGTCGACGTAACAAAGATGACCCATGGAGATTCTTTAAAGACCAGCTTAGGCGCCAACTTGCCTTAGCTGACATAGAAGACAGCATCTTGGTTACATGCGGCTTTTGAATGATAAAATAGAAAAAGGATCAATCACACATTTCAGTATATTCTGTGACGTTTTATGGCAGGACAGGCCAATGTCTTGTTGGCTCATATTTCTCACGGCTATGGCCAAATTTCGATTCACGGTACCTTCATATTCTGTTTGACTGCCCAGACTGGCTGATCTCCGTCTCAACAGGTCAGGGAAACCAAAAATTGTCGACCTATATGGTGAGATGTATGCACTACGCAATACAGCAGGGTTTCTGTCCAGGGCTTTTGCAATAAAGGATTTGAGCCTCTCAAGCCCTCATTCAAATGGAGTTTGATGATGTTGACTTTTTATGCCCTTTTTTCTGTCTTGGCGAGATTTATTGTAAGACTGAATTATTGATTCGCAGCTGTCGAATTATTGACGAGCCTTAGTAATCATTATTGCGAATGGTAGTGAGAGCCGCATCTTCGTCAAATATCAGTTTCCTAATCAGGATATGTCGTCCTGTTTTGGTCAAGCCAGTTTAAGAAGCCTTCCATCCAATCTACCAACCTTGTTTTACCCTGCTCTTAATAGATAATACCTAAAAGTCTAAGAGGAAGAACTGTAAAACTTTTCATGTGAAGCTGACAGTAGTTTCAATAGCTTATTTGGACAAACAATTTTCACTAGTAAAAACCACTTATGCTTAGTGTGAGCATATTGCTAAATGAAGTTCATATTTCTATTACTTTCTACTCAAGTTACCCAAGAGAAATTTTATCTAAAACAAAAAATTTTTATAATGCATGTTTTTTTGTTTTTTTTTTACTGAAGGAGCATACTAGTTCCAAAAACCTGATTTGATTGTCACTCCATTTTTTTTATGAAGCCTCTTACAGTTACAATGAAGCGATGAAATTTCGGATAATATTCTGTTTGTTTTGTGAAAGGATAATATATCAGAAATGGTAATCTTCAGTATTTAATGTTTCATTTAAAAAAAATAATTATATTAATACATATTTGATGTACAAACAAATGAAAACCATACAAACATTTTTTTTTAAAGTATAGATGATTAAGCTTGTAAGTGTCTGAACAATACTACATTGACATTAACTTATTATTTTAGACTTTTTACAGGAATGTATCTTAAGCTTGACTGAAAGAGAAAGTTGCTATAATTTAAATAATAACATTTAATAGTCTGAACATATAACAAAATTGAATAATGCATTTATTGACAAGTGTATATTGAAGTAATGATGTGCTTTCTATTTTATTAAGCCAATAAGCTTTAAGTCTCATGTTAGTTAAAGCATACAGTATTGTTTTTTACATCTTTTTAGTGTGCTAGTTAACTTGATTCAAGTTACATTTACAGTAAAAAAAAAACAACAACAAAATGTTTAATAATTGAGTATACAATTTTT
The DNA here is from genome assembly GCA_030265305.1 of Biomphalaria pfeifferi. Classification (NCBI taxonomy): domain Eukaryota; kingdom Metazoa; phylum Mollusca; class Gastropoda; family Planorbidae; genus Biomphalaria; species Biomphalaria pfeifferi. The sequence continues at coordinate 398,610 of JASAOG010000289.1, read as the reverse complement.
CAAAGTTGGACAACTATTTATGAAATGTATATTATACAATGAACAAAAATGTTTAAGATTATTTTCAAATAACTATGCTAAAATATTAATATTAGTAAGAACAATATTATCTTCAAGTTCTTAATATTATAAACACAATATTTCCTGAAGATATTTTTTAAATTATAGAAATAATGCTCAAGTCTTCAGAAATTGTAGTTTTCAAAATAATCAAATCAAGGACAACATAATATTCATGAACTTCCAGCTATCAGCAAGGTACTGGTAAGTATTATGGAGCACATTCTCCTTCAACTCAAGAGGATCACAGGCATTGGACAAATTCTAGGACTGTTGATGGAATAGAAACAAATGCATTAAATTCATAACAAGTCACCAATTCAATCTTAGTTTTTATATAGTACCAAACTTTCATATTGTTACGGATCTCTCTATGCAGACTCTCTGCAAACTTCACCATACACCACCAACGTAAAGAACTTGACAACTCAGGGCTCCAGAGTAACGTAACACTTTAATAGTTGAATAAATAACAGCCAATACTGTACAATTGGCAACTCATACACTGTACAAATATCTCTCCGATAACACCGTACCACCGTATCAACTGGCACTGGCCTCTTCGTCTCGTTCCGGGCTTGCACTGGGTTCAACAGTTCAGGACTGACTTCACACACTAGGCTCGTTGTGTCGGACTCGATCGCAGACCAAGATCAAGACGCCAGTCGTCTCAACTGTACTTGACAGTACTCCGCACTGAACCGTCATAATGCTCCGTACAGAACCACACCGCTGAACTGTGCTGTAGTCGACCGGACTGTAGTGAACCGGGCTCTGAACCCCTGCCCTGAACCTTCTCTCGTGAACCGTGCTGTATTGAGCCCCTTTTCTCAACCGTCTTGACTGCGAAGACTCCGCTCTTATATAGGGTCCCTACTGGCCTTCTCGAACCGGACAGAACGCCGCTCGACGTTTCTAGGTGGTCAGATGACTACATCCCTCGTGACGCTCCTGAGCTCTTTTCACGACGGCGATCCTTCCCGAACCGTCCTGTTGACACTCGACTCGGCTGACCGTCGTAACTCGTCATGTTGACCGTTCGTCTAGCGCTGGCCTGGGGCGATTTGCGTCGGCTGACTACACTCACACCACTACCCCCATCTGTGCCACCACCAGGTTTATAACAATATGTTCAAGTCCTTTACAGATAAAATCAATTCTGAAATATGAGCCAACAAGACAGTGGCCTGTCCTGCACTGTGTTAAAATAGGTTACCATAAAACGTCACAGAATATACTGAAATGTGTGATTGATCCTTTTTCTATTTTATCATTCAAAAGCCGCATGTAACCAAGATGCTGTCTTCTATGTCAGCTAAGGCAAGTTGGCGCCTAAGCTGGTCTTTAAAGAATCTCCATGGGTAATCTTTGTTACGTCGACCACCTTTTAGCTCACAAAAAAAAGACTTATTTTGCCATATGTTCATTCACCGTACGAGATATGTGTAAATTGTCAAATGCGATTTACTAAGAAAATAATCCCAACTGGCATTACAATTCAATCAATGTCGTAAACAAGAAAATACACGAAATACAGGATTAGCTAATTAGTCTATATTGGCTAAGAAAATCAGTTATAAAGCTTTACAGTTATAGATCTAAATCACAAAATGGTTTGTGCACATTTAACTCTGTAACATCTTCTATGACAATTAAGTTTCCATTCATGATTTGCTGTAAAAGTGGCGGTAAAAATCTTCGGGAATGTTTTCTGTAGTTAGTAAAAAAATCTACCGGAAGTCAATTTGTCATGCAACCAAGGACGCCTCGGTGAACGGGACTTATTTATTGAAAATATAGGCTTAGTGCACAGAGATGGCAGTCCATGTAATATATACTCTATGGTTCAGATCTAAAATCTAGATTACGTCTAGACCTAGAATTCAGACTAGGTCCAGATCTAGAATCTAGGCGAGGTCTAGATCATGAGTCAAAACTAGGTCTAGATCTAGAACTAAATGTAGAATCTAGATTAGATCTAGAATCTAGAATAGACCTAAATCTAGATATAGGATTTAGAATAGAATTCGTATGACTTTACACGTTTAATCTTAAAATTACTAGACCTAGAGTTAGGTTAATATTATGATCTAGTAGGCCTACTACGGGATAATAATGCACTAAGCAGTTCATATCACATTCATTTCTTAATGTGATACCACTGTTAAACATAATAAATAAATCTGCACCCCTAAACTGTAAGAGGATATACTATTTCCTTAATAATTTATACATGTAAATTTAGTTCAAATTGTTTAATAAGTTTAAATTTAAATCTAGATCTACATCTGGCCTCTATTGTGTCTAATTTAGATTGTTGTCAAGTGTAGGCATACAATGAGGATATGTCAAAACTACGCGCTATAAAAGAAGTTCGTTTTTTTTAAACTTTCAACTAAAACGAAGTTTGTATTAAAATTATTTTGTAAAAGCAATATTTCAATCAGTATTCTATTCCATGAGTTAGTTAATAAATGGAAAAAAAGATTTTATAATGATCCGTTGAAACTTTTTCCATTGTTACTTTACATGCAAACTTTTTTGTACCAATGCGCGAATCTATGAATGAATCTTGATTTATCAATGAAGAAGTCTGTGAACTTTTCAAAAAACTTACCTCGCCTGAAGTTTTTCATTTAATAGTGGTGTATTTTAAAAAAACAACTGTTTGCATATGTAATTTAAAAAATTAGATGGTTCACTTCCGTTGCATCAGAACTTTGAATGATATAAAATATCATGATGTCCGATTTTCATTTTCTCTTCTGGTTTCTGAGATCTAAACGGGACTGACGGACAAACCTTCCACACAAAACTAATAGCGTCTTTTCCCCTTTCGGAGGCCGCTAAAAACAACAAACAAACAAGCAATGAAACAAACTTTTGTTCGTTAAAACCTAACAAGAAAAGACTCTAAGAAAGAACATATTAGTGCACTAATGGAGGTATTAACTTTGCTCCGACAAGATATCTCAAGTCACTGTGGAAATTCTGAAAACAGGTTTATGGTGAAATACAATGACAGTCTGTACATGAGAAACATAAAGTACTGATCTCCCTTTCTATACATGGATAAGTTCATAGTGATCACTTTTTTTCCCCTCTCTTTTATTGTAAGCGGGTCTCTAAGGAGTTATTTGACTCTAGAAAGTGTACAGCTTATACAAAAGTCGATTTAGAGAACATTGAGATGCATGTTTCTGTTGTGCTTTATCTATTTACACTGAACGAACTACTAACTGGCTCAACTTTTTACTGGCTACAAACAAACAATATTTAGTTAAGCTCTGTCCTCTAATGGAACGTAGTGACGCTCCAATTGTGTACAAGCCCCAGCTAGCCCCTCCCCCACCCTCGCAGCATCCGTTCACAAACGACTTCGATAGAGCCGACACAGACAGCCGTTAGGCATGTATTAGACAAACGATGGCTCTATCTAATTGTATATCTCTCACAAAGACAAGTGGACAACATAAACACATTACATATAGATGCTTCAGTGGGTACGGGATTAGCTGGGGCTTGTGACCTTTGACCACTGGGGTGGTAATTTGCATCCGGGCGAAATGACTCTGGATCAAAAGAATGTTTTTTTTGGACATTCCGATGGTCTATAGGTTAGTTTCGCTTGGTGCATTATCGCTAGGCGGTGGTGTCGAATCCGGAGTCGATCCTCGGTCGGCGCATGCCCTTATTTTCGTAGCATTTTAATTCACTACTTTCTCTCTTAAAAACTTGGTCCCTGGTGCTGTTGTGTATTCATTTATGTTCAATATATGTACGTATCATTTGTTTCAGCACCTAGCTTCAACTCTATGTTAACAATTACAGGGGTATCTCTATTCTCAGTATAGTGGGCAAAATCTCTGCAAGAGTGGCACTATCAAGGCTGCAAGTGATAGCTTCTAGAGTCTACCCAGAGTCTCAGTGTGGATTCAGGAGTGGTAGATCCACTATAGACATGATATCTTCTCTACGACTACTGCAGGAGAAATTCAGAGAGAGAGACAGACTTGATAGACTTCATCTGACTAAAGCTTTTAACATGGTCAGCAGAAGTGGCCTTTTCAAACTCCTAAGGAAAATAGGTTGCCCTCCCAAACTACTGAAGTTCATTGAGTGCTTCCACGAGGAAACTAAATGTAATGTCAAATTCAATGGAGCCCAATCAGCACCTTTTGAGATTTGCAGTGGTGTCAAGCAGGGATGTGTGCTCGCACCTACCCTGTATGGCATATTCTTCTCCTGTCTACTGCATTATGCGTACAACGACATTAACGAAGCTGTGTTTCTCCATTCAAGATCCTCTGGAAAACTATTTAATGTATCAAGGCTGCGGGCAAAAACAAAGGTCAGGAAGCTACTCATCAGGGAACTCCTGTATGCTGATGATGCAGCAATTGTGGCTGATTCTTGTCCAAAACACAAACACTGCACCTCAAGTAAGCATTAATGGCCGTCCACTAGAAATTGTTGATCACTTTTGTTACCTTGGCTCCATCATATCCAACAACACTCTATTGGATAAAGACCTAAACAACAGGATAGCCAAGGCAATGGCCACCATGTCACGGTTGCAGAAAAGAGTCTGGGACAACATATTGCAGACTAACAGTACTAAAGCCCTAGTCTACCGGACCTGTGTGTTGAGCACCTTGCTGTACGGAAGTGAAACATGGTCAACCTACTCATGGCAGGAAAAGAAGCTGAATGTTTTCCACCTCCGATGCCTAAAGCGGATCTTTAAAATAAGGTGGCAAGATAAGATAACCAATGAGGAAGTGCTACGAAGAGCAAAGTGTCAGGACATCCGCTCTGTTATCAGCAGCAGACGCCTTGGCTGGCTTGGCCACGTTCGTAGTATGCCAGTAGGTCGACTTCCACAGGATATCCTGTATGGCGATCTAATAGAAGGCAAGAGAGCCGCTGATCGTCCACTTTTACGTTATACGGATGTATGCAAAAGCGACATGAAGCTATTCAAAATCGACACTGGCAACTGGGAAGAGGTGGCACTGGACAGTTCCACATGGAGAGAGAGCATTAAGTAAGGGTCACGGATTGCAGATGTCATACACAACAGAAGCAGAAAGAAGGATGAAAATGCAACGGCGCCTGGTGATTATATATGCCCAATGATCGCAGCTGTGTATCAAGGATTGGCCTCTTTAGTCACATTAGAATTTGCAAATGGAAAAGATCGTCTCACGAGACGTAAAATGCCACAGAGATCTCTGTCTATCTGTCTGTCTGTCTGTCTGTCTGTCGTCTGTCTGTCTGTCTGTCTGTTTGTCTGTCTGTCTGTTTGTCTGTTTGTCTGTTTGTCTGTTTGTCTATCTCTATCTCTATCTATCTATCTATCTATCTATCTTTCTTTCTATCTATATATCTATCTATCTATCTATCTATCTAATCCATCTAATCCATCTAATCCATCTATATCTATCTATATCTATCTATATCTATCTATATCTATCTATATCTATCTATATCTATCTATATATTTATATATATATATATCTATATATATATCTATATCAATCTATCTATCTATATATATATCTATAGCTATCTATCTATACATATATATATATATATATATATATATATATATTTATATATATATATATATATATATATATATATATATATATATATATATATATATATATATATATATATATTATAATCTCTTTTTACTCACATGCCTCCTGTGTCTGCGTCCACCTCTAAATGAACAAAGGTCCAACCTAGCTATCATACTGCGTTTCTCACCATCTTCGGACTCGAAGCCAAGCCTTATTATTATTATTATATTATTTGGTAACTAAACATAAATAAACGCTCTTCGATCCTTACAAGATATTTCTGTGTATTTGTGTTACGTTAAAGCCTCTGACTCCTAGGCCGAGAGCACCAAGTGCACATTTGTAGATTCCCACACATTCAAAACCTTGACCTCTCACCCCAATCCCAACCAGACTGATCTCCCTATGTCATTTCCACTTCTACCTTTCTTTTTCTTCGCTGGTCATAGGGTACATCGAAGA
>JASAOG010000289.1:327500-387500 GCA_030265305.1 Biomphalaria pfeifferi | reverse complement strand
TTTATTTTGCTGGTGACCTCCAGCTGTCTCTTGCTAAGGCCGCGTGCAACCAGATGCTTTCTTCTATGTCAGCTAAGTTGGCGCCTAAGCTGGTCTTTTAAGCGTTTCGTCGTTACGTCGACCACTTTTTTAGCTCACCAAAAAAAAAGACTGCCTTTGGCATGCCTTCGTCTGAGATTCGTCTCCCATACAGGATACTGCTCTGTCCAGCGTAACTGTCGGACTTAAAGAATTCCCCCTATACAAAGGCCCCGGATACACATTTGAGACCAAAAAGAAAATCTGCTGCCGAGGACAGACGCAGACGCTAAAAGAAAATATCAATCGAGCACCGCGGACAATGGTTATGCTTGCCCTGGTTGAGGCAAAATATGTAGGTTACAGCTGCGTAGCCACGGGAAATACTGCAATCCTCATTTATTTTCGGACTCGAAGACAAACCTTATTATTATTATTATTATTTTGCTGGTGAATTATTACCATGTGTTCATGTTAAGGTGTCTACTGTCCCGTACTAAAACAAAGGAAATGGTAATAACACAGCTTCACTACGCCTTACTTGCTCACACTAAACATGATATCCATCTAGCGGTCAATGAGTTTGCGTACGCTGCAGCCTCTTTTGATTTAACTATAAACTTCGGTAAAAAGCTTGGAGTTAGGGCCTGGTGACGGAAGGCCCAGGAGAGATCTGAATGGAGGGATCTGTAAAAGCAGGCCATATCGCTCCACGGGCTGTAGCACCACTGGGATGGATGGATGGCAAAAGCCGGTATAAACTTCTTATAGTCCGACACTCAGGCTGGGCAGGGCACGTATTGGGGACGAACATATTGTTCGGCGTAACAGAGGAGGTGCCCCACGGAAACGTTTCTTTATAAAACTAATGCAATGATTTAAGTCTATTTAAAAAAATGCGCCATTTTACTTTTGTCTCAAAGTGCCTGTTTTACCCTATAACAGAGATTTGTGTCACTTGATGTTTCGTACTAAAGCCATAATGAATATACTTATTCCATAATTAAATGTCTGAACGTAACCATCTAAGAAGTTACACTGCAAAGACATACTTCCAAGCCAATAATAGTAGTCCTACAATAGTTTTACTGAAAAAAATGGATTGCAAAACAATAATACGGACGTGCGGTGTGGTTTGTTAGACTGTAGGAGGACTTAAGAGACTTTATATTTAATCGCCATGTACAATTACAATTAGAACTAACAGAACACTAAAGCAACTCTTTAGATTGGTAGTCTTTATCTGATCGTTCATTTTCGTAATTACAAAAATATTCCCAAAATGACTTCGGGCATATAACCTTTCTTAGGAAATTATTTAACAGGGCGAGGCTCGGCCACCTGATATCAGTTAATAAACTAATTGCTTATTATTTTTTTTTATTGTTTCTGGTGCTGTCAGGTAAAATGAATTATTGTGTAAAATTTCAGCTTGATCCAAGATTGGATGTCCCAGAAATAACGTTTACAATCTATTTTACCAGACAGACAGAGTGAGTTGATATAAGCTTTGTAAAACGATAAACGTCAAACACATAGAACTGAACTTCTGCTGCTACATCATAGTGTAGTGTGGGCAATGGTTTGTATGCTACCTTATTTAACACCATGTAGGTACTAAACTATGATTTTATTGTCAGACTTAAGACAGTGTCGAATCCCTTTCATCTGAGACTGTGTGTGCATGTGAATATGTAGGTCACAGTTGGCTCTTTATAGCTTTATAGCTATAAGTATTTTCCTAAAAATTTGGTCTAGTATCTCTTGAAATATTTTGTAGTATTTTCTTTACTATTTTCCGAAATTTGCTCTGTAGTAGTTTTAAATGCATTTCATTTAAAATTGTCTGTAATATAATTTTTTAAAAAATATTAGCTGAAATAAACCTTACAATAAGCTCAGAGTTTTTTCCACTTTGTTACCTTCACCTTGGATAAATACTACTCTTTATTCGATTTCCACCTTGCCTTTCAAAATTGTTTCTTGAAAGCGCCGTTTATAGAATGGCTTGAATCATTCATTTCCTTGCCATATCACTGGAAGTGCTGCTATTGACCTCAGACTGACTTAATGGCAAGTTTAAACGTCGCTACCAATGTGGACTGCTCAATTAGGTAGCAGGAGGAAACATTGCCAGTCGATAGTATTGACTTGAGCCAACAAAATAATAAGTGCTAGCCAATATTGTCTGGTGGGGAGATAGAGATGTATGTCTATTGTACATAACTAGGAGAACTAAGTCCTTTCTCTATGTACAGCTATTGTATGGAATTTAGAGTTGGAGGTACACAGAAAGTTTTAACATCACAAAATTAATTAAATAAACTAATGATTTGTTAACTAGTAAAAGTAAAAAAGTTCCCCTTTCAGACCTTGTGGTCTATAGGGCAGATGATGTAAAGGTCATCTGTTTCTGTGGCCTAGGGTTGACCAGGGTGTCATGTGGCCAGCACAACAATCAACCGCCTTTACTTTTTCCCAGGTACCAATTAGATCTGGGTGGACTCAGAGGATTCGAACCCGGGACCTCCGGTTCAGAAGCAAGCACCTTGCCGCTCAGCCACCGCACCTCCTTGTTAACTAGTACTAGTTATTATTTCTTTAATATCAAAAATTGTATCGGGCCAAGTGGTAGAGCGCTTAACTTTCGAACAGAGGAGCATTAAGTTCGAATTCCAAGATTTTCTGGGATGCGTCTGAGTCCACTCCACTCCGATATGCAGGTGAGCTTCCATTGATGGCATGGTCAGAGAGAAGTACCTACCTAAAGTGTGTAAGATGAAGTACAATCATTGAGTGTATGTATGTCTAAAGTTCAGAAACAAAAGGAAATGGAAAAGAGAAAGATAAAAGACTTCAACATTTATAAACAAACAAAAAACCAATCGAGGACGCCTTTAATTGAGAAATCAGTTTCGCCGACTAAATAATAACAATTAGTTTGTGCTAAAAGTGAAAAAAAGTACTAAAATTTGATTCTATAGTGCTGAAAGAAAAAAAAATTGTAATATGGTTTATTAAAATACATCAGTTATCAATACCTTCGTATTTTGTACACCGGATACACAAAACAAACTTGCAATTCATGGTGCTGCTTTAGATGAAAATCAATAATGTTGGTATTAGATACTAGATACAACAAATACAATAAGATACAACTAGATACAATTAGATACAACTAGATACAATTAGATACAATTAGTTACAACTAGGTACAGTTAGATACAACTAGATACTAGATACAATTAGATACAACTAGATACAATTAGATACAATTAGTTACAACTAGATACAACTAGATACTTGATAAAACTAGATACAACTAGATACAATGTTTACAATGTTTTGAAGTCGAACCGGATTTGCGAGAAGAGATCGCCAGTAGCAAGAAGGAGCAGATGGCAGCCGTTCGTGAGGAGATCGGTTCTATGCGAGAACAGATGAACTCGGGGCTAGAAAACACCAATTACAAGATAGATGCCATGGACACCAAGATAGACACGATGGACTCGAGAATCAAAACCGAGTTATTGGCTATGAACCAACGCTTACATGCTGTAGAGGAGAGAATCACCACCATAAAAGAGCAGATAAACCAGCGGGTCTACGCTGTTGAGAAAACAATCGAAGAAATAAAGACGCAAGTTTACAGGGAATTGACCAAGATGCAGAAAGCAAATGCTATGTCATTTGTACCCGACGTTTCCATGAAGATGAAGCCCCCTGTGTTTGATGGATCAGTGTCCTGGTCCGTCTACAACCGACAATTCGACGCCGCGGCAATTGTAAACAAATGGAACAGCGATGAGGAGAAAGCAACAGCCCTTATATTATCCCTAAGAGGAAAGGCCTCCGAACTGCTGCAGTCCATTCCAAACCCACAAGACTACGCTGCTCTCATAAAGGCGATGGAGCTCCGTTACGAGGACGAGTATCTGTCAGAATTGTATAGAGTCAAATTAAAGACCCGAAGACAGCAACAAAATGAAACTCTACAGGAGTTGGAGGCAGACATTGCACGACTCGCTCATTTGGCTTACTCAACAGCCACGCAAGACATCTTGGAAATAATCATTACTGATACGTTTGCCAATGCACTTCGTGACCCTGAACTGAAGGAAGCTATCAGAGTCAGTGGTAAGCACAAAGCCAGAGAAGCCCTTGTGTACGCTCTGATATATCAAGCTGCTAAAGACGACCCCGAGAACATTTACCAGAACCAGAGGCTGGAGGTCAAAGATGAAGATCACAAGGAACTGAGAAAAATGAACGAGGCCCTAGAGAAATGTAGAACCTTCCAGATACCACAAGGTCAACGTGGAGTGAGAAAACGATGCTGGAACTGTGGTGGGTTAGGCCACCTACAAAGAAACTGTACAAAAAGGTCTTTTCGACAAGAAGTGAACCAACACAGATCGGAAAAAGTATACACACCCTACAGGAAGGCTGAAGTAACGGGGGTGGTCATCGATTGTCGTCGTCTTGAGGTGCGGGCCGCGGTCAGACGCGATGTTTACACGTTTAGGTCTGCTTCTCTTTGAAAACGTTCATGTCCACATTGTCTGGAGCGGAAGTAGATTTTGTCCCTACTTTTGTAAATAAAGTTCACAACACTACTTAAAGTTTCTGGTTTCATGACCTTATGTAAAAGAACATCTTTGAAAATTTACTTGCCTCTGTTCAGTGAAACTAAGCTTCTACGTGATATCATGTGGTGTAATCTTGTGTCATAAGAGCCCTGATTGATGGTGTCCCTGTGTCGGCGTTGTGATGTTAGCTGCACTCTGCATCTTGTGACATCTCACGTTCAGCTTCGCTAATAACATTATTCTGTGGGCAGTGCAACGGAGGCTAGTGAAAGAAAAATTAACGGTCGACATAATAGGCGTATTTTTTGTAAAGCTTATACCAACTCACTTTGTCTCTCTGTCTATTTGTCTAAAAGTTTGTACACGTTATTTCCCCCGACACCCAATCATCTGATCAAGCTGAAATTTTGCACAATTATTTCTTTTACCTGACAACACAAGAATCCAAAAATTTAATTAACTTATTAGCTAATTACCTATTGGTAATAAATTATTCTGTTAGTCATCTCAAACAAAGGAAAGAAATTGTCTTTGACTAAAGTGGTGGTATAAACTGAACTAGTCCCCTTTATAGATTGCTTTCTTAGCTTTAGTAAACACAAACAAAATAGAAACAAGATTACTATACAATCTTCTTACCATTTTCCAACTGGTCCAGGCAAGTGATAGGATCATAGCGTATTGAGAGCGCTAAAAGCATGAAATTGCGCTAAACAAAATTAATCGGTTAAAAAAAAATATAATCTAACAGATTTATTATTATTAGTCTAGATCTATTACAAATTTCAATACATGACTGATCCAAATTAATTGATACACTTAATATAAGCATTCTTGTTTTTTTTTTAAATAATTTTTTGTATTGTGCTTGTTTAAGTAATGTTCGAGAGGCGCATTCTAAATTTCCCTTCGAAATCATTGGCTGAAAGGACAACTATAAAGAAATAACAAGATTGTTTTCAATCTGTAGACAAACGAGAGTATGATTGGCAGTGCAATCTCCAAATCTACAATTTTTTTTTCACTGTGTAAAATGTAAAATGTAAAATCAAGTTTGAGTTGATCTATTTAATACAGATCTTGATTTTTAGTTTTATTTCAAGTTTGCCAAGTAGCGTGAATTGCATGGAAGACACCTATGAAGTAGCTTATTTGTTAAGCAAAGGGATATCACTGTTCTTATTGCCGTCAGTTGTCTTTCCCTACCAGTAACTACGATTAGTTAATAACAGGTTGTAAACGTCAGTTGTACTCTACTATTTATAAACAATTATATTCAGAGAGCTTTGTTTATATTCCTTATATTACATTACACTGGCGCGCTCGTGATATGCACGGGTTTTAATAGAACTGGTTGGTCAATACATTCAGAAAGTTTAAGAAAAGAAATCTGATGACCCGAAAGCCTATTGTCTGCCGGAGATTCTTTTATTTTTTAAAGCTTCTATCAACCCACTATGTCTGTCTGTCTGTCCGTCTGCATGTCTGTCGGTCTGTCTGTCTATCTGTCTGGTATAATTTGTGTATAAGTTATCCTCTCACTTTCCACTCTCGGATCAAGGTGAAATTTTGTGCAATTATTTGTTTCTGTCCCTAACAAAAATGAATCAATCAAAAAATAAACAAATTAATCAATCAATTAGTGTTAATTAATTATTTAGTTTGATTTTACTAAGGGAAATAAGTCTTACAGCATTAATAAATATGGCCATAAAAGTTCTTCCCCTTATATATAGGCATTTTTAAGAAAGTATTTGTATATTTTTTTAATTTAATTGCTTTTATATAGCACAACCTCCATGTTTATACTATGCTCAGTGGGTAAGGATTAAATCTCTTTTGTGGACCAGTGGGGCAAGGATTGACTTATCTGGGTGATGCTTTAAGGCGCTCAGTAAACACAACTTTGCTATATTTATGAATTATAAAGTAGACTCGTTGATAGGTACCTAAGCGGTTTAAGCCTATTCGCCAAACATCCCACATCTAGGTGAAGAATATTTTTTCATTACAAGTAGAAATTTAAAAAACACTCAATTTACACACGATAAAATTTATTTTCAATGATAAATACACAAAAGTAGACCTAACAAGAAGCTTGATACTTATTGACTGATCCCTTTTTTGTCTTCCCCTCTTGAATTAGCCAAATAATAAACAAGAAAGAGCCAGAATATTTTGAGAAAAGATCACTGCTTTTTAAAAAGTCTCTTGGCTATTTTTAGTTCTATAGGATAATTACTGTTGTTTCTTGAAATGTAAACGTGTTGCTTATTGTGCATACATTAAAATAAGTTAGACAATTACTATTACATGACAACTTTTTTAATACATATAAACAAAAAAATACGCTATACCGGAAAGATATATTTGGAGATTTTTAATGAATCAACCTGTTCTTTACATTCTAGTAACGTAAAGCTGGGTGACCTAAGCCAATGGCACTGATTAGTTTCTATATAAAGACTAATATTTATAGCCCAATGTAAGTATGTATGTATGTTACTTATAGAAATCAAAACCGCTCTATCAATCTTGATAACATTTAGCACGAATGCTCCTTAGATCACGGCGGAGAAAGTGTAGTGTATGTTAAATAGCTCTCCCGCAACAAGAAGGCCCTAAAAATAAAATACAATAAATACAAATACATACATTTATCTTTATGTAAGAACGAAACTTTCTAACCAAAGCGTTTAAACCTATTTTCACATTTTTTTTAAAACTATGAATATGTCGGCTAAAAGGGTAAACCCTATTTTCATAACCTACTTTCATTTTTGTGTAACTTTTAGAGTGTTATGGAAACATGTTTGATATAGATATAAATCCAATACACTAGATCAGTGGGTCATGTCCGGCTAGTATTGTTATAAAAGTGCAAGTATTTTTATTAATATTTTTGGATACTTTAATATATGAGCCTAGATGCATACAGACAAAAAAATATTGTTTAAAAAATGAATCTAAAATATAATAAAAAATGGCTAATCTTACAAGACCGTTCTGAATAAGTCTAAAATGTTAGAGTCCCCAGGAGACGCCGCAAGCACCAATCAACCGGCGCCCAGCTTATTGCTTAAATCGATTTCCATCCCTGATCGTTTCAAAATAAGGTGTGGATGCGTCTTATGAATGCAGTGTTGGACACCACCTATCATTTGCTATCGACTTTGTTTCCGGCTATCAATTGAGCTTATAACAACATTCTGGTCAGGTGGTTCTCAAACACCAGCAGCTTAAGTGCCTAGTCTACAGAGCTTGATTGACTCTCTCCGTGAACTAGAAGATAACCTCTATTTTAAATTGAAATGAACATGTTTACATCTTGTGCAGAGTTGAAATGAATCTAGTTCACTACAGCTGCAGCCATGGTTGAAACACAACAGTGTTTTCAAACTTTAGATTAATTTAAAGTATTTTGTCTGCAATAATCTGACAAAAATATTCTTAATTTGCCGACACGTAAATATTCGGATATATTTTTAAACTCATTGCAAGCAGCCTTTCGTTGTGGAGACCCGAGGAAGCAGCCCCTCTTTCCCCTAAACCTGTCTTAGATGAAAAACACTTCAGTGCAGAATACGATAGAGTACTCTTTAATACAGCATATAATGTAGAACTCTTCTCTACAGCATATAATGTAGAAATCTTTATTACAGCATATCATGTACAACTCATCCCTTGTTGTGTAAGGGACGTAACCCTCACACCTCTTGAAAAAGTATTTCGTCTCGTGTTTCCCCTATCATTCTAGAGTCTAGACACGACTCGGATAATTTTTTTTCATAACAAATGAAAAGAAAATTATTCTGATTTCATTAGTCTTTGTCTTAATCAGTAAAATCTTTAGTAGCAATCTCATTCTCATCTCTATCCAGTGTCTGTCCTCTGATTTCCTTTATTTCACGTCATCTTGTTTTTTTTATTTTTTGTTATTTTCTCTCTTCTTCTTATTTCTTTTTCCTTCGAGTCAATGACGTCATTTTAGGTGCGACTTTTACTGCACTGTTACAACCTTCTGATTGTGACAGATACGTAACATAAAGCAGCTGTTACATTAAGTTTATTTTTAGATTGTACTAGACGTATATTACCCGCGGCCCGCGGGTCTTAATTTGCGTATCAATGTCGATATAGTCACTGAGAGTGTTTCGTAAACAATTAAGCGAAATAATAATGTTCTAAGTAAAGCGAATGCGTGAATGTAAAAATAGTATGAATGGAGCTATCAAAATAGCTAATCGACCTGAATCCATTTTTTTCAAATAAAAACAATTGATTGTTGGCCTATATATATTTAATTAAAATGTGAAATGATTAGGCTCTACTCTGTATGTCCATGTGTTAAAGTATAAAGTAGATCTATCATCTTTGAACTAGATCTTGAGTTAGAGATCGATCTAGATCTAGACTAATCTAGAGTTAAATATTGGCTTAGATAGAGAGTTCATTCTGCGCGTGTATGGAGGCTCCGCTATGCGCATGCGTGACCATTTTAGTTAGATGTACGCGATTCATGAATGTGCTATTAAAATGTAGGCCTATATCAACAC
The DNA here is from genome assembly GCA_030265305.1 of Biomphalaria pfeifferi. Taxonomy (NCBI): domain Eukaryota; kingdom Metazoa; phylum Mollusca; class Gastropoda; family Planorbidae; genus Biomphalaria; species Biomphalaria pfeifferi. The sequence goes on along the minus strand of JASAOG010000289.1, from coordinate 378,337 downwards.
AACAAATTTGAGTGTGAGTTTGATTAAAATATGAAATGAATGGACTATAATTAGTATGTTCATGTGTTAAAGTATAAAACTATCTTTGCGAAGAGAAGTTCTATCATCTTAGAGTTGAAATAAAGTTTTATACTCAGAAATAGAGAGATGTGTAACATTTCGGGTACATTGTATAAAGAAAGAATGTTAGGCAGGAATTCAAAATTCGCAGATATAAGGAAAGAATTTATGTAAAACTGCTTTTGAAACACAAATTTGAAAGTTAATTTTATTAAATAATGAAATCAATATACAATATTTTGTATTTTCTTGTGTTATAGTAAAAGACTATATGTGCAAAATGTAGTTTTAAAAATTAGATCTAGATCCTTTCGATTTATGCATGGTAAACATGGCCTAGATCAATGAACTTATTATACTTTCATAGAGTTTTTTAACTTTTTGAGGGTCTTAAGTTTGTTTTAGGGCTACAATACATACACTACGGTCTAAGTAAGTACCCAAGGAACATTTATGCCAAGTTTTATCAAGATTGGTCAAACGGTTTTGATTTCTATTCGTAACATACATACATACATATGCCTTACTTTCTACTTTATAGTATAGATTTCTGCAGCACAAGGTAATGGTGGTATGTTGTTGACAAGTAATGACAAGTTTATTTTAAACGATGACAGTGTTTCTATAAGCTCTAAAAAATAATTTGGACGTTACTAAAAAGAAAGGGAAGGGGGGAGAGGTAGTATTTAAAAGGACAGATATGTTTAGTTGAAGGAAAGCTAGAATAACATTTCAGAATTTAAATTGAATTATACTGTATCTTTATATAGTCTGTATATGATGAAAGTGATTCCTAGTTCCAGAATTAAAGCTTTATAATTAAATTAAAGAAGATTTCAGTATATAATTTATACTTTAAAGTAGTATATCCGGCATCACGATATTATTTGAAAATCCTTTTTTTTTTCTACACGGCAAACCACAACTACCGTCCGAATCGCATTGTCTGATCTACACGATCTCATCGTAACCTAAAGACATTATTGTCATCTGGCTCAAATATATCGTCACAGTGATATCCAATGGCAAGTTAAAATAACCAGTGAGGAAGTTTTACGAAGAGCATTGTGCAGACGTCCGCTATTGTGCAGACGTCCGCTGGTTTGGCCACTTTCATAGAATGCCAGAAGCTCGATTTCCACAAAACATTAAATATGTTGATCTAACAGAGGGCAGGAGAGCCGCTGGTCTTCCAATTTTATGGTATACGGATGTATGCCAACACGACATGAAGCTCTTCAAAAATGACACTAGTAGCTGGGAAAAAGTGTCACTGGATAGATACACATGGAGAGCAAGCATAAGGGAAGGGTCGCGGATTGTAGATGTCATACACAACAGGAAAAAGAGAGAAGAGTGAAAATGCAACGGCGCCTAGTGATTACAGATGCCCAAACTATGATCGCAGCAGTGTATCAAGGATTGGCATCTTTAGTCACACAAGAAGTTGCAAGGGGAAAATATTTTCTCTCCAGACGTAAAATGCCACAGGAGTTATAAATAAGTAAGACCATATCCTCTATTGTCCCAGGACACGAATGGCCGATCTGATGATTTTTTAAACAGTTGTTGTTCTAGTTTACTAACTCTACCCCGGGCTTTTCTGGAATAGCCTTACAATGGACCACTACGTTGACATGAAGTAAAATGTATTACATTTCATTGGGTTCTGTCTGGTTCATCTATTGACACAATTAGTGTCCACAAACAAGAGTCAAAGGGAAGGGAAACGGGATATGTTTTCCTAACAAAGGTTCGTGAATGGTACGTGCGGCTACTTCGTATTGAATCTGCTAGCCAGTATTGATAAAACCGCGAGCTAAATCTTTATTGTTGTTTTACTGTCGGTGCCTTGAAATACAGATAAATTCTATTCTTAGCTAATGACGCATGGTGACTCAAAGATTCGCTGGTGTCAGTGCGGAAATAAAACCAATTTGTTTTAGAAGTATTAGAAATGTGGGATATGTGAATAAGTGGCTAAAACCGCTTGGATAATAAGAGGGATTGAGTTTAAATTCGATGTAAACTGGAAAAAAATTAATTTCAAATATGACTCCGCCAGAGCTGTGTTTACTGAGCTCCTTGGAGGAGAAATAAAAATAATATAATAATAAAATTGCATTGACTAAAAATAGTTTGACACATTTGTTGTTGTTGTGTTTTTTATTTTGTAAACGAATATAGAATTTAGATCTCTGTAGTATAGACAGATACAAAGAGAATCTAGACCTCTAGAATATAAACAGATACAAAGACAATCTAGATCTCTCGAATATAAACAAATACAAAGAGAATCTAGATCTCTAGAATATAAACAGATACAAAGAGAATCTAGACCTCTAGAATATAAACAGATACAAAGACAATCTAGATCTCTCGAATATAAACAAATACAAAGAGAATCTAGATCTCTAGAATATAAACAGATACAAAGAGAATCTAGATCTCTAGGATATAAACAGATACAAAGAGAATCTAGATCTCTAGAATATAAACAGATACAAAGACAATCTAGATCTCTAGAATATAAACAGATACAAAGAGAATCTAGATCTCTAGGATATAAACAGATACAAAGACAATCTAGATCTCTAGAATATAAACAGATACAAAGAGAATCTAGATCTCTAGAATATAAACAGATACAAAGAGAATCTAGATTTCTAGAATATAAACGATACAAAGAGAATCTAGATTTCCAGAATATAAACAGATACAAAGAGAATCTAGATTTGCAGAATATAAACAGATACAAAGAGAATCTGGAGCTCTAAAATATAGACAGATACACAGAGAATCATTGGAAAGAGCTCGTTCCATTTGACCTTTGAGATCTTTACTATTTAATATTCATAAATATGTCTATGTGGTCATTACGATATGACATTAAGAATTTGAAATACATTTTTCTTAGTATTGCTGACCACCTAACATTTTTCAGTTAATTAAGAAGTACTCAAAGGATTAAAAAAAAGTAACCTCATTAAGGCTAAAAAAAACCACTTTATTTATCTTTAGGTCGGCCAAACAAATCGATAGTAAACATTGCCCTCCTTTAATTAACGATTCTCTGACCAGACCAGTCACAAAATAATGAAGTAGACAGTTGGAAATGTCAACAGAACGAAGAAATCATTAGACCACTAGACCAGTGTCCTTCGACTCCAGGTAGACTTACTAGACCAGTGTCTCTCTATTCCAGGTAGTCGTAACGGGGAATAGACAAAGACGCATTATTTAAGTTTATTTGAAGACCGGGTATGGTGTGAACGCTATCCCAAATAATTTAAATGTAGTTCAATGTGTATCTATCGTTTGATAAAAAAGAATTATCTGGCCACTGTTGTTGACGCTCGTTGACTTGTAGCACCAAACTGGCTGGTAGACAACTAGATCGCTGTAGGCGTAGTCTATTTGAATTTATAAAACTTGAAATAAATTGAATGAATTCTTTTATGAAAAAAACAACAACTAAATATAACTTTTTTTTACAATATAGGCAACAGGGCGGACTGGGTATCAAAATCAGCCCGGGCATTAACATATAAACCGACCCACAAATGGCATGTCATACATATATTTTCGGTGTGTTTGGGGAGTTTTATCCCACTCCGCAATTTATATATATACATTAGTGTGTGTGTATATGTAATTAATCTTCATTACATTCTGATCTTTCATTCTTTCGAACGTTTTTTCTATCTTAAAATACTCTTCCTATAATTAGTGGAAAGGGCAGCTAGGGAATTCGGGGGAACGCTATGAGCCGGAACCAAGCATTATTTCCGTTATTTTAAGCTTTAAAAATGCATATACTCAGGTATCTACAGTGCTATTAGCCTGCTACTCTTACGCTAAAAAAAAATTCAAAAACCAACTCTGCTATTCAATGGAGTCCAGCGACTGGTAGACAATGGTAACTATAGTTTTGCTTTTGCTTTTGTATTGGAGAGGGAAGGGAAACCACAAAACCCCTTTTGGCTACGCTCATGAAATGTGGTGACTGTCTTGCTTAAGTTGGCTGCACTTGGGCAGTAAGTAAAGTTTCCCTTTCAGACAATGAGGTCTGAGGCAAGTGATGGTTTGAAGACCCTCCCCTCCCGGCTACGCCCATATTATAGGTGTAAGCCTAATTCTCTAAATATATATAAAGTTTGATAACGCATCCAAAACTGGATGTATGCATTTGTAGGATTACATAATGTATTCTATTTATACATGTATGTAGTGTGAAAACTATAAAGAATACAATAGCAGCCTAATGAGTTTGAAGCTTTTTGGTATTACTTATAGATTACAGACATTTCTTCAAAAAATAAGATTGTTACGTCTTACGCATTTCATGTGTCAATCTAGTCATGCATGTTGATCTGTGACTTAAAATATGCTAAATCATTAGTTTTCCTGGCTGACAAAGGCAACCCATTCCCTTAAAAGATAAGAGAAAGCAGAACGGTTAGAGAGGCACTTACTTAATGTGAAAAGCTCTTGTTCCTCCTAGTACATTCTCAAAAAACGCGATTTGTATATGAATCTACCATGACCCATTATTTAAAATATAAATCTCCTTTCATTAAATATCGGATGTGACAGCCCTATATAAATTATTGTAAGAATTTTCATACGTAATGACTTCATACTAATCGTAAGTTTGCTATTAATTGTAATAGTATAAAAATTTATTTTGATCTAGATTTAAATCTATGTTTTGATTAAATAATTTTAGATCTATGTTATTAAAAATAAACAAAAAAAAAAACTTACTATTTCTTTACAAATAGCAGAAAGTAAAGCTTTATATCCATATTGAGCTGTGAATAAGTTGGGTGGTTTGCGATTTCGCGGCTGTGTGTATGAGTTAAAGTTAATTTCTATTAAGTATTGTTAAAGAGCTAATTGTCGCCCTTTTTTTTTTGATGCGTTATATCAATGTTGTCTAACTTAACCTCTCTCATCCCTCTTTTTGGTTAAATTTCATTGGAACCATTAAAAGACGGGGGAGGGAAGGAGCAAAAAAAATGAAATGGGAGTGCCATCAAAGGTCCATGCCGACCAGCAAAATGATTAGGTTAAACACAACCTCGAAGACATCAAAGCAGTCCATGTCGCTCATGCATAGCAGAAAATACGGTCTAACATTTTGCAAATGATAATACTTACTGTGTATTTTTTTTTTATATTCTTGTTGAATTTTAAACAAAATTAATTGTAATAAGAATGTTTAAAAAACAAAAAAAAAAAAAAAATAAAACAATAAGAAAACTTGTTCGGGCCTCTGTGTCTTGCTGCTGTCACTTTTTTTTAAAGTTGTCTGCATTGAAATTTTATTTTCTTTGGTTGTGACCAGACCGGCCCATTTCGTACCGGCCCACCGGGCATTTGCCCGTTTGCCCATATAGCCAGTCCGCCCCTGATAGGCAAATACAGCTTGTATGAAATGAAGTAAATGTAGTAGGCTTTAGTAATAACATAAAATAGTATCTATATTATAAAGTAGAATGTGAGGTGTATGTATGTATGTATTTATGTTACTTATAGACATCAAAACCGCTTGACCAATCTTGATAAAACTAGGCAGGAATGTTCCATGGGTACTAACTTAGAGCGTAGTGTATGTATTGTAGCCCTAAAACAAACTTAAGACCCTCAAAAAAATAAAGTTGTCCGACTCTATTACAGCTATAGTATTTTATGGATCTAGGCCATGGTTAACAATGTTGACATGATAAAAAATCGAAAGGATTTAGACCTAGATCTAATTTTAAGAAATACACTTTGCGCACATAGTTTTTTACTTTGACACATGAAAATTGATTTAATTATTTAATAAAATTAACCTTCAATTTTGTGTTTCAAAAGCATTTTTTACATAAATTAGTTCCTGATATCTGTGACTACAGATTTCCTGGCGAACATTCTTTCATTAGACATTACCAATTGGTTACACATTAACACATCTCTCTACTGAGTCTATTCCTAGGTCTAGGTCTAAAACTCTTATTGAACTCTAAGATGATAACATAAAACTTCTTTTCGCAAAGATAGTTTTGTGCTTTAACACATAAACATACTAATTATTGTCCATTCATTTGATATTTTAATCAATTTAACATTCAATTTTTTTTTCTAAAGCATTTTTAATACATTCGTTCGCTGTTCGCTAAAGTTGCGTAGCCGTGTTGAGATAGGCCTATATTCATTCATGAAAAAAGGTTACGCATGCGCAACACAGAATGAGCTCTATAAAAGCCAATTTTTAAACTCTAGATTAGTGTAGATTTGATTTAGATCTATGTCTACCTCAAGATCTACTTTATACTTTAACACATGAACATACAAAATTAAGTCTATTCATCTCAAATTTTAATCAAATATATGTAGGTCTACAAGCAAATGTTTTAATTTGAAAAAATGGATTCAAGCCTATTAGCTATTTTTATTTGATAGCTTCATTCACACTATTTTTAAATTTGACACATTCGCTTTACTTATTACATTATTATTTCGTTTAATTGTGACTATATCGACAGTAATGTGCAAATAAAGACCCTCGGGTCGCGGGTAACATATGTCTAGTTTTGAATAAAATCTAACTCACTACAAAAACACGTCTTTTCACTCTGGCATTCTGGAGTTGTCTGGTCTACCCAAGACAGCTTACGACTATCCCGCATATCTTGCATCATTAACACTACATAGCCATCTTCTCTAACTCCTTCTCACCGTCACCATAGAAGCTCCACACACAGACACACACACTCTTTCCATATCATCATAAAAGTATATTCATGGTATACATATGCACATATGTCTGAATGCATGAGATTATTTTCTAAATGTGTGAATTACACTCTTTCATATTGACAAAGGCTCCCTACCTAGACTTAGTCTCTTGAAGCACAGTCCCAGATTCTGGCAGTGTTCAGCAGGGTGTGGCTATGTCTATACAGGGTGAGACGCCCATTTTCACCAATTGTTCTCAAGATCTCTCATACCTTCAAAATCTGTCACGTTCTATGTTACTACCCTGCACTCGTAGTTCATGTACTCCACTGTGCCTTATTGGCAGATCTCAGAGCTCAAAGTTTTCCTTTCTCATATTGTACAAAATGCCCTGTACGATAATGTGCCAGAGTTGCTTAATCCTTTCTGTTTATACAACTCGTTTGACCTCTGAAGTAAACCAAATCTCTTTTTACCTTTCAGATACTCGATCTACTCTAATTGTTTAATTCTATATGCTTAGCATATACAGACAGATAAGAACGTTTTTAATGACTATGCGTTACATATTTTACACTTGTGTGTGTGGATCGACATTGTCTGGGCCATGGCTCAGTGTGTTTGTGTGAGTTTATATGTTGGCTTACATTTGTTTAAAATGTGAATTATTTTTTATTAATTTAATTATCGTGCTAAGAGTCGAATGAATGATGTCATTTAATTGATCAGACCTGTAACTAATGTAGCGTGCACTTGTGAATGTATCTCATAGAAGTAACATCAGCTTTAGACAACGGCATTTCATATGTTACTTACAGTTGTATGTTGTTACAGTTGTATGTTGTTACAGTTGTATGTTTTGACGTGAAGTATTTTATTCATCATTTGTCATATAACGAGACATAATAAGATGCTTTTTATACTTGTGAACTTGAGGGATACCAAACCAGATTTATTTTCCAGTTATGTCAGTTCTTTTATCTGTACTGTCTATCCTAAAGAGAGAGAGAGAGAGAGAGAGAGAGAGAGAGGACGATATCAATATCCGCTGTTAATTGATGTCCTTATGTCTTGCCATGGAAAACGGAATAAGGTATATCTATTTGCAAGTAATGACTGCCACTTTATGGATCATATTACATTTGATTTAACCAGCACGTGACTCTAATAGTTTTCTATGCACAAAAAGTCTCAGGTTCTACAACCCTTTAGTGTTGTTTGGAAGCAGACACAAAATAGCACTCGTCATTTATATATTGACGAAATAGCTAGTCTTTGAGGATATGAGACAAGTCCCGCGTAATGATGGAAAATGACTAATTGCTGGAATATATTATACTAGTCGACCAGCGGCGTAACATAAGCCGCTATTTTGCAGGTCTAGCCTTAGGCCACTGCAACCTATGCGACCGCAGTTGGCCCCGCACTTGCATAGGACCCTCGATTATTGTAGGTAAATAAATTATTAAATTAAACCATTTAAAACTTATAACAGATTTTCCGCGGCCTCCTGTCGATTTACCAGGAGCTCCTTAATCTCATGAAATTGCAAAATATACGAAAAAGTCCTGGAAATATCCGGAAATTATTAAAATCTTTTTAAAAAATCTCATGAAATATATTAACAAAAATTGTCATTTTCGGGGTGTCATTCAAGTTGGAAAACGCCTATCTTACGCGCGTGAAACAACAAACGGCATAATGCATTACGCGTAATTGTGTAATCTGGTGAAAGAAGCTTCTCGCGCCTCTAACTAATAAAGAATTACTTGAGGTCAACAATTCTTGAAGATAGATTTAAGGATTTGTTAATTTTTCCTATTGAGCGTGATCTATGTAGGAAACAGAATTTTTATGATGTACGTATGACCTCGCTACACACAAGGCTCGTAAAGTAATTCTGTAAGTAGTTGTCACAGCCTGGTTATCGTTACAGGTCTGGCCGGTCTTGAGCTGGTCTGCCTTAGTGTGTTGTAGCTACCCTTCTGGTACCACTATAATGTTCTTTGCCTTACTAACTAAATACCTTCTCACGCGCACTATATTTTCTGGTGCGCAAGAACACTATCACGCTGAACTCTACGACCACAACATTTAGAATCATAAATAGACGCAGGGTCAGCAGACATGGTTTTATTACATGTAAAATAATTCATAAAAGATATTGGCAAGTCCAGCCATCAAGAAATATACACAAAACTTAGTACATTAGAATCCAATGGAATACACATGCCTCTTGCTCCCTGGAGTCCAAAAATCAACCTTAATATCTATACATTAGTACACTGGACAAGATATCCATAATATTCCTCTCTCTACGACAGCCCAAGATCAACTGAGGTGTCCACCTCGTGGTCGGCAGGAAATATCTCCTGCTAACTGCACGGAATAGTTCAGTGACTACTAGTCACCAAATATTACAGGGGTTCTAAAACTGATATATGACATACGCCCCTTCCCCTGGAAAAGATTTTTGATAAAAAATCTTTGACAAAAGTACATATGATATAATAGTAATATATATAGTATCCTATACATATGTCTAGCAGCTTAATCACTCATGTCAAGCTGATCTAATCAATCACTTCAATACTGCTTGCTCAATTATACATAAGTATTAATGTCATGTCATTCATTTTAACTATGAATGGTTCCACATACTAATTGACAAATATATTGTTCAACTTTCAAAGTGTTTGCTTAGAAAAATATACATTAGTATGATTACATCTACTATACAAGTATGTTATTGAAAAAATATCAATACAATTTGAGGCTTTTTCTCCTGAAATATAGTTAAATAATAATATGTCATCTATTCACAATTATACTAAAATATTTTGCATGAGCATGTTTAATTGCTATGTGCTCATTCTGTTAACATACATTGACATCTCAATTATGAGAAGAGAAAATTAAAGTTATTTTACACCCAATTATTTATATAATATAACACGACCAATGTGTATCATCTGACACACTAAGTGAATTTATTGAAGTAGTTCTCAATAGAGTATACATACATCTATACATCTATATTTGTGTTCAGTATTCATTATATCACTCTAAGTTCTGTCACCATTATACAAGGTTACAGTGACATTGTTTATGATTGTTATTAATAGCACACATATATGGTAGTTAAAGTACAATAGCATAAAAAATGATAGCATTCAAGTGTGTACCACTTGGAAAAAAAATCAACAATATTTACATTTGTGAGTTGTTTTTCAAAAAAAAAATTTCAGGTCAACAGTTCAAGTAGTTCAATGTTGTTTACAATATGTTTGTTCACATTACTGTGTATGTTTACTAATACTATGTTATTGTCAAATTGTGATAAGTAAATATGTAATGTACAATTAATTAAAAAATGACAGTACAATAGCATCAATGAAAAAAAAATGTCATCATGACCCAATAAAATGATACCAGTAAGTGTACAAAAATATGTCATGACCTAGTTGCATGATAACAAGAAAAAATGTCAGGTTGACCTGATTGAAATTTGTCAAGTTGTTTCTAATTGTATTGTGAAGTTACTCAGTTAAAATACTTTGACTGATATGTACAATATCATTGTCCTCATTTGTATCTGTTTCATGATCTACCTGTCTTGACAAAAAATCAGCTAATACATTTTCATGACCAGGTATACTTTGTAGGTCAAACTTGTAATGAGATAAAATTAGTGACCATCTATTTATTCTGTTATTCTTTAGTTCTTTTCTCTTAAGTGCTAACAATGGTTTATGGTCACATTTAATTGTAAAGAATCTTCCTAGTAAATAGTGTTTTAGTTTGATATGCTCCATACTATAGCTAATAGTTCGTTTTCTATTATTGAATATTCTTCTTTCTGCTTTAGATAATGTTCTACTTATATGAACTATAGGTTTCAGATATGACTCTTTCTGTTGCAGTAGGCATGCTCCTATACCATTATTAGATGCGTCAGTGTACAGTAGGAGTTGTGAAATAGGATCAATACTCCCTAATTCTAGTTTGTCATTAATTTTATCCTTTAGTCTAGTTAGTGCCTCTCTGCTGCTATCATCTAAGTTTATTATATTTGAGTGTTTCTTCTTAGTAAATTCTACTAAGGGCTGAATTAGTTGGGCATAGTTGGGTATGAATTTTCTATAAAAGTTGCACAAGACTAATAGTGCTCTGACATCTTTTTTTGTTTTAGGTTCCCTAAATGTTTCTTATTTTACTTATGTTTGCCTTGGTAGGAGTTATTCTATTGTTAGTAATGTTGTAGCCTAGAAATTGAATTTCATCCTTTACAAGATTTAATTTTTTGGGAGCAATTGTCATCTTATGTTGTTTTAGATGAGCAAATATTTGTTCAAGTGTCTCTCGATGTTCCTTTTCTGACTTAGTAAAAACACATATGTCATCCACATATGAAATTACATTGTCTATGCCTGATAATAGTTTGCTCATACATTTTTGAAAAGTGGCTGTGCTGTTAACTAAGCCAAATGGCATGATATTTCATACATATATCCCTTCAAACCCAGGTAAAATACATTTGAAAGCTGTGTATTGTTTAGACATTTCTTCCATTTTTATTTCCAGAATCCTCTATTTAGATCCATGTTGGTAAACAGTGAGGCTCTGCATAGCATATTAATTATAGTGTCTGTATCAGGTAGAGGTTCAGGATCTATAATAGTACAATTGTTTAGCTCTCTATAGTCACAACAGATTCTCACACTATTATCTTTTTTCTTGACAATCACCATAGTACTAGTTTTATGTTAGTCATAGCTGCGAAAGCTTTATTTAAGTTTGATTTAAAGTTGGATGCATTATCTGACAGGATTTTGTTTGGGAATCCAAACTTTAGGAATATTGTTCTTAGTGAGGTGCATATATCTTCTGCCATAATATCCCTAAGAGGAAAAGCTTCTGCCCACCTGGTTGCTATGTCTATGATTCCCAATATATATTTATTTCCCTTGGTGCTTGTATTTAATGGGCCCATAATATCAATGGCTATTTTATCCCAGAAGCAATGGGCTTTATCTGATTTTTGTAGAGGTGCCTTAAGTATGATTTTTTGTTTAGTGCATTCTGGGCAAGAATCTATATAGTCTTTTATTTGAGTCTTCATCTTGGGCCAAAAGAATTTTTCTGAAATTTTGGCATATGTTTTCTTTTTGCCAAAGTGGCCTGCTGTTGGGTCATCATGGGCCATTTTTATTTTTTTGGGTTGTAGACTTTCTGGAATTATTATTTGAATTCTTGTGCTATCTTTGGTTGTTGGCTAAGATATGATGGTTGTTTAAATTTATTTTGTTATAGTCTTTACTTAACAAATTTTGTATTATAGGGTTACTGTTTTGCATTTTGATTGATTCTTGTCTGGTGGTTCCTAATTCATTGAATAGCTCATTTGGCAATTCAATTTCTGGCACTATTTTTTTGTCTGATCTAGTTTGTACAGCTGATATTTGATGTTGATCTAGATACCAATTTTTTTGTCTATTCTTTATCCATGAATCTAGCTGAGTTATTGTCAAATCTCTTAACACCATGTGAGTTCCCTATTATGAGGTCTTGGGCAGGGGTATCCATTACAACTACTTTTATCTCCCCTGTAATCCAGGGAGATTCAATCCAGACCTTGGCAGTTTTACATATGTCAAATTTTTGTACGTTGGCATAGATCACCTTAACAGTTTCTTTTAGATATTGTTCTGGTTTGACTAGATTGGATCTTACTATTGATGTTGTTGCACCAGAATCTCTCATTGCTTTAATTTCTACTGAATTTACATAGGATAGAAAGACATTTACTTTAGACATGTCTGCTTGTAAGTAAGCAACATTCTCTTCTCTTTGGACATTGTTGTTATTGCTATTGCCTCAATTTCTGTTTTGATAGTTAGTGTTCTAGTTAGACTGATGGTTGTATGTGTCTCTCCTTGATTGTCTATTAGTATTATAGTTATTGTAATAGAAGTTGTTATTTCTAAGGCTCCTTCTTTCTCTGGGGCTTGCACTCTGGTTTGATCTGTAGTTTCTATATTGGTTGTAATAGTTACTAGGATTGTTGTAATTATTTTGATTGTAGTTGCTAGGGTTGTGGTAATTAGTGTAACTTCTATATCTGAAGTTGCTAGTATTAGTTTGTCTGCATTGGCTTTTAACATGGCACTTCTTGCCACAATTATAGCAAGTTTTTGAGATAGAAAATTTGAATTTATCATTGCTATTACTGTTAGATGTATTAATTGTTGCGGCCAATTGATGTAGCTCTCTTTTATCCATAGTATGACCAGGATGGCTATCTTTAAATGGTTTAGATTAGTAATGAGATCAGTTTCTGTTTTTACTTTCTTTTCTTTAAGAAAAGTGAACACTAAGTCTGTCACATTAGACAGTACATTATCAATTAGGATCATGTCTAAAATTTGAATTGGATCTTTTATGTCACATTTAGCTAGTTCTAACCATTTAAGCATATTTCAAAGATAATTCTATTAAAGTCTCCATCCTTGTTTAGTTTAATTTTTTTTTAAGTTTTCTGTAATAGTCTTTGCTTTTCCCAAAATGTTCCAAAAGTCTAGTTTTAACAGCAACGTAGTCTTTTTTTTTGTTCAGTTGTGAGTGTGCTTATTATGTTTAGGGGTTCTCCTGATAAATTGGCTAGAAGATGTTTTGCCATATCCTCATTGTTTAAATTGTAAGTAGATGAAATATGTTCAAACTGGACTAGGTAATTTTCTAATGTTTCCTCCTTAATGTTAAATTTATGAAATTTGGAAATAAATGGTTTGTTACTAGTTTGCTGGGTAATAATGTTGGGATTGATTTTAGCTGCTTCCAATTTGGCTAACTCTACTTTGTCCTGACTTTCTTTTTGTTTTGTCTCTAGTTCTTTCTGATGAGCTCTTTCCGCACCTCTTTCTTCCCTATCTTTATCCTCTTTTACTTTCTTTTCTTCCCTATCTTTATCTTTTTCAGCCTTTTCCCTTTCCTCCCTTTCTTCTTTTCTATTCTATCTTTTTCCTCCTTTTCTTTCTTTTCAGCCTTTTCTAATTCTTTTTTGATAAACTTCTTTTTCTCATTCCCTTCTAGTTCCATCACCTTAACCAGTTCTAAAATTTTATCATATGATGTCATGGTTGTTGTTAATGTATCAAATTATGTGCAATGAGTAGTTAAAGAGGTAAATCAATCGAAGTATATAGTTGCAAAAAAATGAGATATGTTACAGATATTACACTGGAAGAATGTGTGTGAATTATCTTGTAATATATTTTTACAAAATAAATATAAGTTCAATGAACTTTCTTAATAGTCATGAACTCAAATTTAATCAATTGCATATATGTCAAAGCAATATTAATCACAAATTTGTTAGCTCAAGTACGTTTCAATGTAGGAATAATTTGAGCTTTAATATTTCTCAAAGTTAAGTATGTATAGCTATTGTTTATGTCAATTATAATAGAAAAAAAAAATTAAATTAATAAGAAGTAAAAAAATTATATATACAAATGTATAAAAAAAGACAAACACAGAAACAATAGGAATGACGACACAGTCTGCTATGAAAAAAAATCAATAAAAAGAAGAGATGAGACAGGAGAGTTACAAATATGTAGATACAAGACTTTACACAAACACAATATGAATACAAATAGAATATTCTGACAAAGTACACAAACAAGACTAAAACAACTAATAAATAATTCCTGATATGATCTAGTACTTCCCTACCAACAAGGATGACCTCAAACGCGTTGGGTCTTATTGAAGGTAAAAGAACAGATAGGATGTTCCCTAATAGATCCTATTATTATGATAAGTCATAAAATAGTCCCTCTCCAGCCACCTTTGCAAACACTTAGAAAAATGAAAAATGTAAATGGTTACTCACTAGTAACTATCTTCAATAGTCAATATCACTTAATTGGATACTTTAAATTATGTCAATGTATAACAAATATATACAATAATTAATCAAAACTTACAGGGGCTTTCTAGTTTAGTCTGATGTAGATAAGCTCAATCCTCTTAGTGTAGATCCGTAGTCCAGTGATAATCCAATCATCAAATAAATCAGTGAAATAAGGTAATATATCCAATAGTCCAGTCACAAAATAAACCAATTAAATAAGGTAATATATTCAATAATGAGCTCAAGAATCCAAACAGAATTAATTACACTGGTAGCTAGTAATCCAATAAAGGCTTAGTACAAATAGTATGGGCAACGATGACTAGGATGACAAATAGTATATATATATATATATATATATATATATATATATTTACTCCAAAGTACTTGAGCTTTTAGAAGATAATCCAATAGTGAATGACTGGCTTGATTAGCAATATAAGACAGGAAAAGTTCTTCACAGAAGATGTTATAGAGATGATTCAGTTAGGACGATATGGTGGTATCACGTGCCCAAGTATACCACAATTTGCTACTGGAACAGTGAACAAATAATTAGGTGAGTCTCAAATGACGTACACCACGATGAATAGTCGACTTGAATGACGTCGGACTTGATTAGTACAGAAAGGTTGCTATCTGAGGTTGTAGCACAGACAGATTGCTGTACTCCGACTTCGGCTTTTCTTCAGTAATTGTTTTCACCCAGATTGCGGCTCATCAGATATGACTGTATTCAGTTTCATACACACTAATTAAATAGACGTTTATGTGTATGAGGATGTTAAAGTAGTAAATCTCTAAAAATTAATAAGATGAATGGGCTTGACCTGGTGTTTATCATCAATCTGCATCAGATCTTGGTTCAAAATGGCTCTTTGTAAGGTGAAGTTTCTAGTTAAGGTAATCAAATCAAACCTTCAACTTGATATTGTATTATGAGTCTAGTTGGTTATATTTTAGATCTATGATACCGTATTTAGATCTAGGAATCAATTTGAGCAAGGTCACCTGAGTTAATTTCTTGTTGTTGAAGAAATGTTTGTTAGATCTCTAAGTTCTGTTCAATTGTTTTCGCCGCCATAATGGAAGAAATAGTTCTTGTACTTCTACGAAGATTGTATGTAAACGATCGACGATTTACTTGTTAAAGAGTGTAGGTTCGTTCTGTCATTTAAGACATACTGGCTACCACATGTCACAGCCTGGTTATCGTTACAGGTCTGGCCGGTCTTGAGCTGGTCTGCCTTAGTGTGTTGTAGCTACCTCTTCTGGTACCACTATAATGTTCTTTGCCTTACTAACTAAATACCTTCTCACGCGCACTATATTTTCTGGTGCGCAAGAACACTATCATGCTGAACTCTACGACCACAACATTTAGAATCATAAATAGACACAGGGTCAGCAGACTTGGTTTTATTACATGTAAAATAATTCATAAAAGATATTGGCAAGTCCAGCCATCAAGAAATATACACAAAACTTAGTACATTAGAATCCAATGGAATACACATGGTCCTTGCTCCCTGGAGTCCAAAAATCAACCTTAATATCTATACATTAGTACACTGGACAAGATATCCATAATATTCCTCTCTCTACGACAGCCCAAGATCAACTGAGGTGTCCACCTCGTGGTCGGCAGGAAATATCTCCTGCTAACTGCACGGAATAGTTCAGTGACTACTAGTCACCAAATATTACAGGGGTTCTAAAACTGATATATGACAGTAGTAAAGATTGAATAAATGCAAAGACGAATGAATTTTCTAATATAAACTCTTTAATTTTCACTTATAATCCGTATCCCTACCCAAACTTAGCCCACGAATTCCGTTTTGCATAGGGCCCCACAATGGTTTAGTCCGGCCCTGCTATTTAGTGACTGGTGAATACAGATTAGATTACTTGTTGTCCTCCCACCCCCCATCCCCCACCTTTTTTTTTCGCAGACCGCTAAAAATACCTGTGGTAGAAATAAAAAAAAGAGTGATCATACTATGACTTCTTAGTCAAAACGTTCCGGCCCTGCTATTATATGACGGGTGAATACTACTTGTTCTCCCCCCTCTTTTTTTTTTTTCGTAATGTAAATCTAGTTCGTCCGACTTGCAGAAATAAAAGACTGATCTTTCCTTTATCTCTTCTTGAGTATCCAAACTCTTGAGCCATGAAGAGAATGATATATATAGATATCTATAAAGACTCGGTGATTACTCTTTTGGAATTAAGTGCGATGCGTTATTTGAATGATGAATTTATACTACAATTACGCTTGGCTAAAAAGAAGCTATAGAGATAAATGGAACAATTTTATTTTTCTTAACCTTAGGTCGCCGTTCTAAATTAAAACAAACAATACATAACTGTACAATATTCTCTAGTCAGAAGCACTTCACTAGCACAGTGGTTAGTGTGTCATCTTGAGGAAGCTTGAGCTACAAGTTCGAATTCAGGTGGTGTCTCTTTTTTTTAAAGTGCTTTTAAAAATCAATGACAGTAAAATCACCCAGATATCCCATTTTTTCTTCTTCCCCCTCCCTACCCCCTATTTTTTTCCCAACTGGTCAAGACAAGTGATAGGATCATAGCGTATTGAGAAAGCTAAAAGCATGAGTTAGCGCTAACATTAAAAAAATGGTAAAAATATTATTAATCGCACAGATTTATAGTTTTTGCTCTAGATCTATTACAAACTTATTTACATGATCCAAACTAATTGATACAATTACACTTCGTATAAGCTTTTTTGTTTTTAAAGGTTGTTTTTTATTTGTGTTGTTTTTCTTGTTATCTCTTTTCTATTTTGTCCCTCTATCTCTCTTGTTTCAATTTCCTCTTTCTTTTTCTTTCCTTATTATCTCTGTTATTATTTCCTTCTTGTTGTGTCTCGCATTCTTCTATATCGCTTCTGCCAGTGTTTAGGTTAGATCCAAGTAAGGCTCCTGTTCGCGTACCCTTAGTGCTGGTTCTGGGCATATTATAATAGTCGCTCTTGTCATGTTTAAGTTTGTTTGTCCAAGAACTAATGACTTGATATTGATAGCGTACATTTATATTTGGTTTCTCTTTATCTTTCATGTTTACTAGATTCATTCTTCGTGATTTGTTTCAATAAGCCAATTAACAAATCTGATTGTATTGATTATTATCTTCTTGTGATGATATTAACACACTTGCATGCTGTCAGGTAAAAAAAATATCTTAAAGATGGAAAAAAACAACAACACATGCTTAATGAACTGTGGATCAGCATCGATCTGGCCTGTTGACATCTCCAGAGTTGCTATATGCCCAGTTTCCTAATTGAGCAAGACACGCTGCTGGTAAAGTCACGTTATGTTTTAAAACAGGTTTCTAGCGTTTTGAATAAATATCCGAAATAGAACATCCCGCAACGGAGTGCTGAACAAATGTTAGTGCTGCTGTAATCCGTTCATTAACGTGTCTGCTCTTTTATTTATAAAGTCGTTAGTAGTAAGGTAATCTAGTAGCCAATAACATTTTTAGCGGCCCCAGAAAGAAAAAAGATTTAATTATTTTGTGTTGTCTGTCTGTCCCGTCCATCCGTCTGAAACCTTTAGATTTAAAAAATATTGAAAAACTGATTTAATATTTTGCAGCTTGCAAAATTGTGATGCAACGGCTACTTTTTCTTTTCTGATAGGGAACCATTTTGTTTTTCAAATTAAATATGTAAGGCTTTTATTTTTACATTAAAATACACCATTCTAAAATTAGCTTACTATTTATTTTACCACTCGTGGATTTATTTTCCAAAATTATGTTTTTAAAAAAATATTTCTATTACTAAATGATGTGTTTAATGTCCTACAAGCTGCTGACAAATTACGAACTACATTTTAGTTTGGTTTTAGAAAGGAAACGAATGAATTTTGCATTTAAATTGTAGAGAAAGTTTTCAAAAAGATTTCATGAACTGTTTTGGTTTCATTTTACTTTTAGACAATGGACTGAAGGGAAATGCTTATTCCACGGGCAAATAATGAGATATTCGTCATTTACAAACCTTCAATTTTAGATGATCAGTTAGTAACACTGAAATTACTCTGATTACATAATTAATTAATTACACTGAACCATATCCTCTTAACAACCAATTTAGAGAATACTTATGGATATTAATAATGCAATAATAACAATAATAAAAAACAGGAATATATCTCCGTAGCCTGTTGTATCATACCGTCAGCCGACTTATCAATGCAACAATACCTAACCCTAACACTCTTTTCGTGCACACGTCCCTCCCCCCCCCCCCCCCTTTATTTAGGCGAAGATACGGTTCTGTTGTAGTTCCTAGCTTCTGATATTCGTACTGCCTGGTCGTGCGGTATGCGCCCTAGACTCTCGTTCCGACTTAGCGATGGTCCCGGGTGTCATACCCTGCCAGCTGCTAATCCCCGTCGTCCTAAATGAGGTAAGGACTAGGAAGTAAATTACTTTCAACTTTAAAGGAACATCCGAAACATGTCAAACATTTGACAAAACTATTTGTTACACACAAATGTTGAAACCTGCCCTTTGAACTGTCTGAGTTGCCATTTCATTGTCCAGTTCTGAGTTTGTATTTCCACACTCATTGCCTTTGTAATCTTGTTTAAATAAAAAAATATATTTCTATTATTAAGATAGGATAAGATAAGACAATTGTTACTGGTCCAAACAAATGGAAATTCAGTTTGACTACAATTGACCACCTCAGAGTAACTACTGTAACAACACATATATTACTAAAACACATAAATTATAAACACATAGAGTATACATCCTATGAAGTCTAATTGCTTCAATCTTGTTAGTAAAAGCTTTTTTTTAATGATGTCAAATAAAGGACATATAAGTTTGTTTTCTAAATAAAATAGAAACGCGTTAAAAAAAAGGTTGACATATTTTAAAGTAGTCTGGAGCTCTTCAAATGAGAAGTTTAATTACAAGTTGCACGCTGTATACTAGATGGATTCAGTAACCAACAAAAACCAAAAAAAGACCAAACATCAAAATCAGTCCAACCCTAATGAATCTGTAAAATGGTTCTAAAGTTCTTTGTTGCGTGTGGATCTTAGTTCATGAATCGCATTAGTTTTAGATCTAGAAATGAATGTTTTCAGATGGTTTCAAACTCAGGATGATTCGATCTTCCTTAGAATTTGTTTTAATAGCTTCTATTTAACGCAACTTTCATGCTTATAATATGCTTACAGCGCTATGACCCAATCTCTTTTGTGGACCAGTAGGAGGAGGGGATATCTGGGAGAAGGTTTCCCTGCTGCCGTTAGTCGCCCATTCAACACACTCTGCTCTAGTCGGGTATTAAGCTTGAGCCCCCGTCATTGGAAACCTCTCGGCCACACATCCCACAATTTAGTAATATTCTGTTATTTTTAGGCAGGGTCACTCAACAGTGTAGTCCTATTTCTACAAATTAATGTTCTGATAAGCTACATGTGCTGTTTTTGCAAAAGTATATACATTTTGCTTAAAACAACAAAAAAAAAAGACTTTTACTTTATGTATACATACACTTTGCAATCAAAACAAAATATATAGAAAATACTTAAATACACAGAGACAATATATAGGCACTTATTTAAGCAATACAAAGACTGAAACACCTTGTGTAACAGTGTAACTATAAAAGTACTATATCACTCTTTGGGGTAGACAAGCCGTATGAAATAAGAAAATTGGGTAAACAAATTAAAAAGTTTGTAACGTTTAACATATTTTTATTGCGTGCAAATAATTTTAATGTTTGCTATTACCTGCTTATATCCTTTCTAACTCTACCTAATTTCTTAAGAGCCAATTAAAAACATATTTATTTATTATGTGTCTTTTAACAAACATAATTTTATTTACAGTCAAGTGTAATTCTTCTTTTATTAATTATCATATATGTTAGTGATTTCAACTTAATGCTTTGATATCTAGCTAGGTTTTTGTTATGTGTTTGTGTGTGTTTTGTTTCATTGTTTGAAGTCAATACTGCTCTAAACGTTTGTGCCGTGACTTGTATTCTCGCTGATTTGCAAGAGTTAAGTGCCCCTACAGAACAAACTCAAGGTCCATTAAAAAAACTCAAATGTGTTAACGAACTCAACCATTAGGTGGTCGTAAATGAGGCGTGCCTGACATGTATGCTTTTCTCCTAGAGATGAGGTCATTAGTACTGAGCAAACAAGGCTGAAGGCTCACAGTGTCTTGGTCAGGCTATTTACGTCTCGGTGACGACCACATACAACGACCGGACGCACATTCGACTGAACTCACATTCGTGATTTTAAAAAAGTTAATGTTTGTCTTGTATTACAGTTATATGACACTACTGATGACATGGTATAATAATCAATAAAATGCATGTTTTATTTTTAGTTACATCTCCTGAAAATATGGGAGTTCCAAAAAAGACAAAAAACAATTGTATTTCATTAATATTGTATTTATTGTGGGTAGTCTATATGTTTGTAATTCATTTTAGTGTGCATGCATTCATAAGTTCTTCAAGTGGTTCACAGGAAATTGTAACAATTCTGTGAACCAAATGTCATTGAGCAATTTGACGTTTGAACCATTAGTGCGGTGAACCAATTTCCGATGAACGAATTGTCGTTAAAACAGTTGTCATTGGATCCCTCTGTGTGTGCAGTATCTACCATTTGAAATTAACTTAGTGATGTTAGTTTAAACTCAAAAATACTAACGGATATAAGTAGAAAACCTCGGCGCATTGAGCACAATAAAGGCCTATACTTAACGGCTAACACAGACGCCCCAAAAGCTTTAGTGAGTACTGCAAAACTATTTTAACTCTATGAGCTTATTATTGGGATGCCGTATTATGCTTAGATCAAGGGCAAGAACTCCTCCTACCATCACGAGCTGAGGTAAGTGCGAGGGCGGGAGGGTTTTTAGTAATTAAATATACGTTTGGTTGATGACACTTCGAATATGAGTTGCCTGAAATTAGAGGAGATAAGCTGATGGAGAGAGAGACAGAAAGAGAGGAGAGAAATTAAAGGAAGGAGAAACAGAGAGAGAGGAGAGAAATTAAAGGAGGGAGAGACAGAGAGAGTGAGCGAGAGGAGAGAAATTAAAGGAAGGAGAGACACAGAGAGAGGAGAGAAATTAAAGGAGGGAGAGACACAGAGAGAGGAGAGAAATTAAAGGAGGGAGAGACACAGAGAGAGGAGAGAAATTAAAGGAGGGAGAGACACAGAGAGAGGAGAGAAATTAAAGGAGGGAGAGACACAGAGAGAGGAGAGACGTAGAAGGAGGGAGAAACAGAGAGAGAGGAGAGAAATTAAAGGAGGGAGAGACAGAGATAGAGGAGAGAGATTAAAGGAGGGAGAGACACAGAGAGAGGAGAGAAATTAAAGGAGGCAGAGACAGAGATAGAGGAGAGAAATTAAAGGAGGGAGAGACAGAGATAGAGGAGAGAGATTAAAGGAGGGAGAGACACAGAGAGAGGAGAGAAATTAAAGGAGGCAGAGACAGAGATAGAGGAGAGAAATTAAAGGAGGGAAAGACACAGAGAGAGGAGAGACATTAAAGGAGGGAGAGACAGAGAGAGAGGAGAGACATTAAAGGAGGGAGAGACAAAGAGAGAGGAGAGAAATGAGAAAGTGAAGGAAAACATTAAAACATAGAAAAAGAAAAAGGAATATACATGAAGTGGGAGAGAGAAATGGATAGAGAGGGTAGGCAAAAGAGAAAAGTAAGAGAGAATGAGAGAGTGAGACAGGTGAGAGACAGAGAGGGAGAGTGCGAGACAAGGGGAGACGCAGGAAAGACAACCTAAACGTGAAGAGACCGAGAGAAACCGAGAAACGCGTGGAGAGAGACCGAGAGAGGCTCATTAGAAAAGACAAGAGAGAGATGTGGAGAGACCGTGACGACAAGAGACAGGGAAGACACCTGTTAGTAGATTGAGACTGTAAGACCGAAAGTTTATACTCTAGAAAGATTGTTTTCATTTTAAAAAACTAAACAAGGTCAAGAGCATTAACTCTTGTACTGGCTGATTAGTGTCATAGAAAAATCGTTGCTCACACATACACACATACATGCACACATACACATACATACATACATACATACATACATACATACATACATACATACACATACATACATACATACAAGGCCGGCCGCCGCTACCTATTGTGCAATGTTCGCATTGCACGCAGGTGACCGACTTTAAGGGGCGGCCAAATCATTATTCCATGGTTATTTTAAAAAATGTAGTTAAATAAAAAAAATACTTAAATATTTTATATAAATTCCAATTATTCAATTATCCTTTGAAAATATAAACGACATTCGTACATAAGAAACTATTTTGGAAACTAGAACAAAAAAATAGAACAGCGTTAGAGGGATTCCCATGGGTTTTTCCATAGCTTCCTATTTATTTCTGGCCTTGAATATTCGCAGGTTGTTGTTTGTAATATTTGTTTTGAGTCGAATAGCCCGCACTGTAAGTAGATCTATTACCAGTAATTACAAAAGTCCATTTTAAAAACATTTTCACTGGGGGCTGGGGCGCGCTAGTTCCTCCTTTCAGTTAAAATGAAATTAGCGAACCTACTACAAACGTGAGACGATCTTAAGACTTCATTTTTGAGGTTTTTGTTCTCAAAGAATTTGTTCAAGTTATTTAAAGTTAATTTATTTTAAACAAATATATATAACGCCTACATCGGCTCATTTGTACTAGCTATTTGGAGCTACAAGTCAACAACCGACCAACAACAGGTGGTGGGAGGCGGCTAAAAAACGTTTAGAACCCTTGCCGACTTAAGCAATTCTAATGATTTACTTTGTATTAAACTCCAGAAAAATATTAATCTCCGCGTTGCTTCAATCAACAGACTCAATCCAATCTATTGAAAATCAACATACTCAGCCCAATCTATTCAGAATCAACAGACTCAATCCAGTTCTATTCACAATCAACATACTGTATCCAATTCTATTGAGTGGCATATGAAGTTCACAACATACAAATAAATATTTAAAAAAACAACACGAGTATTTGTTCGATATAATCTTTGTTTAAATTCGCATATTGATGAATAGATTTTATTTAGACAATTTTATTTTATATTTATTATATTTCTTCATAGACCTCAAGTTTTTTTTCGTTTTTATTTCGATTGAATATCCTGCTGATAAATAACATGTAGATTAAAGTCAATGGCCTAGAAATCAGCATCGCATAATCTTCACGTTCTGGCGAGCTGTGGATAGATATAGACAAGTATTATCGGCAATCATTTCTTTAAAATAACTCAATTTCTATGTTTTATTTTATTAGCCCCGTAACTATTTTCTGTGCCATTCGGAGCGATCAGTTCAATAAATTTGACCTGTGTCATTTGGTGCGATCTGTTAAAAACATTTGACCTGTGCCATTTATTGCACTCAGTTAAAATAAATATGTCTTATGTAATCGAATATTTTTAATCGATAAATATGATGTGGGTCTCTTTGCATTGGCTGTTTACATTACAAATATAATGTGTCATTCAACACGATCAATTCAAGACATGTGGTATGTTTCATTCAATGCGATCAATAAAAATAATAAATATTTTTGTGTCATTTGTTGCGAACTTTTTTTTCATTTTTTAATTTTTGTTAAACATAGCATTTGTCTAGTTTTTTTTCCCCCTGTTTTAACTGGGCAGAGATACCACTGTGTGTCTCAGTAGTTTGATCCCTTGGATTGATGTGTTGTAGTGAGCCAGGAGCAAGCACACAGGAGGAAGTGATTTATCTGATCTAAGATTCCAGAGAATTAATCCAAAGACCTCGGGTCTAGTGTCGACCTATTTTCCGGTGCGTGGTGTATTTATATGCAAATGTGTTTCTATTAACGGTTTGATGAAATGAATCAAGTCTATGCATTTGGAAAAAAAAAGGGGGGGGGGGGGGGAGAATTTCCATTCATTACATTTTACTAGAGAGACCGTCAATGGATTTTTTTGAATATCGTACTCCCTTCTATTTCAGCCCTAAACCTCTTGATGTCGAGAAGAAGTCACTGCACTTACAAAATATTAAGACTTAGACCATTCTTTAAGCCATGAAAAACAGTAATATAGAAAAATATTCTTAAAATATATTTTTGAAAAAGGCAAAACCTACACTATTAAATTTCAAATGTATTAAAATAATTAAAAAAAAATAATGTAAAACTTTTTGGTACAATTCGGGTATGGGACCCGTCACAATATCAGCTAGTAGAACTCATGCATTTTCGGAAGGCATACTTGTGCTATTATTTATTGATATTTTCATTATAAGGATATCTAGATCTAACACTAGAACTAAAGTTTTGTTTTAGAACTCTTAGGATCTAGTCTTAACATTACGGCTGACTACGCCATCTTGGCTCTAGACCTAGATATAGTCTCAGCCAAATTTACATTTATTTATTCTTTACTTTGAAAAATTATAATAGTTAAACTAGAGTTTTCCCCGTGTGGCCAATCAGCTAGTAATTCTTTTCTCCGCGATATACATCAACTGGGAAATTTCTAGAGCCGTTTTTAAGATCAGCTCCCAGGTTCCTCCATGAAGAAGTAATGAATAGAGATATTGTAAAAAGAGAAAGTAATATGGGAAAATGTGGGGGAGATGTCAAGGTACCTATAGAAACAACGTAAGAAAATAATAGGCAGAAGAAAGCCGTTAGATTGCAAAATATATACGTTTCAATTAGCAGTGCTAGAAAGGGAAATACAAATTAAGATGAATGTAATATAAAATAGCTTACCAACACTTCGTATATTCTGTACAACAGAAACACCGAAAAAGCGAGCTATTAATAGCTGAAAATCTCCACATAATGGACTAAACGAGCACCTTTTTTTGTATTTGTTTCTAGCATGGAATTCTGTAGTTGAAACTGAGGGACAAGTATGTGTGTACGTCATATCAGCTTGAAATAAATGTCTAATCATGAGATGGGAAGGGAGGTCAAAAAGATGGTTACTGATTCATTTTTTTTAAGTCGGATGATCGTGGCTTGTGAATCGTGACATTGAGTAAAAATTTATAATTTGAATGTTGAAGTAAACAAACAAGAACTTCATCCTAGATTCCTGTTCATGGAACTTCTTTACTTAACTGAACAGTGGAGTAACCCTTCTTTGCTGTTCAGTGGAGTCCCCTTACTTTAGTCTTCACCTCTCATTATTTGAGTAATCTTATAATATGTGGACGTGTGGCCCAGAGACTACAACAGCATTATACTTCATCTGATAAGTACCATTTATATTCTGGAGATGAGCGTAGCTCGCGTCAGGTGGTGATTTGTGTTTGTTTTTTTTAAAATCCTCACTCGCTAAAGGTTGAATGAGATGAACCATTTTTTATAAAATGTAATTTTTTTTTATGAGAACCAAAAAGACAATTCAGTAAAGGAATATAAAACTGTAAGACAACGCCAAAACATTTTTCAAATCTCTTTTCAGTATTTGTGTAACTTTTCTGTTTAAACTGCTTTCCCTGATAATTCTCTATTTTTTTTGACAAATAAAGTATAAAATATATTTAGATGACATAAATTATTCTAAGACTATTTGTGTTTCTAGATACATTTTAAGCTGTTATCCCAATGGCCTAAAAGCGTTAAGTTTCTCGGCCAATGTTAATGTTAGTACTGGCAAGAGTGGCTACACTTACATGCCTGGAAGTTCGTCATTTTAAAAACTCTATTAGGATTTGAACTTATTATTCTCACAGTGCGACTAAGAGTTGTGCCAAAAAAAAAAAAAAGAGAAATAGTCAGACACAATAGTTTATTGACGTATTAATTTGGTAACCGTTATTCCATTTAATGTGTTCGTCTGTTTAAAATTAAAAATTAAAATTTCTTTTTATTCAAATCTATTTCAGCTGCCATATTAGGTAATTTGTGCGCGTGTACTATCTTTCTGTCCCAAATCGCCTCTAAAATGGGGTTGCTTCAGGTGGTTGTGAAGATCTTTGTATACGTGGTTGGATCGTAGGCGAGCAACTCCAAGCCCTAGTCTTATGACCACAGGAACAACGTTACATCATCTAAGAATCGATAGCACAATCTAGAAGGAGGCTCAACATAATCAAGGTGTTAATAAACAGTTTATTGAGCTTGTGAACATATTGACAAGGGGCTTCATGAAGATCATCAGATCAATCCAAAACAAAAACTTGTTAATTACATATTCTAACTCAGACTACCTATCTCTGATAGGAAAAACTTTCCTAGTCTAAAACAAGGTTACAAAGACAGTTTTTATGGAAACACGAACTCAAAATCGGCCCTCGAAGTGGTCCATCCACTTCGATAAAAAGGCAAGTATCAATATTTTCGGAAAAAACATCAGTATCAAATTCGATCAAAGACAAATGACAGAGAGAGAGAGAGAGATGAACTCCAATTGGTGACAAGGCAGGGAGACCTAGGACTCCCGTAGTGCCCTGGTAAGGAACTCTGCTGTTTGGCGTAGTGCCTCATAGCTTCCATACAGACATAGTAAACCATCTGATACGTCTTCCCGCAGCTCGCAGAGCTGCGGGCACTCTTGCAAGACGTGCGCCACCGTCTCTTCTGATTCCCCGCAGTGTCGGCAACGGGCATCAAAATTTGGTCGGAACCGGGCGAAGTATGCACCTATTGGGCAGTGTCCCGTGCGCCACTGTGCCAAATGACAGAGAAGAATGGAGAAAAAATGTTGATAGATCTTGTGAGGTGCCCCAGCGGTTTAGCAAACCAAAGTATAGGTGAAAGGGAATGTGAAGATATATGCGAACCTGACCTAACTGATGTCTTACAATGAATATCTAATTGATTGCTTAGTAAATGTAAATCTTTTCCTATAGTTGCGTGTTCCATGGTCGGGATTGCCCTTTACGGTTCACGCGATAATATGAAAAATTACTTACTAATTGTTGCTTTAAATTATGTCTAACTTATATGCATACTAAGTAGATTTTTTCTCATTAAAAAAAAATAAACATTTTTTTTCGTGTAATTGTAGTAGTTAGTATGACAGAACTTACTTAACTTAGTAATGTAAATGTAAAAAAAAAAAATTTGACAAAAATCAAAAACCGTCAGCATAAATGTGTTTAAAATATGGCAAATTATTGTCTCCCATACTAAAGAGCCTTCAGTGTTTGTTACTATTAATAGTGAATAGTTGTAAAAGAGGTGTATTTTTATGATAAAAACTGCTTGCATAAATTATTTTAAAAAATTAGATTTTTCACTTTTATAAAAGAATTAAGTAGCCATTGCATCTGAACTTTGAATGTACTTGTGACAAGAGGGACATTGAGGGTGGCTACCTTTATTTTTTTTATTTAAGTTAGTCCCCTTTATTACTTGATTTAGGTCCCTGTTAACTGTGTACAATCGCCACTTCCTCTTCAGTCTTTGAGCTGACCACTGTACATTATTGTGAACTAAATTTCCATAATGTTTATATGATAGTTTTGATATTCTGCTCTGACTGTTAATCAAGAGAAGTGTGCCACTTTATGGGAATGTATCTTTCACTAACGAGCTAAGTAGACTTTATTTATTTGTTGTTAATAAGTTGGTTGATGTGAATATTATGTCTACTTAGTCTCTTATCCTTTCCTGTACATGTTTTTTTTTATAAAGACCAGATTTGGGTCGTAAAGTATGTAAAAGACAAACTTTTGTCTTGAGAAGAGACAGTTGTGTGTCTCATGGACTATTTTGATTCCTGTATTATATTATTGTAATTCATTGTTTGTCTTGAGAAGAGACAGTTGTGTGTCTCATGGACTATTTTGATTCCTGTATTATATTATTGTAATTCATTGTTTGTTTTGAGCTGAGACACTATTGTGCCTCTGTGATGGCAGTTCTATGATTGTGTTGAACTGAACCGGCCCTACTAGTTTGCTTTTTTTCTTCATTATTTGACTTGCCTTTGTTGGCCCTTATGCCCATTTTCTTTTAATGATCTTTTTCTTTTGTTCCTTAATAAACTCTTTATTAGTTGTAGTGAAATCTCAAAGTTATTACTTGTATGTCTTAGTAAGTTATATATCTAGAGATTATAATTAATAGCTTAGATAATATAATTTGGGACCACGAGGTACCACTGGACTAACTTGCCAGTACTGCAGAGGTCACTAATTTTAGGTCAAAGTACTAAAATATTATGATGTCGGATGTTCAATATCTTTTCTAGTTTACGAGATGTAAACGGGACGGTCGGACAACGGACAGACATTTCACACAAAAGGAGTAGCGTCTTTTCCCCTTTCGGGGGCCGCTAAAAATCCTATCACACACTCTTCTTCACTCAACTTTAATGTAAACATTTCATTTTATTTAAGATCAGATAATTTTATTATTCCTAACTAATTGAATCTCAGTTTAACTACAAGTGTCCACCTCAGCAGTAGTACTGTAACAATAATGATATAGAAGCAAATGCAAACAATATGCTCATAATGAATGACAAATAATAAAAATAAAAAGCTAACTATATATAACAATAACAGTACCACAAAGAAGCAAACAGAATTTCTAAAAGAAAAGTCAATAACTGTGCCCTGATGTCTTCAGATGAAGTCCTTGTTTCAGAAAGGGTGAAATGTAAATGATAGTTTAAAGGACAAAGGTCAAGGAGAAGGTCCTGACAGAATTGACTGTCAATTGGTCCGGCTGATCGATTTCAATTTTCCTTAAGTCTTGACCAAGTACATGTTGAGTCTGTTGAATGTAGAGACAAACAGGATTAAGAGCAATGGCGGATCCGAGAAGATGGCAGGGTCGATCGGTACCGATTTAAATATCAATACTACCTCACCCCCTCCTTCCTAAACATGAACCAAAACAAAAAACAGATGCGACTTGTTTAAAATAATAAAATCACTTTCCGAGCACAAAGCAAAAGTAGGGATATAATGTTTTTGTCAATTGTTGACGAATGCTCGTAATAATGGTTAACAAAATGAACAAGAAGCTTTTAAATCCATTTTTTTTAATTTTCAGTGTGTAATTATTAATAGATCTGGGCAAACTATCACGTGATTTGGTCAAGATCTCAAGATAATTTAAATACAGAAATCTAATGTAAATAAAAATGACTCACATTATAACCGTTATATTACCCTTTGGCTCTTGTTTACAATTTGACACTAACATTAGGCAAACTGTTTACACATGGAGATAAGAAATAACATTTGGGGTTACAAGAAAAATAAGGTGATCATGAAAAAAGTGTGTGTGTGTGAGAGAGAGAGAGAGATAGAGAGAGTGAGTGTGTGTGTGTGTAATGTGGGTTCTTGGAACAAGTCTCTGTGGAAAAATATTTTTAAAATAGGATACGATACGATACGATTTGCGTGTAGAATAATTGTATCATAAGCATACATTCTCTATATATGCCTTCTCTCTACATGAAATTTACTATAATTGCACTCATTTTGATACAAGAAGGTGGTTGAGGTGGATGAAGTGGATACTCTAAGGCAGGGGTCTCAAACTCATATCAGCATGTGGGCCACAGTGGAAAGCGGGCCACACCACAAAAAGAGAATTTTTTATTTTTTTTACGAACACTACTGTCACTGCAGTAAAATGCTAAAATAAAGTTTTTATAATTATTAATTACATTTAGTGTAGTTTATTACATGCACAGGCAGTTTAGTTTACTAAAATAAGTTGACGTTGTCTCTGTCACTAATAAAAAAGCAGAAACTGTAGTTCTTCAGAAAAAACAACTATAATTACTAGGCCTACTGCAGATGGCTCGTCACTCATGTTTCTGTCCACTCAGCTGAGAGCGCTTGGCAGAGACCAGACCATCGACGTTAGGCCTTAAGTCGCGTGTAGTGGCAAGCAGCAAGGTTGCTCTTAGATGCTCATCAGTCAGTCTTGATCGTAATGTTGTTTTGTTAATCTTCATTCTGAAAAAAAAAACTGTTCGCAAACGTACGTACTCCCAAACATCGCTAGAATTCTAGCATCTGTGCAGAAAAAGTTTGGAAACTTCTCTCTGGGAAGAAACTGGTAGAAATCTGGAACACCAACATCAGCGTATTTTTGCTTCAGAACAGTGTCACACTGCAGGACTTCCTCTGGAACGTTTTTTCACGTTAACTGCGAACGGAGTGGCAACAAGGAAAAACTGTGTTTCGAGAGCAGTGAATAGTTGAAAGCGGTGTTCAAAATCTTCCAGTAGTCTGGAGAGGATGTCTACGTAGTCTTTCAGGCGCTGTGGTTCAACCGTTATGCTCTGTAGAAAAGACAAATGAGCCAGGTTTCCATATGCCAGCTGAGTGGCCCACAAAGTCAGCTTGCATCTGAATGATTTGATGCGGTCAAACATCACGGTAATCAGCTGCTTTGTGCCCTGTAGTTGTGAATTGAGTGCATTGAGATGTTGCGTGATGTCAGTAAGAAAAGCAAGATCCGACAAAACATTGGGTCACTGAGCTAAGCTGCTATTTCCCGTCTCAGTTCAAAAAATCTCTGCAGCACTTTTGCACGACTCAACCATCTGACTTCCGTTTCTAAATCAGCTAGAAATTACACAAACTGTCTGTGGTTGAGACCCCGTGCACGTATGAAGTTTACCGTCTTCACGACAACATCCTTCACGTTCTTCATTAGTAGACTTTAGCCACAGAGTGCTTCTTGGTGCAGACTGCAGTGTATGGCTGCAAAATATCCCGCCAAGCTGAGCTGATACCGTTTCTCTACCATTAATTCAACAACACCAACCTTCTCTGAACACATTGCTGGTGCACCGTCCGTAGCCACTGAAAAAGTATTTCCCACGGTAGTCTACACCTGTCAATACAAGCTTCCAGTTCTTGAAAACACGTCGCGTCCAGTCGTCGTTCCTATCATGTGTAGTAAGTCCAATAGCTCTTCAACAATGTTCAAGTTTTCGTCGACCCCACAAATGAATACGGCACAGTATGCGGTGTCTGTTACACTAGTAGACCCGTCCAGTGCAATGGAATACGTCTTTTGCAGCGGCAATCAGTTGCTGTTGAACATTTGTCGCTGACTCGGTGATCCAGCTTGCACCTGTGTTCGCATACAAACTTATGCCTTCAAAGAGTTTCTTTTTCTCGGGGCAGATAATTTCACACGCCTGTAGCATACACTCTTTTACAAACTGGCCTTCAGTGAATGGTCCTGATGCCTTTGCTATCATCTCGCTAAAAACAAAGCTTGCTTTCACAGAATCTTCGCTTGCAGTAGACACACCTCATTTACTGATTTGTGCAGTTGTAAATCATTTCACGGCTTATATGTGGTCATTGTAAATTTTATCTAATTTTTTTCGAATTCGCGGACGTGGCCGCGGGCCACGTGTTTGAGACCCCTGCTCTAAGGACACCACAGTTCCTCTTAACTATTTGCACGTTTAGAAGTAAAAGATTAATTAATTAATCTGAAATTGAACTCAGTCTCTAAGTCAAGATCTAGAGTTAGATCTAAGTCTATATCTAAGTCTAGATCTAGATATTTAATCTTGATATAGAATCTTCTATATCTACACTAGAACTCGTATTATAAATATAGACCTATGTAGATCTGGCCTCTATTTATTGTAATTTAGATTGTTGACAAGTGTATAACCTAATGAGGATGTGGGAAAACTGCGCGGTATAAAGAAGTTTTTTTTTGTATTTTTTAAAACTTACAATTGAAACGAAGTTCGTATTAAAATTCTTTTTAAAAATAACATTTGAAACAGTATTTTATTCAATGAGTTAGTTAATAAATGGAAAATCTATTTTACAATGAACCATTGATACTTTTTCAATCGTAATCTTAGATGCATTTTTTTTTACCAATGCGAGAATCTATGAATGAAGCTTGATTTATTAATGATTAAGCTTGTGAACGTTTCTAATTAGACTTACTTCCCCTGAAGTTTTTCATTGAAAAGTGGTGTAATTTTTTGAAAAATCTCCTTGCATATTTAATTTAAAAAATTAGATTGTTCACTTTCGGAAAAGAAGTAGCCTTTGCATCAGAACTTTGAATGATCTAAAATATCATGATGTCCGATTTTCATTTACTCTTCTACTTTTTGAGATCTAAACGGGACAGACGGACAGACAGGCCACACAAAACTAATAGCGTCTTTTACCCTTTCGAGGGCCTCTAAAAAAACAATATAGCTTGCATACCTTGAATGACGTCACTGAATCAAGGTAATCTAAAAAGTAAGAATTTTTACATTATAAGAAATAAAACAACTTTGCAAACCATTAATTTTTTTTTATTCCAGCAGAATATCGATGATTTGTAAAAATATAGTATCATGCTATGGAATTAATGATACTTTTCTTTTATTGGAGAGTTTAATTAGCTTCAAAGCTGCTGTGGCACATGCAGAGGAATCGAAGTAAAAAATACCAAATAAAAAAAATATAATCTTGCATTTTGCCAATTAAAGTAAGATTTTTTTATTTGCTGACCTAATTAGGAGGGAGTCTCTTACTTCTTTGTTGTTTTTTTCCTCACCATCAATTTTGTAATTGCAAGGTTAAACAAGGAAATTATTGTACATATATATATACATGTTGCTTTTTTAAAATTGCTATTTGCATTTTTAGCGGCCCCCGAAAGGGGAAAAGACGATATTAGTTTTGTGCGAATGTCTGTCCGTCTGTCCCGTTTAGATCTCGTAAACTAGAAAAGATATTGAAAATCCGACATCACAATATTTTAGACCATTCAAAGTTCTGATGCAACGGCTACTTTTTTTTTTCTGAAAGCGAAAAAATCTAATTTTTAAAATCAGTTATGCAAGCAGTTTTTTAAAGAGCAAAAGCTAATTAGTATACATTATAAGTAAGACCTAAATTAAACGAATAGTAATCTTGTAAACTTCATTATCGTGAAAAAAATTTAAGTGTAGGCTCATTATATATTTTGAGCATTCGAATAAGAGATTGATCTTTTTCAAAACAATTACATTATAAGACTTCAGTTAGGCCAGCAGAGGCGCTGTAGCTGAACGGTAAAGCGCTTGGCTTCCGAACCGGGTGCCCCGGGTTCGAATCCTGGTGAAGACTTCGGAATCCTTAGGCGCCTCTGAGTCCACCCAGCTCCAATGGGTACCTGATATTAGTTGGGGAAAAGAAAAGGCGGTTGGTTGTTGTCCTGACTACATGACACCCTCGTTAACCGTAGGCCAGAAAAACAGATGAACTTTACATCATCTGCCCTATAGACCACAAGGTCTGAAAGGGGAACTAGTTAGGCCAGGTTCACATCTAACTTTGCATTCACTTGCACCTATCCTTTGATCTGCTGGACCGCTGGGGCACTACACAAGATCTGTCAACCTTCTTTCTCCATTCTTATCTCTCATTTGTCTTTGATATAATTTCATTTGGATGTTCTTTCTGAAAATATTGAAGCCTGCCTGGGTGGACCACTTCGGGGGCCGATTTTGAGTTTGTGTTTCCACACAAAATGTCTTTGTAATCTTGTTTATATCTCTTTTTAAAAGTTGAAATAAGTTCTTTACAAGAAAATGTTTTTTTCTATAGGAGACTTATCATTAATTCAACCATTCTGCACATGCGCTTATCTGACAGGCGAGTTTTGGAAATGGAAACTTGGAGGAAACTCTATTTTTTTATAAAAACCATTAATATAGTGATCTCGATACAAAGAACTTGAGAATTATTAAGCCTTTCCCAAAAAATATTTTTTATGCATATATCGACGTAGCCTTGTCACCACTAATGCCAAAATGAAAGTTTAAAATCACAGCTCTATATATATATTTATTTTCTGTCTAAAACGTCACAAAACTCATCGAAAATAAATTCGTGTGTTCTGGATATTTTATGAAAAACATTTTATGTTTAAATGTTTAAAATCACACTTCTGTCTTACATTATATTTAATTTTCTTGCTAAAACCACACAAAAATCTCATTATCCTTAATAGATTTTTAAGTAAAACAACTTCTTAACACCATTTTTTTTTATACAAATCCATTAGGTTATAGCACGTGTAATTTTCCTGCTACACCATCCCAAAAATGTAATTAATGGTATTAGATTATTCCGGGATTCTGAATAAATAATATTACTATTACATTGACGCAAAGTAATCGTGTGCCAATGTCTATTAATCCTCGTCAATTCTCTCTTGTTGATAAAGACATTTTATGAGTCTAAGTAAGTCGTGTGACTAGTGAAATTTCTTTTTCATTGACGTCATATGGAATGAATTCTTTAAATGAAACTCGGTTCACCAATGACTAGTAAACCTCGTCAACTTTCTCTGTTGATGAAGACAATTTTGTCTAACTAGGTCATGTAACTTGGTGGAAAGTTGTTTTTTTCATCGACGTTATATGAAATGAATTCTTTAAATGAAATGCTATAAGAACTGGGTGCATTAACGTTTATTAAGTCTCGTCAACTTTTTTTTGTATTAAAATGGCCCCGTAAAGGGAAAAGCTGTTATTAGTTTTGTGTAGTCTGTAAGTCAGTATATCCGTCATAGTTTATTTTTCCTAACAAAACATCGCAAAAATTATTTTTTTTTATTAAAACACATATTGATGACAAACGATTGTTGGAAATCTCTTGTTAAGCGCTCATCTATGAGTTTTACTCATCAATTTACCTTCTTTTTTTTTTTACATGTTTCGGATGTTCCTTCAGAGTTGAAGAAAATTTACCTCCTAGTACAAACCTCCCGCAGGACGACGGGGGATAGGAGCGGGCTGAGTATGAACCAAGGACAATCGAGAAGTCCGAACGACAATCCATGTAAAATTTAAAACATTTTTTTTTAAACATTTTTTAAAACGTCAAATGAATCTCTGAAATTTTATAAATTTGGACAATCAAAACAAAATCATGTCTTGAATATTCCTTACAAATAGGCTGATCCGATGAAGGCCGCCTCTAAGTTTGTGTGATAACACAAACTCTCTTTGCAATCTCGTTTTAAATTAAAATAGTAAACGCAATAAATCTAAATCCTGAGAGATTTTTTTTTTATTTAAGAAGAATTGAGCTACAAGTAAAATTATGCAATTTCAACGCTCAGTATTTAATATACTGTTCAATAAGCTTGTCCACCACTCAAGTTCGGACCTTATTGAAAGTATTCGATTCCACAGATTGCACTTATTTTAAGTTCAAAGAGCATATCGTTAAGAATGTATACTCTTGGAAGCGTCGGCCCAATTAAATCCTCTACGAATAAGAATTTATTTAATCAGCCGTACGTTTTGGCTTTTCAGTGTGTTTACGTGTGCGTGTGTGTGAGTGTAGCGTGTACATGAATGTTTGTAAAGAGAAAAAGAAAAGAGAGGGAGAATGTGGGAATCAGAGAAACAGATCCGCTTTCGATACCGGGATATAATGAAATTGGAAAGATTTTTCTTAACTAGGGGAAAAAAAACTTACAGTAAACACGCTGAAGACGAAAGTGAAATGCTCGTAGCGGAACTTATTGTTTTGAATGTGTCAACAAGCTTTGGAAATCTGGCATTGATCTGTCCTAGTGAATGTAGAAATAACTAGAAACATTTCTGATACATGTCTAGAATAGAATGTTTTGGAAATAGAATGGAAGAAGAATTTTGTTTTATATATGTGGTAATTATACATTGGATAATCTACTCATGGTAATTATACAATGGATTATCTGCTTATATTAAGCTTTTTGAAATTATACATAGGGTAATCCGCTCATGGTAATTATACATGGGGTTGTCCGCTCATGGTATATAATACATGGGGTTGTCCGCTTATGGTAATTATAGATGGGCTTGTTCGTTCATGGTAATTATATATATATAGAGAGAGAGGGTTAGTTATACATGGGTATGCCCTCTAATGGTATTTGTATATGGGTTTGTCCGCGCATGGTAATTATACATGGGTTTGTCCGCGCATGGTAATTATACATGGGTTTGTCCGCTCAATGCGTAGGAAGTAAGGAAAATATGTCAGGTTTCATAATGTCTCTTCTTGGAAATATTTT
This sequence comes from Biomphalaria pfeifferi, assembly GCA_030265305.1. Taxonomy (NCBI): domain Eukaryota; kingdom Metazoa; phylum Mollusca; class Gastropoda; family Planorbidae; genus Biomphalaria; species Biomphalaria pfeifferi. The sequence continues at coordinate 341,585 of JASAOG010000289.1, read as the reverse complement.
CGAACTTGTTCAGTGTGACCTACCAACGTGATATAATATGGCCTTTCTAGTACCTAGTTTATCTGATTAGACCAAATTTATTATGACGCCATGCTAAACTATAATCATGCTGTCACCATTACTACAATGCAAAATAGATTTGTCCGAAATTATCTTGTCTTAATTAGTCCGCAATTAAAAAAAAAAGGTGGTTGTATTTTAGGAAACGGAAATGATATTAAAGTCAGTAGTGGACAGGCTTTAATGGACAGACTTAAAAGGACAGACTTACAACAAACTACAAAATATGCCCGTAGACAGCTGAAGGTTTAAACGCAAATATCGATGAAGAAATCAGTAAAGGTCAAATTGTAAATCAAAAATAAAAATCCTATTCATGATAAGGGAAATTTCAACAAGAGAAGCAGACGAGAAAAGAGAGAGAGGCAGCCAAATGAAGCGGGAAAATTGAAATGAGAATTTAAAGAAAGATGAAGGGAAGAAATTCTGGGTACGAAAATGCAAATGAGAATGTAAGAAATGCGTACACAAATTGCGCACTGAAGAAAGTTCTAGAGAAGAATTCAGAGTAGAATGATAGAGATGTTTGGTTAACTTGAAACCTAATCGATTTTTTTTCTCACAACTAGCCAGGGATGAAGATTGTAAGAAGATCAGTCGAATATTTCCTGCAAATTTCGAAGAAAACAGTTGTCTTAAGTTTTAGGTGGGCCACTCAGTAGAAACATTTAGAATTGGGTTATAAAATTATATTTTTGAATAACAAAAACGTTAAGTACCCGTTTAAAACCTTATTATCTTAAGTGCAGATGATGTTAAGCTCATCTGTCTCTATGGTCGAATGTCAACGAATTCATTATGTAGCCAGCACAACGATCAACCGCAACCACTTTCCACAATGAATGTCAGGAACCCATTAGAGTTGGGTTGACACACGGGTTTCCTAAAAATCACTATGTTCAAATTCACAATTATTTAATTACTTATTGATAATTAATTTGTTTGTTTTGGTATCTGGAACAAGGGAATGCAATTTTACTTGACTGAAGTGGTGATATAAGCTGAATTAGTCCCCTTTTATACAATCTTCTCTAGTCATAAGCACCTCGCAAGCAGAGTGGTTAGTACGTCGGCCTGGAATGGCGTGAGCCGCGAGTTCAAATTTAGGTCGTTCTCTTCCCCCCCCCCCCCCCTTTAACTTTTTTTTTTTTTTTTTAAATGGTTTTAAAAAGCAATTATGGTAGATTACACTTCTGTCAGTAGCATGAAAGATCCTGTGTTGCTCGACCGGCTAACCCACTTTTTAGTGGACGAGGACTTATCTGAAAGCCAATGTGGTTTTAGAACAGGTAGATGAACATCTGACATGATATTTGTTCTGCGACATTTACAAGAAAAATGCCTTTGTGGACCTCCCCAAAGCTTTCGACACGGTCAGTCGCATTGGTTTGTGGAGGATTCTGGCGAGGCTGGGATGCCCACCTACGTTCCTATCAATTCTCAAGCAGTTTCACGTGGGACAAAAAGGCCAGATCAGACACAATGGTGACCTGTATGATCACTTCCCATTAGAAGATGGCGTGAAGCTGGGCTGTGTACTTGCTGCAACTCTATTTGCTATCTGCTTAGGCGTCAACTTTCCTTGGCTGACATAGAAGAGAGCACCTGGTTGTACGCGGACGAGACAGGTGAAGGTCACTCACGAAGGCCGCGGGATACACATTTGAGACCCAAAGAAAATCCGCTGCCGAGGACAAACGCAGACGGCGAAAAGAAAATCTAAATCGACCACCTTCGGACAATGGTTATTCTTGTCCTGGATGTAGGTCACAGTTGGGGCTTCGCAGCCACGGGAAATACTGCACTCCTCACTAATCTTCGGACTCAAAGACAAGCCTTATGGTAAAATCCACCCAGATATCCCTTTCTTTTTCCCCTCCCTCTAACTGATATAGATATGTGATTGGACCACAACGTGGCGAGAAAGCTAAAAGCACGATACTGCGCTAAACAAAAACAATTGGTCAAAATAGTCCTAATTACACATGATTTATTATTATTTGTCTAGATCTATTACATATTTAATGACATGACTGATCCAAACTAATTGATACAACTACTCTCAGTATAAGCTTTGTTTTAAATTTTTTTTTTATTATTCTCATTTCTCAAGCAATTGTTGGTCACTGTACATAAAAGGCTAAAACGTTAATGACTAATTATGGTAAATGACACGCTATGACATCAGAGACTCCAGTTGTATAGTTGTTATCCAGTTTTAAAAGGGTTTTCATGCCAGCTTCTGCATTTATGACGCTTTAGAAATTTTTTTTTGTTTTACAGGAAAAAGTCAGAGACTTAGCATTAAATGTTTTTTACTTTAAAAAACGAAAGGTTTTATTTTTAAAAATGATGTGTATTGTTTACCCATCCAAACCACAATATGAGCATTATTGTGTCGACAGTTCTGGGTGCAAACGACTCGACCATACGGTAATAATACATAGATGAACCTGTCGAACCTGTGTTAGTGGCTAGACACATCATTTATTTTAAAACACACAATACCGACTTCCTCCCCTCTTCGCCATGACGACATTTCCCCCTATCTTCTAATTACTTCAAGTCCTTCTACAAGACCACTTGAAAAGCTCTGTTTTCCAGTTGAGTGACTATTTGCTTTATAGCCTTTGGAGGTCACCTAGTACTCAGACAGTGAGTCTAATTACTGCGCGAAAGAGCTCATCACTAAGCAGGCCAATAGGGGAACTCGGGCGTTAACATTCAGTTTCGAGGTTTACAACGCCCATGTTCATTAGTTGCCCATGTAACAGCAAGTGAGGAGATAACCTGGAGTTGCTGAATCAATTAAACTGACAACGCGATACTTAAGGCATAGTAATTAGTGAAACAAAGGTAAGTTGGGTTAAATAGCTCTGGATTAAACTTACAATTATACATTCGATTGGTCAAAACAGGTAATCATTGAACCCAGTGACTTTATCAAAGGAAATAGAAGTTACAGTGGCAGAGCGCTGCTTAATGTTGAACTGAACTTTTGAAACAACTTTTTAGAGAACGGAGTATTAAGCCAAATGTCCATTTTCTAATAAGTCGAAACGAAATGGCACTTTCTCAAAAGTTGAAATGAAATGGCACTTTCTCAAAAGTTGAAATGAAATGGCACTTTCTCAAAAGTTGAAATGAAATGGCACTTTCTCAAAAGTTGAAATGAAATGGCACTTTCTCAAAAGTTTGAAAAAAAATGGCACTTTCTCAAAAGTTGAAATGAAATGGCACTTTCTCAAAAGTTGAAACGAAATGGCAATTTCTCCAAAGTTGAAATGAAATGGCACTTTCTCCAAAGTTGAAACGAAATGGCACTTTCTCAAAAGTTGAAATGAAATGGCACTTTCTCAAAAATTGAAATGAAATGGCACTTTCTCAAAAGTTTGAAATAAAATGGCACTTTCTCAAAAGTTTAAATGAAATGGCACTTTCTCAAAAGTTGAAACGAAATGGCAATTTCTCCAAAGTTGAAATGAAATGGCACTTTCTCCAAAGTTGAAATGAAATGGCACTTTCTCAAAAATTGAAATGAAATGGCACTTTTTTAAAAGTCGAAATGAAATGGCACTTTTTTAAAAGTCGAAATTAAATGGCACTTTCTAAAAAGTTGAAATGAAATGGCACTTTCTCAAAAGTTGAAACGAAATGGCACTTTCTCAAAAGTTGAAATGAAATGGCACTTTCTCGAAAATCGAAACATAATTGCACGCCCATATTAAATGCTGATACAAGAATGTCGCAATAAGATCTTCTTTTTGAAAATGTCGATGCCTAAACACAGACAAAGTTGACAGCTTAGTATTGGAGAGGTGGAAAGGGACGGAGGCGCTTGCTGATTTAAAAAAAGCCAGTCTTGTTCAAATGTTGTAAAACATTGTTCTGGTTGTATTGATTATTCACTGTTGCCAAAAAAAAAAATAGAAATGAATTGCTTTGGTCAAGTAGCTAGCCAGATAATTTACGTGTTCTTACTACCAAACGAAAGCTAAAGAAAAGATGAAAAGTTTTCTAAGAATAAAATGTAATTGAGAATAAGGGACCGAAAAAAAATGGCATTGAAGAGGTGTAATATGGTAAGTGGGTAATAAACACTGAGAGAGTTCTTAAGAAGACCTCTATTACTATAACCTTTTTTTTTAACTACCAATTAAGAACTTCCGCCCGAGCTGAAATATAATACAAGAGTTCATCTCCCTTTGTTCGGTACTACCAGAGCTAAAAGTAGCCGACTTGTTTCCTTTCATTCCAATGTCCGCTGGCCTCAACCATCAATCTGTCCGTTGCTTAGAGAATTCTTATTAGACATTTACTAGGGACTGGGATGGCTAATGAAGAAAAATGGGAGCCTGGCATAGAGGTGTGGGTGGGAACGACCCTTACAGTTTCCAGATTGAAAACAGTGACCAACCAGGTCGTTTATTTAAGCAGAAGCATCGTACGTTTGTTTCTGATTCTGTAGTATAAAATATTAATACGAAGGAAGCACCACGGGTCGGCTCCATGAAAGTGGCGTAACTCTTGTATAGTGTTCAACTAGACAGACCAAAGAACACAATATGCACTAAAAAAAAAACGAAGATAAAACATCCACATCCCAGCTTCACTTAGTTTTCTTTTTAATAGTTAAAAAAAAACATTGGCTTTGAGTGGACGTTGCTTCCAGCTTATTAAAGTTTATAAGCGTTGCTTATATTTTTACGTCAATCTAGAAGTAGATCTAGGTCAAGTGTTAGATCTAGATGTCCATATAATGAACATACACATAAATAGAATATCGATTATACCTGCCTCCCTGGCCGAATCAGAAAATGCATATTTTTTGCAGCTGGCGATATCACGGGTTCGATACTCGAATGGAACTAAAAAAAAAATTATTAATTTTTAGCGGCTCCCGTAAGGGAAAAAAACCGCTATTAGGTTTGTGCAAAATGTCCGTCTGTCACACTCAGATCTCAAAAACTAGAAGAGATATGAAAAATATTATTTCATCATTAAATGCGGCTTGAAAAGTTTAGGTGCAACAGCTACTTTTGGTTTTCATAAAAGCAAACCGTTTAATTTATAAAATTAATAATGCAAGCGATTTTTTCATAAAAATACACCAATTCTAAAACAATTACGTAAATGTAATGGAGGCAATGTTACAATATGCTAACAAACATCCACCAAAGTATTATATTATCAGTATCAATAAGTCAAATATATTTATGTACATGAAATGTTTACAACAAATATAAATAATAGTTAAATATGTTTTTTCTGGTCAAATAGCGGCTAAAATTAAAAGATAACATTTCTGTTTGTTTATAAAGGCTAATAATCCATTTTGTATGTAAATATCACGCACATTTTTTAAAATGGACTTTTTATGCAGCGACTTTCTTGCAGTAGCGTAACGTCGCAACATGAACACAACGTGCTAAACCAATTCCTTAAACTTTTTTTTTTAAAAATCAGATTTTATTTATTTTTTGTTTAGTGCCCCCATCCGAATAAAAGAAGCTTATTTTGAGCGTTTTGTCTGTTGGTTCGTCTGTCCGTCAAGATTAGATTACCAAATAACACTAAAGGCTATTGTAAATCTGTTTTAACCTTTAATGTTTCCTTCAGAAATATTGCAATAGTTTTAAGTATCTATAATATAATGTTCCGGATGTTTTGTGAAAAACAAATCAATGCCAATCAATATTTGTTTGCTCTTTTAACTTATATTAGATTTTATTTCCATGCTTAAATGTTGCAAGAAACACATGATCTTTAATATATTGTTCCGTTTTTTGTAATGTAAATAGCATATAAATGCTAAATAAAAATATATACACTGATTTATATTTCATTAACTATATAGTTTTTCGGATATTGTTTTATAAAAAATAAATTATGTCATATGATTGTTTGAAATCGCATAATTGACTAATATTACACTTATATTCTTTGACACTACGTCACCATAGTTTTTTTTCAGGATTTTAAAATAAGAAGGTAATTTACTAGAAACGATTATTGAAAATCACGTTTTAGACTTATTTTACAGTTAATTTTCTTGCCGAAACATAATAAATGTTGTTTAATCGGTAAAGAATGTTCCGGATTTTGTTTCGAAAAAGAAATCGACCTACATTACCTTAATTTTCTTACAAATCGTTGCCAAAATTGATCCGAATTTTATATGAAAAATCTAATAACGCTAATAAATGTTTGAAATCCGTCTTCTAAGAAATAAAACAAATAATTTTCTCGTTTAAGAAAATTGGTTGTTCCGGATTTTTTATGAAAAATATTTTAACTCTATTTATGTAAAATCGCACTTCTATCTTACACTACATTTAACTTTCTAGCTAAAACGTTAGAAAATTTAATTATCGTTAATATTATGCTCCGATTTTTAAGAAAACCAACTTCCTAACACCAAATATGGTTTGAAAATCTCTCCCTAAGGCTATGGTACATCTAATTTTCATAACAGACCATCCCATAAATTTAATTAAAGGTACCGGGATTAATCTGGAATTCTTATTTTTTCTCACTATAAATATATAAACATCCGGAACAATCTATTATAGAAACTTAAAACTAATGAGATGTTTCGGAAGGGAAATTAAATCTTAATCAGATTTTCAATAGCTTTTAGTCTTTTTTTTCTCGCTATTAACATGACGGACAGACAGACTGACAGACAAAACAAAAAAAAGCGTCTTTAATTCTTATATATATATATATGTTATATTCATATTTAGTCTAACTAGCCCATCAAATGAAATGCTAAAAGAGCTCACTCGGTGCACCAATGTCTATGAACCCTCAAGAAGCTGCTCGTATACAAGACATTTTTAGCCTAACTAGGACGTGTGACGTAGTGGATTTTTTTCCTTTGACGTTATATGGAGTCAGTTCTTAAAATGAATTGCTAAATGATCTCACTCGGTGCACCAATGTCTATGAACCCTCAACAAGCTGCTCGTATAGATGATGTTTTTAGTCTAACTTTGCCGTGTGACGTAGTGGATTTTTTTCCTTTGACGTTATATGGAGTCAGTTCTTAAAATGAATTGCTAAATGATCTCACTCGGTGCACCAATGTCTATGAACCCTCAACAAGCTGCTCGTATAGATGATGTTTTTAGTCTAACTTTGCCGTGTGACGTTGTGGATTTTTTTCCTTTGACGTTATATGGAGTTAGTTCTTAAAATGAATTGCTAAATGATCTCACTCGGTGCACCAATGTCTATGAATCCTTAACAAGCTGCTCGTATAGATGATATTTTTTTTTAGTTTAACTTTGCCGTGTGACGTAATGTTTTTTTTCCTTTGACTTCATATGGAATAAATTCTTTAAATGCTAATACAACTCGGTATAGTAATGTTTATTAAACCTCGTAATGTGACTCGCATTTTAAAAAGACATTATAGGTAGATTTAAACCAAATAACAGCGGTGGCCACAGGAGATACCAGTGTATAAAGGAAGATGGCGTGTTCTATCTCCAAACCACATCTTGGATTCTACGTTAAACCAATTTAAACCTATCTCGGACATTTATTCACAAAATTGCTTCACCATCTAGTTTTTGTTTTCTTATAGATGTAAATTTGGATTTCCATCTGTTGTTTTGATAACATTGGTCGGGAACACTTCAGTACTCGATAACAGAAATTTAGTGTTTAATTAATGTTACCAAAACCTTTTTACAGTTTTTATTATTCAGGTTGCACAGACATATATATATATATATATATATATATATATATATGTTTATATATATATATATTTATATATATATTTATTTATATATATATTTATTTATATATATATATTTATGTTATATCATGAGGTTTTATAGTGTCAATCACATTCAATAATTTTTCGGTCATAAAAAATGGATGATAGCTAATAATTTTTTGCTCCTTCCTTTGTATGTACGGAGAGTGAATATGGGAATGTTGTTATAGTGATTGTATTTTGTTATATTCATTGTATATTTTTACTGAAGGTCACTCGTTTTCTTATGATTGAAAAATGAATTCTCAAAAGTCTCTACTGTATTGAATTAGTCAGTGTATTAAAATAGTCCAATAGAACTCGTCTTGTTGGCCAGTGTATATATTTACATATCTCTATGTTCAGGCTCTGTCGTACTTGTTAGTTAGTCTCAGCTACATTCAAGTATTGTAGGCCGACATGTGATTCCATTGCTTTAGTTTAAAATGAAGTCATTTTCAATTTTGTATTTCTGTGATGACGGTAACAGACGATGAGGCCAGAGCTTGCAGACAGCCAACAGTCGCCATTTTAATACGTCCTTGAGGTGTTTTAATTGCTATTGAGAATCGATTTCACTAGTTGTGTGATTAATTTTAAGGTATATGGTGAAGTGCGATACTATAATTTTATTAATCATTGCATTCCGTGAAATTCAATTATGGACTATATTGAATTCACAATATTCAAACCGATTACATGTACATTAAATATAATTAGATTGATGGTATATAATCCTTATTATGTATTGCCAATTAGACTTATAAGTAAACATAATGTAAAAAAAAACAATAAATGAGAATGTGATTGAAAGTACCTTCGTACTTATTCTTCAACTCATCTGGTATAAGAAACTAGGTTATTTAACCACCGGGACCTGGTGTTCAGAATCGGACTATTTCCCCCTTTTTCCCCTTTTTTTTTATTTCCCTTTCTCTCACGTATAACCTCCACATAAAGATAAATGTTTCTCTTGACATATTGGTAAGTCGGAGAAGACTATTGGCATTTCATGTACACTATGGAGTATCCCCAACTACTTGAATTGAATCTGTTTGCAATAGTGAACCTATTGTTTCACCACTAGTCTATAAAAAAAATCAAAAATGTATGAAATTAAAAACTATTAATGAAATGAAGCAATCGAAAAAACGAAAAAAAATTATTTAATGAAAAATATTATTTATTGAAATTGAGGTTATTTTCTTAGTCACACACACATACACACATGCACATAATGTTTTCGTTGTCAAATCCGGTAATTTATTAATGTTCTAATGTGTAGCGATTGCCGTGTGCGTCACAATGTTTGCCAATTAAAGCACTCCACAGAACCCTCGTCTCCCGATTAGACTTTTAAGTCTTCAGAGCAAAGATTTGGACAAAACATTTCAAGAATACTTCAAACCAAATAGAACCGGAAGTCTCAGACGTCTGCTCTTGAAAAGATTAGAGTAACCTCTTAAACAAGAGAGCTACATCATTGATGGGACGAAATCTATTCCAGTTCGATTCTTCCTCACTCATGCACTTAACTCTGGTCCTCTGGTCAACAATTCGGATTTAATGACCGTATTGGCTTGTTTTTAAGAGAGATTTGCTTTAAACTGTACGGACGCTCATTGCATTCAATAACTTTGCCTTATTTCATTGGAGAAATAAAAAACAAACTGATTATGATACAAGATCTTTTTAAAGAATCAAATGAGCATGTAATTTAAAGGGATGCGACTCTTTGTCTTACATAGCACTAATGAGAGAAGAAGCGGCCTGTCTGCAACTGACCATACCTACCCATGCCACGTTTGCAGCCGGCTTTTTAAAGCGAGGATTGGACTTTACAGTCATCTTCGAGTCCATAGGATATGAGAAATGTGCTCATCTTCAATCACAAAGGAGGAGCTGTGGATATATCATTTGAACTGCACATAGTAAATCATTGTAAGCTACTAAAAACGTTACAAGTCTCTAGGTTTCATACATTTAAAAAACGTGTTGATTACCTGTTGATTACTCATAAGAAATACAAAAAATATCACAAAGATATTTTAATTTCCAAACCATCCAAAAGATTGTGTTACTATTTTCGGGATACTCTCTAATGGTGTTCATGTTTTGCGTTCGCTCCGGAGTTAATGTCCAAACTTTCGAGAATTAACTTATAGCCATGCCAAAATATTTGTTTTAGAGCCGGAAAAGAAATTGCTTTGGGTTCCGTGCTCACACCTTACCACCGAGTGGACAAAAGAGTGGAATTCTTCTCATAACAGTGCACCCCTCCTCCTCCTCCTCCTCCAAAGTGTCCTCCTCTCCGAGTCGGTTTATTTCATTAGTCAGTGTTGTATCAGCCACTATTGTCAAAAAAAAAAAAAACTCTAGTGAATCATTTCTTCTTTTTTATTTGTTTAGAGGGAGGCGAACAAAAAATTTTGTTTTTCATTGGCTGATTAAATGTAGATCTTGAACCAATGATCTCTTAATATAGTTCATGAATCATAATTGCCATAATTTTTTAGATTTTTATTATTAGCTTTAAATAACATTTAACTATAATCCTTATTATCTTATTATTTTTTTTACATGGCTTATATCAACTCACTCTGTCTGTCTGCCTGTCTGTCTGCCTGTCTGTCTGGTAAAAAGTTTGAACATGTTTTTTCTCCCAAATTTTCCATTCTCTGATCACTTGCACAATTATTCATTGAACCCAAAAAGACACGAATCAATTATAAACAAGGTTACAAGGACAGTTTGTGTGAAAACACAAACTCAAAACCAGCCCCCGGGTAAAAAGATAGGTTTCAATATTTGAAAAAGAATATCAGAATGAAATTCTATCAAAGGCAAATGACAGCGAAGAATAGAAAAAGTAAACAAATCTTATGAGGTGCCCCAATGGTCCAGCAGACCAATGGATAGGTCAGGGGTTCTCAACCTGTGGGTCGCGACCTCCTTGGGGGTCGATTGACGATTTGCCAGGGGTCGCCTAAGACCATCGAAAATATGGATTGTTATTGTCTATTCTTCTATTGCTGTATGTGTGTGAGCGGGAGGGGGGGTCACGGCAGAGTGGGGTATTGTAAAAAGGGGTCGCTGAGCATAAAAGGTTGAGAACCGCTGGGATAGGTGAAGGCGCCGATTCCTGGACTTCATTAAAGGAGAAAGTGAAGGAGAAGTTCGATGTGAACCGGGCTTACTAATATCATATAATGCTTATCTAATTGATGGTATTATTCTGTAAATGTCAATTTCTTATTCACAGCTTCAAGAAAAGAAAACATGTCCGTAAACAAAAATTATCCCCTTCCTTTAGTTCAGTGTGTGGTACCTGGGTTGTAGCATTGCAGCCTACGCGATAATATGAAAAACTACTTATTTATTGTTGTTTTATATTATGTTCCACTTACATGCGTATTAAATAGATTTTTTTTTCTCTCTAAAATTAAAAGTAAACTTTTTTTTTCTAAATGTAGTAGTTAGTATGACAGAAACTACTTACTAATAAGATTGCAATCAAATATAAAAAAAGTTTTGACAAGAAATCTAAAATCGTTTGCATAAATGTGTTAAAAATATGGTAAATGGTCATCTCCCTTAAAATAGCCTCCAGTATTTGTTACTATTAATAGTAAACAGTTGTAAAAATGATGTATTTTTATGGAAAAAATGCTTGCGTGGTTGATTTTAAAAACTATTTTATGACAAATTCACATACGCCTCTCTTACAGTAAAAAATGGGATATTGAGGTCTATCTATTTTTTACCCGTTGAAAATAACTTCATTTCTCTGCTTAAAATGTCAGCAACATTGTTGATAGCTTTACACCGACTTATTTTCATGTCTCTTTTTTTGTAAATTTTTCCAGCGATCCACAAATCTCTAGATGTAGTTTAACATTTTTTTTTATTCGCGACTCAAATCGATAATGCCGCCAGATTTGTTCGACTATACCGTTTATATATAGCTGTCTTTTTTCGAAATAGCCACACTTTCTTTATAAAACAAATATACTGGCTTATGATCATGTTCAAAAATAAAGATCCGTTCACTTTTCCTGGTAGATTCTACATTCAGAGTCCCAGATCATAAATACACAAAGGTCATGTTACCAATCCATCAAAGAAAAAGTGAGGTCTTTAACATACGTAAAATGCATTTTTCAATTTTTTTCGTGAGAAGGGAATTTTTTTTAAAATTTTGTGCTGACTTTTCTGCGCGCCGGATGGAACCACGGGTCGGGTCGGATCTAGCCCGCGGGCCGTATTTTGGGCATCACAGGTCTAAAATATCATGAATCGGATTTTCACTTATTTTGTTTTATTTGGAAATTAGGCGAATAAATGCTACTTAATGAGAGATGTAGATATACAATATGGATTTAATCCACTTATTACATTTTAACACCACTCTTCCCCCACTTTCCATTCTCGGATTAAGTTGAAATTTTACAGAATTATTCACAGTCCATTACAATACACGAATCAATCCAAAAATTAACCAATTGGCTAATCATTTAGTATTAATTTATTAATTTTGTTTTATAGTTCAAAAGGGGCTAAGCCTTGTAATTTTTAGATAAATGACAGTGATTAGCTGTTCTTTCCTTTAGATCAGCTTTGTTTTTAAAAAGTTTTCTTTTTTTTCTTTTCTATGGCTTGTTTGGTTTAGAATACATAACACCCAAGTAAAGGATTGTTCTGGGAAATGTGCTAAGTTCAATTATTACAAGAGGAACTTTTACACGAAAGATGTAACGCAGTGTTTCCGAAGGCAACTTGTTATTGTCTATATATAACTTTTCCCCAGTGAGTTCGTGCAAACAAAAGGAAATTGGTTCTGTGAACCAGGGGCGAGAAAAACGTCAGACCTTTTTTTTTTTTAACTACAAATGTCTTAATTTTTCAGAATGACCTTGTGTCAAGGAAAATTACTCTCGATTGTTGACTCCATTGTTGAACTTTGCCCCTGCTTCGAAAGTTAGTGGGCGGGACATGGTCGTGACGAACTCATTGAAGTGACCGAGTAACATGGATGTCATTTAACAGTCATTGACACCATGACATGTCAGTTGTCAAAAGTGATTTATGCAGTGGCCACGTTCACCTTTAGCATGCCACCTCATCACAAGTGACCTAACTACATTCTTGCGCCTGCATAGGAAAAGGTCACTATTGTATTTGTGTTGTCCGCGTATCAATCACGTTTAGATCTCACAAATGAAAAGCACTATTTAAAATGCAATTTAATCATCGCCTGCATTGTGCTCGAACTAGCCGTAAAGGAACTTTTAAAATTGTGACAGCTAAAACTTGTTCATCTAAAACTAAAATATAACGAAGTTTTTCTTATTCACTTATGTAGTTATTTTAAAATTTGTGACTTTTCATAATAATATTCAAATTGGAGATTTACTAACTTCCTCAGCTTAATTTGAAATACTTCAATCTCTTAACGCTTTGATTGTTTACTGACCCGCAGTGGTCACTCATGAGTTTGTGTGCAACACACTGTCTCCCTCTACGTTTTTTTGCTATGCTCAAAATATTGTAGTAATAACCTTTTGTATTTAATTTTCAGTCATATATCTCTAATCGGTTGTAATCTCTGTTTAGTTTTTAAAGTTATCATTTTTTTCTCCAATAATATGTGATTGACCATGGCTTTAGTTGTAAAGTACTGACTACCGCCAACCGACTTTTTGTGTTCGTGTCCTAAGGATTTTTTTTCCTTTTTGAAAACATTCTGAAGTCTAATTGCTTCATTTCTTATCTTCAGATTACATTAAAAGTTATTTATGAAACATGTTTCTTTTTAAAATTCTGCATCGACCATAAAGAATATATAATAATAATAATCTTTATTGTCCATGAGGAAATTTGTCTTACCATTTGTGCATTACACCCAACAGAACAAAGTATCTATAAAAATGTGTACATTCATACATGACTCACTCATAATGTACAAATGAAAAATTGATCTACCTCCATTCGCAGACTTTTTTTTGAAAGCGAAACAGACCCTACAATACAAAACAGAGACCCTACAATACAAAACAGAGACCCTACAATACAAAACAGAGACCCTACAATACAAAACAGAGACCCTGCAATACAAAACAGAGATCCATACAAAACAGAGATCCATACAAAACAGAGATCCATACAAAACAGAGACCCTACAATACAAAACAGAGACCTTACAATACAAAACAGAGACCCTACAATACAAAACAGAAACCCTACAATACAAAACAGAG